>JAHWFO010003124.1:4941146-4960527 GCA_023313115.1 Rhysida immarginata
CGCATTCCATGCTGGTGGTGACCTTTTGAACTACATTTTTTTTTTTTGGTGGGTATGAACTTCCCATGCCCTCTTGTATAATATTACCAAGTATTATAGCTTTTGGTCCAGTAGTTTTTTTTTATGGCCATGTCAAAATGTAACTTTAAACTCTTTAGAATGTAAAATACTGTTATAATTCAGTTTTTCGCTTCACTCTTCACAATTGTGGATCCGCGTAATGCAAATTTTTCTAGAATAGGAGTTTATCCCTTAATTTGATGTGGTTGATTTTCTAATTCTAAATACGCTCTTTTAAGTTGTTTGCGTTCTATTGCCCAAACTATTTCTTATGATGTTAGATTGGCTAATATCCTTGTTTGTTTTATGATTTTGGGGTAGAGCCCAATTATCAATCAGATTGGTGATATATAATTTTATTATTTCCTTTCTAGAAAATTAAAATTGGACACAGAATGGTAAGACCCTGAAAAAAAAGCTGACGTTTCGGATAGAGACTGAGCTTTGTTAAAACAAAAAAGCATAAAAAGCATCTTTTTTTTATCCAGACAAGCAAAAAATAAAAGCGTTTATAGATACAATTCTTATACTAGGCAAGTTAAAGCGAATTGAGACGTGTTTTATTTCTCGTAACTTTCACTATGTATAATTGCAGCTGTATCCTTTTTCGAATTATTACCTCTTCAAATTTTTTCGAACGTGTTCCCCAGTTGAACCCGGATTTGAACATATGCTGCAACCCATTCTTTTGATTACCTCTTTGAAAATCGTCTCCAACACCTTTTCTGCAATCGGTTGTGACAGATGATAAAAATTGGCTGATCGACCTAGAAAGCAAACAAGCCGGCACGTTTTAGAAATCACTATCATTCCCTTCACTTAAGAAAGCGAAGATTGTGTCGTCTGCGGAAGAGGTTATGATCATTACATTCCTCGACTGCCGAGGAATAATTTATTAACATGTTAAACCTCTCAGTTCTGCAGATACAATTAATCGCATTCGAAGGAAACCTCCAGATCTTCACGCAAACGGATCATCAACACAAATCTCCAGATCTTCATCACACAGCTCGACCTCATATTCCCAATGTTGTGGCAAAGTTTTTGGCAAAGCATTTCAATGATTTTGGCGCGCTTTCTACCCTTCTGACAGCAAAAATTTGGCAACCTTTAATTTTTATATCTAGCAATGAAGTCCAAAATAGCAGTTTTAAACCTGTCGGAGCTGGGTAAAACGTTGGAAAAATTCATTCAATTTGAGGGATAATACTTCAAAAGAGAACACAGCCGCAATGTTAAGAAGTGAATAGTTTCTGAGAAATAAAAATAGTCTCAATTCGTTTTGACTTGCACTCTTAATTTAGCATAACATTTAATATCTTTAAATGCTAAAATTAGAAGCCGGTTATCTCCTTGAGTTAACTATACGTATATGCCCTTACAAGTTTGACTGGAATGGAAATGAATATGGGCCAAGATAATCAATGATAAATATTTTACGTTACATTTAGAGTTATGTGCGATATATGACTCAAGAGCCATAGCTCCTCTAAGTCATAGCTTCTATGCAAGAAAACCTTACCCTTTGGTGAAATTGATGAAATCGTGCATTATATACATTGCTGTTTTCATTCTATTTCGTTAAATGTCACTTTAGTCATCTTCCTATTAATAGATGGTTAGGTTAGGTTATGTCATGAACTCTTTTTTCCTGGAAAGGAGATTGGGCCATCTCGGCATTAAAAGATCATGATTTTTACATTTCCAACCCAAATTGATGAATGAAGACAAACAGAGGGCCATTCTTTTAGACATTTCTATTCTACTTTTTAAGCACCCGAAGTCATAATTTCAAAAATACAAGTGTTTGCATCAGGCACACACCTGACATGTTTCAGTTGTGCATTTTTAAAGTTCGTTGCTTTGATTATGGGCGAAACTCCCAATCGCCAAGCAGTGCGCGAGCTGTGTCACGGCAGCTGAACATTCCGTGGTGCTTCGACACATTCTGAAATGGTATCCGTACAAGATTCATATTGAATAGCAGCTGATACAGCAGAAATGTATTGAGTTCGCTGTTCGCTTCATTGCAAGGATTAAAGTTGACGAGCCCTGACCATGGAGTGACGAAACATTTTTTGGGTGCGATAAACACAAAATTGCCGCTTGTGGGGAATCTGCGCCTCCAGTCAATATGCATGAAGTTTATCTGTACAGTGAACGTGTCTTTGTGTGGTATGACTTCACGGCTAGTTTCATCATCGGTCCATTATTCTTTGAAGAGTTTGGCGCTCAAAGGTCCAAAGATGTCCAGCGTGACTGGCCAACTTCACTGAATATGCTCGCCAGTATATGAAACCCGCCGTACAGGAGGGAGGTGCGTTGGATTCAACTTTTTACATGAAAGAAGGGGCTCTACCCAAATCGCTTGTCCGCTTCAACAACTCCGTGACTTGTTCGGTGACGATCGAATTGTTTCCAAATTCTTGGTTGCCCCGATCACCCGATCTCAATCCCTGTGATTTCTGATTGTAGGGCTATCTGAAAGACGGAGCTTATTAGTGGAATGTTCGCACATGTGCCGATCTGAAGAGAAGAGATATCAGGCTGACCAATGGAGTTGCTTTGTAGAGCCATGCAGCATGGAATCTTATGAGGGCGCCATTTCGAGCTTACTGTGTAGTTTGATGGACACTAAATCCTATTGGCGTCCTATTGGCGCGATCTCTCGTTTTCCACATAAAGACGGTTAAGTAGGGAAAGTTTAATTATAACCACCGTGTAATTACATTATTTTTAATGCCGGAAAAGAGAACTTTGTAAGTCGAGCAACCCACGAATGATATCTAGGAGCAAAAAATCAATTCCTATTCGGTCTACCAGGTTTCAATAACGGAAATTTGACACACGAGCTATTTTGAGGCAGGGAGGGAAAAAAAACACACAGGTCTTTAAGAATTTTGTAACAAGGAATGTGACATAGATAAAGAGTCACGAGGTACTTAGAAAACTAGTTGAAAACCGTCTCATCTTGATTAGAACAAGTTCAAAACAGCGCAAAATGCCTCACTTGACATTTTCATAACGTCCTCGTTGACATAGGGATTGTAACGCTAGACAAACATAGTGGTCATCTCAAAAGAACTTTGTAGAGTAAAGTTAATATTGATTGGGTAAAAGGAGAATAAATTTTGTAGGGCTAGAATAAATGGATGGTGAATTTCAACTACTGACAAATGTTTAGGATATCTGTGGTTTGTGGTATCCGCGCTGCTCTGTTATTTGTTCGTGACTATGTGTTGATCTATTAGAGTAAATGAGCAACAGAAAGGCGTTAAAAGCCAAAGGCATTTAATAATGTTTCACTTTTATTCGTGTAAAGTTATTGACATATCCTGCATACAAATTTCGAGAACACGCTGCGCTCATCTTTAGAAATGACGCAACTTAAGTGAAAAGTTGCATATTATTACAACAAGAATTATTTTACCGTCATGGCAGATATAGGAAGCACATTTTCGTGTTATTGCACCAAGACATCATCCAAGGCTACCTAGAACTAACTTGTATTTTAAAACACTTTTGAGAAAGCCGTATAAATATGAAAGCTGAATTGTCAGTTCCTAAATTATTAAACTAACGTAAAAAGAGAATGTAAACGAATAAAATTGAGGCTTTTTGAAAAAAAATATTTTTTAAATGAATAAAACTGAAAAACCGAACTTTTTATATATTCGAACAAATGAAAGTTCTTTAATTGCATTCCTACATAATGATAAACGAAATGATCGTCAATTGTTGAAGCGTTCAGTGTTAGGATTTATTAGGGGCTTTAACAAATAAAGCTACTTATAAGAATGCACGCTTGGTCTGTACGTTTATCCGGCACGTCGGCCGTACGTCCGTCGTTTGCACGATAACTTGAAAACGGATTAACTTTTTCTAATTCTGTTTTCAGATATATGACCCTCAAGGTTTTAGCTCGGCTGTGTCAACTTTTTCAGGCTTTTTCGTGGACCCCTTCAAGTCGATTTCACGTGCTAAAACATTGACTGTAGTGCTAACCAAGATAATGGCAAGTCATATAACAATCGATTCCTCAAGAATGAATACAATGTTACTTTCTGTTCATCTTTTAAGCATTGCTGACATGGGCACGCGCACGTGATAATCGCTTTGTCGAGGCTCAATAACTCAATCACTCAATTATTGTATTGCGTTGAGCCACGGCCTTCTAGAAACTACCAGGCCTAAACATGAAAAAGATAAAACATTGTTATATCATTCTGGTGGTGCTCGAGGCCAATGAGATAATTCCTAGAAGCAAAAAGTCACCTGACCAACTGGGTGCTAGCAACAATCCAACCTTCATGATTTCCAACAAAAGGAACAACACTGATTGTAACGTCCAAGATGAAGGTTGACGTGCTATTTGGCCAAAAGTTCACGTGAGAAAGCTATAGGACGTGAGAAAGTTCACGTGCTATTTGACCAAATTCGACTATCATTAATTATTCATTCATGACACGTCGTTACGAGTTGTTTGATATAATACATGCCATATCTTAGCATTGAAAATGTTAAGAGGGTTTCATAAAGGTACCTCGAATTTGCTCGTGTTCTGTCCCATATTTATCGATTGGTGAAAACAGAATGTGAAAAAGTTAATCCTTTTCAAGTTATCGTACCAAATAATAAGCTTCCTACTAATACAGAGATACTTTTGGTTTGGCAATCGGCAGCGATCTCTCCTTCCTATAATCGTCTATCACTTGCATCGTGCACGTGAGCCATCCCAGCAATGCATAGAGCACGTGCAGAACCAAAACGAAGTATACAGCGCGTTTTTCCCTAAGGCGAGGATGATTCGTTTCTTCCAATAATTCACCACTCCCACTGCCATTGCAATTGTGTCTACAGACGGACGGACAAACGAACGGAGGGACGAATGTCTGGACAAACCGATCACATAACCACTTTTCTACGAAAATTTGCTAAAAAGAACATAAATTTCTAAAGATTTGGCAAATGGGATGTCAAAAGCAAGATAAATTGCTTTGTAAATTGTATATTTTCTAACTAATGTTTATAATCTCCATTTATTCGAAAACGCTCAATAAATAAGAAGTCCAAAGGCAATATTTCAATTTGGATCCGAGTTCTTGACAATTGTAATTCCTTGTCATAGAAATTTGTTGATTGTTTGAGACCTTTTAACGAAGGAAAACCGAGAAGCGCTCATGTAGGTACCGCAATATTATCTTAAATAAATGAGTCAAAATAAATAATAAACAACCGAGTACGGTCTCAAGAATTCTCTTTTCTCTAAGTAACATCTAGTTTTGCTAAGTGGACACCCTGTGGTCTTTCGGTCGTAATTTTTCACATTTAAGAGCTGTGTTCTGTTCTATCAAGGTGGAGGGGTGGGACTCGTATTCGAGAGAAGATTCGGTGAAACCCATCGCTGCGAACCAGAATACGACTGGGGATTAAGGCTGGAGAGCGGGCAATTCCCTTTGTAAACGACCGGAGGAAATGAAACATTCATTGAGGGAACCCACGTGCTTTTCATTTTCTTTCCTCGACTTTACCATTCAACAAGAAAAAAAAAGAAAAAGGAAAAAAAAATACGAATCCACTGTTTGTTTAGGTTTCCTTTTATCAAGATGTTAAGGAAATAGATAATCTATATAGGATCATAGAATAAACACTGGCGAGTTGTTGAGGGAAAGTGAAGCCTACACAAGGGTACGTGTTTGGCACGCGCGGATTCTCGATCCTCTTCCTCCGTCGTCTCTCCCTTTAAACCCCTCTCGGCAGAGCGTCACCAAAACTGACGTGGAATCTAATTGGAAAAACCAATTGCTTCAAACCGATCTCTCGAGATCCTTCAAATGGTGATCTGTATTTAAAAGGGAATTGAACTTCTGACAGGATTTGGAGGAGAGAAAGAGGGGGGCGGAGGTAAAATAGGTGTGATGCTTACTTAAAGGTTCATTTTGTATTTGGCTAATATGGTTACTCTATATTGGCCTTGTAAACACAGACGAATTCCCCAAATGGGAAGCCTTATCCCCCGCAACGTCTCTTTAGGTTGTGTTTAAGGTTGAGAGAGGGAGGAAAAGGGAAATTATCACAGATTAATCTCAGCTTAGCTGCTTTTTATGTGTTTTTTTAAGTTTAAGATTTTTAAAGTATCGAACTTGAAAATTAGACCTACAGTATTTATTCTATAGAAACGTAATTAAAATGTAAGCACGTAATTCAGTTTATAAAAGGACGTTTGAATACATAATTTAATATCAACTTTTCCAAAGGTATCTATCTCATTTTTAGCTATAAAAAGTTAATTGATATTGATGAAATTTATTAAGTTGTTCTTTGCGATATATCTTCTTGAAATCTTTCTTTCTTATTGTAAATATTATGAAAACAATTTTACGAAATGACTTTTTGAGACATTTTAATATTTTGCAAAACTGAATTCAGACTTTATTAAATTTTAAAGGGCACACTTTAAGTTGTCGAAATGATTTTAATAAAATTGTTAATGCAAAAAAATGATTTTTTCTTTATTATGATTATGATTAAAAATGATTATGAAAGTTATGGAAAAGCATATAGAAATATTTTTGATCAGTTTGATGCTACTCATACCTGTCAATGAAATGTCGGTTTTCATAGGCTCCTTTAAAATGCATTAGGATTCTTTCCTCCATTGTCAAGTTTCAGGTTTCGGTCATTTCTAATGAGCCTCTAGATTGCATTAACAATGTTCGTGGTAATACCTAATTAAGTTCATAAAAGTTCTATAATGAACAACGGAACTGCAGCATTATAAAATTAAGCTTGACAGGAACAACAGTTAGTTCAATTATTATTTAGGGGAGTCGTGTTGTTCTTTAATGAAACGAGGAAAGCGAATTAATTCATTTAATCCCTTCAGCGAGTTCAAATTTCTGCGACCGCCCTTTTTTTTTCCCCTCCTCCTCCTTTTTTTCTTAATTTTTTTGTAATTTGTAACACAGCATTTTTGCTTTAAATGGAATATATTTTCGCCCTTTCTCCCATTTACTTTTTTCAATTTATTCTAATATAATTGCAGGCGAGACGCTTCATCAATAGAGATTGCGCATTGGAAATTTTCTTATCTCTTTATTGGCTTCTGCCTCGTGCAGCGAGTTAAGTGAGGGAACGGGAAGGGATCCTTTTCCGTCGAGTAAATGAATCCCGTCTGTTAATGAATGCAGAAAAGAGGGGGTCCGTCAAAGTAGAAGGGGGGAAGGGGGAAAAAAGATAGAGAGAGCAATGTAGAAAAGGAAATGGAGGATATTCCTTTAGCGGAGGATGTAGAGTTGGGCAGGCGGCGAGGCCACCGTCATAATTCAGCGCAGCTAATTTGCCAAACTTGAGTCGTCCAAAGATTTTCTCGGTCTTTGCACTTAAGTTCTTCTGTAAAAGGACCATGGAAGAGGAAGGGAGGGGATAAAAGGAGCGTTATTTGTAAAAGTCGGTGCCGTGTTTATGGCATAGAAGTCTGCGGAGGGAGGAGAGGCAGTGGACAAGTTAAATGCGAAAGGCACGAATTCGCGTGGATAATAAAATTCAGCGTTTTCTTTAATGAAGACATTACCGCAAAACGAACGAACGGGTGAAAGTTGTTCTCTACCCACCCCTTCTTCTACCCTCATCTGACTACCACCTTTTTCACTATGTGAAGGCCAACGCTTCCAAAGCTTTTCATTTGCTGTCATAGTGCTTCAGGAAATGCAAAACGACTGAATAAAGTAAACGAACATATTTAATTTGGTTTTTATGAATTTATTCAGCTCCTTTGTCGTAAATTTATTCTTCTACTTCTTCTCCTTTTGTTATTCCCATAGTTCGCGTTATCCTGTCTCTTGTTATATACGCTAAGGCGTTGTGGTAGTGAGCAAAAATAACAGCGACAAGAGCTAAATTGTTATTAATTTCTTTAAAACTTTGCTGAGTAATTAATTAAACATTCGTTCTGCTTAAGCGACACTTTAAATTTCATTTACTCTTTTTACGTATCTTGTGCTAAAATATTCTATGTGAAGCGCTTGCACTCTTGCGAATGTTATTTTATGAAAATGTGTAATTACTAAAGACCCCTCGCCGCAATTTCACGTAGAAAACTCTAAATTAAAACTGTATAAATGTAGATCGCATTTACTCTATGAGAAACAATTACTGTTGATTAGTGCTGTTTCAATATTCCTGAAGGTGTATTATCATGCCATTAAAAGTCTGATTTTAGACGACTACAACATTTCCGTGATTAGAAAACAGCAATTCTTGACCGTCCGTAAGAGACGTTGCATGTAAAATGTCAAAATTTTCTATTCCTATTTCACATTACACCATTGAATATACGAAGCATGTTCAAATGAAACCCGTTCGAGTCAACTAGGTATTATAAGACGAAGACAAGGAACAGAAAACACAACCAAATAGAAAGAGTAATATTTAATAAACAGTAAAAACACGTTTCTCAAAAGAAGTCACCCATGGCATTTAGGCACCCACTGTTTGGGAAGACGGGATATTCCGTCCGCGAAAAAAGATGTGGGTTGTGGTTTGAATAAAGTCCGTAACGGCTTCCTACACCTCCATCTGTGTTGAATTGCTTCCCTTGAGGAATTTCTTCAACGGTACGAAAAGATGAAAGTCACAAGGGGACAAATCCGAGCTGTAGGAGGATGCTCGAGGACTTCTCGTTACTTCCTGGTTAGTGCATCCACGACAACTTTTGCGACATGCGGGAGTGCATTGTCGTGAAGAATGATGACTTCTGAAGACAGCAAGCCGGGTCGTTTGCCTTTTCGCGGATGGAATTTCTAGTCTCCCCAAACCGTGGGATGTATGCTTAAGCGCCTTGGATGATTTCTTTTGAGAAATGTGTGTACAATATTGTTCATTAAATACTACACTTTCTATTTCCGGTTCCTATTCCCTGACTTCTTCTTACAACACCTACTTGACTCGAACGGGTTTCATTTGAATACACCTCGTGGCGTCTCCAATTCCCATTGTAAGTATCAATCAAAATCGGAGGGCACCTCTAATCCACATTACTGGATTTGAAATACCGGATACGTATTTCGGCTACCGAGTAACCATCTTCAGCGAAGGGGGACAAAATGCAACTTTTTGGATTGTAAGTATTGCTAATTTTTTTTTATTACCCCATTGCTTTAGAATGTTCTTTTGCCATCAAAAAGGGGAGATGCCATTAAACAGTAACACGTTGTGGCTAAAATCTTCCGAACACTTGTATGTTTGCAGTGCAACCACGATATCACGGAAAGGAATATGGTGTTGAACCATCCTTTACTTTTATTAAGGCCTTTACTCTTCAAGGAAGACTTTTCACCAGATTTGGTAGATAGCTTCAGTAATTTTTTTAAATATAAGTTACAAGGGTTGCAGACGTCATAGTTCCTGTTACTGGAACAAGTTGGCCCAGTCTAACTATTCCACGACACCGCCTCCTCCGAACTGCACAGCGGGCACTACGTAATCAAGAATGAAGCGTTGATCCACGAGACCTAAACTGGACCATCTGATTACCAGGTGTTCCGAGATAGGTCGCTCCAGAAGATATGCCGGCCCGGTGGCCGAGAGCACTGAGGCGTAGGCTTTCCTGTTCTCTATGCTTTGTAAATTCTCTGATTGGACTGTTTATTCTTTATAATTATAAATTCTATAAATTCTCTGTTTTTCTTTTGTTATTCGCTCACTGATGACGGAAGCATAGCCCCCAAAATGTACATCCGGGTCATTAAAAACTCATTTTGTGTATATTGGCGTTTTCCTTTTTTAATCTTCTTACTGTTGTCTCTACAGCTTTTGGCTTGTGGCGCTATTATTTATTATTCATATCTCTCAAGATTATTCCATACATTGAATAAGGCAATTTCTATCAGCGAAGACCATACTGCAACCGAAGCGTGAGAGCTTACTTGCAAGGACACTGGATAGGAACAGTCGTTCGCCGTAACCATTGAAGGGGAACATCTTGAGAAAGGCCTCCAATGAAATAATAAATTTCTATTACTGAAAATATCGCCTACTTAATTATACTTTCAAGTAATACAAAACAATTATTCTTCAAAAATGTCATATGTAATTAAAAATATTCAGAAGAGTCTGGTCGTTTAAGGTAATCATTGTGAACGCCTTGCATAATTGTATAATTTACGAGTATTTAGTATTTCAGCTTTTATATTCATTTCTTTTTTCAAGAAAAATCATTTGGCCCCTTATATAAACTTATGTAAAATTCAATGTAAACATCGCTCATATATCTTGAATGCCAATAATCAGAAGTAAAGATGTTCACGGCGGTTCTAGCAAGACTACAGTCATATGAAGACTGGTCTTCCTGACGGATCCCGTGTTACACAAAACTACCTTCAAAGTACTCCCCTTCTCCAACTATGCCCTTCTGCCAACGCGAGTACAGTTGCTGAAAACTTGTTCAAAGCCTTTGGAGGAGACGGTCTTCAGGGCGGCTGCCGCTGCTTCTTGAACCTCAGATGCACTCTTGTAACGGCGTCCTTTGAGTTAATTTTTCAGATGGGAGTACAGTTAAAAGTCGAATGGGGTGAGATCGGGTGAGTAGGGAATGTGTGGAAGAGTTGACATTCCCATTTTGGCCAGTGCAGTGTGCACCATGAAATACCCAATGTGCGGGGCATTGTCATGTTGCAGTACCTAATCCTTGCTTTTCCAGAGTTCTGGGCATTTCCGGCGGACTGCATCCGGAGGCAAGCCAGGTTCTGTGCTTTCACTGTCCTCAGAATTTGATATTCACACGTTATTCTTCAAACGCTATTTCTGCTTCCGACGAACGCGAACAACTACAGTTCACTGACGCACATTGTTTGGAAAAACCCTGCACTGCGGAGCTGCTTCCTTTTTACCACATCTCCCGTCAAATAGTTCCCCTCTCCTCCAAGCCTGATTGAGATATCAGTCTCAGCTTATATATTTCAACGTGTCAGTAATAAAATTTTCTTTTCCACTTACTGACGACATATTAGCTCAATCGGCGGAAATGGAAATGCAGACTTTCTATATTAACCATTCAATTTTTTCAAGTAAATATTTTTTAAAAATGGATGATATAAAATTTAATTGAGAGCTATAGGGGTAACTTCGGAAACTCGCACTATGTGAATCACTATCACATATTTATTTTTTTATTTCAACATGTAGGATAGAGAATACAAAACATTGTAGAGCTTCACCAAATTCTGCCATTCACTCTCTACAGGTTTCATAACGAAGAAAGGCGTCTTTATTGCTTTCTTTGTGCCCACTGGCAATATCTTTATAATGTAGAGCAATACTGTGCATGACATATGTTGGTTCACTTGATGTTTTCCCACGTGATTAGTTAATGTTAAAATGGAAAAAGCATAGTAGCATGGGAAGCAGATTCTACTGCAACACCTGCACGGCCGTCTTTATAATTAAAGTGTCCGTGTCTGAAAGCTAAAGGAGCGAAGGGGACGCCAGTTGGTTGCTCAAATTATTATTAAAAATATGCAATGACACAAGATATTTACAAGATTGTGTTAAAAAAAAAGGAAGGACAATAAGTTACCGAATGTTTATTCCTTGTAATTGATAAAACTGACTGACTGATTTTCGTTTGTTTAATCATTTATTTAAATGCGCGCGTTTCTTTCACCCTATACTTTAATTAGATTTACCTTGTTAAAAGTTGCCGCTTTGTTTATTTTCTCAACCTTTAAAACAAATAATGAGTTGTGCAGAACTTTTCTGAAACCTACATAATGTCTTGAAAAGGGAAAAAAAACACCACCTGTTTTAATGCAAACAATGGATGAAACGTGATTGATTTTTATCATTAGAGAGAGTACCAGTTTTAAAAACCCTTTAATTTGCTTCTTCATTTCTAATGGAGTCACGATTCTTAATTTCAATTAGGAATCGAAAAAGGCTTCGTGCACTTCCTAATTGCCCTGGAAACGCTAAAACCTCTCACACCGTCAGCGATTTCTCTTACCTCTAATTTATTTCGCTCACCAATCTTTGATGCTAGCGCTCTTTTGCCCTCTTCCCGATACAAACGACACACACACACATACACACACACACACACACACACACACACACACACACACACACACACACACATACCCGGCAGCAGCCCCGAGAACTCCTTCTCGGACGAAATGAACGTCTCCCGCGAGGACGGCCATGCCGAAAAGTGTCTCGCCCCATTAAGATGTCACTAAGTGCTTTTGCCCGAATGACATATACGTAATGATCTATAAATTTCCTCCCAAATTACCTATCGGACCGGGCCTTTTCTCTCGCAGTGGTTTATTTTGTTCGTTCATTGAACCAAAAGGAGATAATCCCTAACATGGTGGCGAGAAGGGGGTGAGAACCTTTTAATGGGTCAAGATAACCATCACACTATATTTCTCTCGCTTTATTTCGACCCATAAGGTTCGAGAAAGTCGTCAATAGAGGTCGCTCGTCGACCATTTTACGTTTAACCGTTACGTGTTGGCAAGAGAGCGAAATGGCCGAAATCCTTGTTGCTACAGAATAACGTCGAAACAGATTCATTAAGAGAAAAGGTGTTCGTCAAATGGCAGCTAAGACGCGTTGCTGGAATCAGAGCCCTGTGACGGCCTAAAGGAATCCGTATGGATTTATCGATCTTTTCGCACTTGATGGGTTTACGTCGCACTTGATGGTTTTAACAGTTTATTTCGAAACACTCACTCAATCATAGTACAGTTTAGAGTTCTAGAGTTTGTTAAATGTCATCTGCTTTTCATTTTATAGAAACAGATTATTATGAGCAATCCGTGTTTCTTATGATCTTTAGAAAAGGGAATTAGTTAAGTAATTATCACTGTATATAAGTCTTTCGGTTAAGTGATGTTCAAAGTTTTTAATGATTTTTTTAAAATTATTATAAAATTATATTGCTAGATTGCATAATCAATGCCACGAGTATTGGGAGTCAAATTCGTTACAATTTTACCAATCCTCACTCTGATAGGGGCCCCAATACACTATTTTGTCGAGGATATGTATTTCTGTTAAGACGACCCTGAGCATAATTTGTTTAGCGATTACGAATGAGATTGTTTTATTGATTTTAAGGTCTTAAATACTAAGAGGGTTTCTCAGAAAGTAACCGACATCCCCTCCTCCCCGCTCAATAAAGAAAAAGGTATTTTGCAAGCTGCAAATTGGCAATTCCCACGTTTATATGCTTAATAGCGCGGCATTCCACCAGAAAGCGCAGCTGCAGAAATCTATAAAAATGGCGTCTCGTTACCCTGTTCACACAATATAATGCTTGATTATGACCAGTGAGATGTAATAATCACGTTGGAAACATGTATCATTTCGCAGACGTGATCAAAATTTTCCACACTTTGACGGATCGATTCCCAGAAGCCAATTTTTCACATTGGCGGGAGAACGCCGCTTCGCCAAATATTTTGATAGAATTCATTGTGCCATCTTGCCATGAACAATTAGTATACAAGAAACTCAATTTATTCAAGAACACCAGTTATGAAAACCGAAACAATAAAGAAACAAGTTATTTGATGATCAGAGAAGACTGGCTCGGCAGGCCTATGGATAAACGAAGATGGCTATTGCTTAAGCGTCATTATCATCATTCATCTATATCATGTAGTGACAAATATTACCTTTCATGATAGGAATTTTTACTGTATGAACATCGTCGATGAATCTTGAACAATGTCATCTTTGACGTGTGCAAGAAGATCTTTGATCGATAATTAAATTCTTGGTTGAACATTCACAAAATGCTTGTGCGCTGAGCTTGAAAGTTGTGCTGTCGATAGAAACGCTGTTAGACACTGGGATAGTTAAAGCTTCAGGAAGTAAAGAGGTTGCATGATTGGTTTGCGCTTTGAGCTTCCTACCACAGCCGCCAGCCCAACCCTGAACCGCGCTGATGCCATTCCTCATGAGGATCGGCACATCACAAGTCCACAATTGGCCCTCTAGCTTTCAATCTGCAATAGAAATGCGATTGCCATTAAGCCTGCATTTGCCAAATTGGATTGGACTGTCCTCCCTCGTCCTCCCGATAGTACCGACAAGTTTGAAGGTGGCATGGTCGTGATTTATGGATACGTCAACAGGTAAAAAGATGGTATAGACAGGCATCTTTGCTCTGAGGATTGTGTGGTAAGGTAATATGGTGAGTAATTTCATACATTTGGATAAACACTTGTGAGGATAAGAAGAACATTATTTTCTGAGCAATCCTCATAATAATAACGCGGTTTTCCTTTTAAATTAAAAAAAAACTGTCTAAATTGAAATTTATTGCTTATAAAGATACATGCTTCTTCTAAAAACATTAATGGAAGTGGAGTTGCAATTCTTGTTGATGCTAGTAATAAGAAAAGCTTCTCATTGAATTTTACAATTCGGAATCAAGCTCTCCTTTATATTCGAAAGGGAATTTATAGCTTTATAATTTTGCCATTGAAGATATTCCAAATTTCAGTGTTTTTTTTTTTTCTTATGTCTCTTTAAAATATTAAGTAAACGATACCTGTAGGATTGTAATTATGATCCTAATTAGCTGATTATACTATCAATATTTAATTACTAGCAAGCGAGCCAGGTGCTAATGCTTCGATAATTGGGAACCCAGGTTGGTTTCAACAGCTGGTGGTGTTCACCGCTCCAAATAAGGATGGCGAGGAAATTTTGTCAATAAACAGCCCCTATAGTCCCCTCCCCCTTACCCCTTCACGCTTCTCGTCCGCCTGTCATTGACAAAATCTCTCTAAGGTAAATTCCGAGATAAAAAGAGAAGGGGGAGAAAATTTACTAGCTGATGCTGTCTGTACACGTGAGGAATTGATAAAACCAGAAGAGGAAAGTGACAAGACACGAACTGCCGTTCTTATTTTCGTGGCATTTCAACTGTGTGACAAGATCATATTTGTCGATTTCGCATTCTAATAACGAGGTACGTGAGAAAGATTATTGTAATTAGGGCTTTTTTTGGTGGAAAAAATGATGTTTATCGGAGAGAGGATTTTTCAGTTGTCATAGCTCCTCGTAAAGAAGAGCATAGACACAATAATCTCTTCTTAAAGGAGGCTAAAATGAACAGGGAAATCCACCTCCTATCGAAACGACATTTCGCTGCTAGGATGGATGATGGGTGACAAGTGGATGATAATAATAATATTAATCCGTTTTCTTTTATAAGTTGGATTCTTTTGGGAGTAATATATTACATTAAAAAAATTAGAAAAATTTATTTTGAAACATTATACACATTAGAATTTAAGAAAGGAATCTAAGGTTTAAGAAAGCTTTGACATTTCCAGGCATCAAGATCAATTTAATGTCACTTCATTTTTTTTTTAATAAATTAAATTTATTTTGAATGTATTTTTATAATAGGTGACTTAAAGCTGATATAATTTATAATATTCCTCCCTTTTGACTAATAATAGTAAAAATTTTCTTAAATAATAAAGAAAAGTAGACCTTTTTTAATTTTATTTATTTTTATTTATTTATTTATTTATTTATTTATTTATTTATTTATTTTTACCTTCAACCATTATTTACTCTCTTCAGTTATATCTACCGGGTGTCCATAATTAAAGAACCCTATTGCAAAGCAGCCTACAGGCAAAACCAGTCATCAGAAAAGTGTGAAATTTTGCCACCAGAGGGCGTTTTAATAACTAATTACACATTTGGGGGTGGCCGTGGCCTGGTTGTCTCGTCGGTTGGCTCGCCAATCGATGGAGTTCAGCAACTTCAGGCGCGGCCAGCTGCTGGTTGGGTGACGGCCAGGGCTTGAGGGCCACTGCTGGCGGGACAGCTATTTGGGGCGCGGCTGTTGGGGGACTTTAGTCTGACCCATTTGCCGATTGACCATAGCTGGTTTTCCAGCAGTTGGTGACAGCCTCTAGTTCGTTTATCCCCAGCAGCTCTTCCATCATGAAACCCCCCGTGCTTCGGAGGGCACGTTAAGCCGTCGGTCCCGGCTGCTACTGTCATCTCGTAGCAGTCGTTATTTACTGGGATGGCGCAAAACTCCCTCGTAGGAGTAGGTGCCGCAGATTATCGCTTGCGATAATCTACCCTCTGTACTAGATACTAGAATTACACATTTAGCCACACGTGTATAATAGCTTAACAAGTTCAACATGTGTAAAACACAACAAATTACAACGTAACATGTTCTACATGATGGCCATCTGAAATCGCAAGATGGCATGTTCCTATGCTGACCGAAGTGTGTGCAGCGAAATGTTGCGCATGTGGCATGAAATGCTGTCTTTAAGATCAGGTAAAGTTCTTGGATTGTCACGACTTACCAGATGTTTCAAATGTCCCCAAAGCCAAAAGTCGCATGGAGCGAAGTCTGGGGATCGGGCAGGCCACACATGACGGAAGTAACGGTTGATGACACGTTTTTTCTGTAAAATGTCGTCTAAGAACATTTTTAGCACACAGTGCACACAGGAGCTCCGTTTTGCATAAAGATTGTGCGTGCAAGGCGTTGACGGGCTTGCAGAGCCGGAACAACTTCGTTCTAACAGCGAAGCATATCGTTGCCGGTGATCGAGCATGTCGCTGGACCTATAAAACTTAACTCCTCGAAGAATAAATGATGCCGTAAATCCACACCATATTATCACTTTTGGGAATGCAACGGAACATCTAAGAAAGCGTGCGGATTTTCTTGTTCCCAAATGCGGCAATTGTGTGTATGCACTGCGCCGTCCAAGTGAAAATGCGCTTCGTCTGTCCAGAGGATATTCCACGGCCTTCTGCATCGGCTTCAACGCGAGCAAGAAACTGAGGTGAGAACTGGAGTCGATCGTCACAATCATGTGGAAGCACCTGCTGCACTAGTGAAAGTTTATACGGATAATATCGGAGGAGATTCCGCATGATCTTATGGACAGTTGAACGTGGCCTATCCAATGCCTATGCTACACGCCGGACACTGGTGCTCGCATGGGAATTTACAGCTGTGTCCTCTTCCACTTGAAGCAAAACCTCCTCTAATGTGTCTGCATATAAGGGTTTTCTTCCTTTGCCAGGACGAACTGACAATGATCCTGTTTCTTCAAATTTCGTTATCATTTTCCGAAGGTTTTTCACATTCATGGGATCTTTTCGCATCCCCTTCAAAGTCCGAAATTTCCGTAGAGCAGCTAGTGCGGAATTACCGTTTTAGTGAAAAACAATTTCACTACGCGCGATCTCGTAAACTTAACGTCATTGTGAGCGGCATACACATTGAACACAGGATCTCCGCGAAAGTTCCTCGGTTTTATACAGTAGGTAACAGCTACTGCGCGACGGCACAAATTTACATTTTTACTACAGGTATTCAACGTAAGTCGCCCTCTGGTAGCAAAATTCGTAACTAATTTTATTTTTATTTCTCGTTGAAACAAATTCCCATCCCTTCATTACGTCACACATAAAAATTTCACACTTTGTAGTTGGCGTGTTTTCGGTTGCCATGATGTTGGTCGGTATTTGGCTATTAGCTACACTTTTGGCGAAAATTGAAATTCAGTTGATATTTATATTTTTTCTCCAGTGATGCTGATATTATATGAGGGTAATTATTCTTTTGCAAGCAAGTGCTGTTGAAGAATTTTAGCGCCTAAAGTTCCTTATCTGTCGACACGCCTAAAGTAACAAATAAGCCTTCAAGATGATAATTAAAGTTTCAAGATACAGTATTAATATAATTGAAAAAAGTGATAAACAAAAACATTTTCGAGGCAATTTAGATGGGTAAGAATTCCTGAAGTGGATCCCTCAAAAACAAACATGTCGTGAAATTTATAACTTTTATTATAATTTGATAGTACCTAATGGGGTATTAAAATTCCCAAAATATTTTTGAAAAATTTGCATTTGTTAATGACTTATAAACAAATTCATTTTTTGGGTACTTTTTGTTTAAAAAATCATATTTTAAGCAAATTTTTTCAAATCTTTTTGAAATTTTAAAGATAAAAGGTAAAAAGTATATATTTCATAACAAAACATAAAAGAATAAGAAAAAATTTTTTGGGTAAAACAATAAATTTTTAATAAAAAAAATGATTTTTTTTTTTAATGTTCTCAGTCGATTTCAACAATTTTGAAAAAACACATTTAATCTGTATAGAAGGAGAAGTAGCCAGAACTGTGGACACAGTTCAACAAGAACAACAGGAAACCACTAATCCACATCAAAGGTTTATTCAAACGAATGCGCTTTTCGGCAGTCAAGCTACCTTCGTCAGCGTATACAGGACTTGACCAGAAGGCAGCTTGGCTGCCGAAATGCGTATTCGTTTGAATAAACCTTTGATGTGGATTAGTGGTTTCCTGTTGTTCTTGTTCACATTTAATCTGAATTTATTAACGACTTGAATTTGAAAAACAAAGTTGGCGATCTCTGTTTTTACGCGAATGCCATCAATTTTTGTCAAGCAATTCAATCGTACCACTTGCTTACAACACTTGCTTTAAGCAAGTGGAACGATTGAATAGCTTGGCAAAAATTGATGGCATTCGCTTAAAAACAGATCACCAAAATTGTTTTTCAAACTCTAAATCGTTAATAAATACAGATTAAATGTGGCTTTTCAAAATTGTTGAAATCAATTGAGAACATTAAAAAATCATTTCTTTTTTTATTAAAATTTCATTTTTTTTTTAACCCAAAAAGTTTTTTCTCATTCTTTTATGTTTTTTTTAAGAAATATATTCGCTTTACTTTTTATCTTTAAAATTTCAAAGAGGTTTGAATAAAATAGCTTGAGATATGATTTTTTAAACAAAAAGTACCAAAAAATGTATTTGTTTATAACTTTTTAACAAATACGAGAAAAATTCTCGTAGAAAATTTTCAAAAATATCTTGGGAATTTTAATACTCCATTAGGTGCTATCAAATTATAATATAAGTTTTAAATTTCACGACATGTTCGTTTTTGAGGGGCCCACTTCAGGAATTTTTACCCAGATTGATCTTAAATTAATACAAATAAAGTGGTTTTAGAGAAACAACGAGTGTAATTATGGAATTCATTTAATTTAATATACTATTATTAAATAAATATTATTTTTATCAATTATTGATGATTTAAGAAAGGAAAATTCCCGACTTGAGGACTTGGGCCTACTCTGCCATCTGACTATCTTGTGACTTTAGGAAGTCTAGATAGTTAAGAGAGGCGAAACGATAATTCGTGGCTCGATTCAAAGATTTTTGAAGTGAAAACTTCTATAAGCGCACCGCATACATAATTTTGCTGGAGAGTGAAAGT
>JAHWFO010003124.1:4960537-4980601 GCA_023313115.1 Rhysida immarginata
TATATTGAAGTTAGTATTTAGCTTTTAAGTACTGACTTCCTGTTATCGCTTATTTTCTTTCTAGCATTATTTTAATTCCGAGGAATCATAATTCTCTCTCTTTTCTTTGTTAAATAGCAGTTAATTAGAGCTACAAGGGTCGTTCAAGGTTGACCTAGACTTTCGCGCATATGAAATCGAGAAATAACTCTTGCATATTACATTTTTCAGGGAAGATTACGTAATCCTTTTTGCGTATCCCGCGATCGGCGTGACATGTTTTGACGCGTGCGCAGCAGCTGCAGGAAACATTGTAGTAAGCAGTGTCTACAGGGTTGTGCATAACCTTTTGCTAGGGGTCTGGAAAATAAACAAAACTAAGTGGAATGTTCTGCGGTTGATAATCAAAAAGTACGTTTATTTCTGCTTTTATCACATCAATATTTAGTGTGGCCACCACCTACTTCTCGAACAGCACGCATCCGTTTCGGGTAGGAGCGGAGGAGTGTCTCAAACAGAGCAGTATCGTACTCCATGTCCTTCAGCACAGATGTCAGGTGTCCCATTAGAAGGTCTCGAGAATACCGATTTTCACCACGTTCTTGAATCATTAAAGATTCCACTGCGTCTTTTAACACGGCTCCAAAATGTTCAGCAACGTTTAGGTCAGGGGATGCACCGGGCCATTCGTTTGATGAGAAGAAATCGATAGCACTTTCTCTTAGGATTTGCTGTGTTGCATTAGCCTTAAAGCAAGGTGCCTTATCGTGCAAAAAACAAACTTCATGCGGGTCGATAGTGTTGTTTGGATCTCGAAGAAACGGAAAAACATCATTTGTTAGCAAATTCCGAAAATAATCACCATTCCATGACTCACCCTGCTCCTTGAATCTCCACATCATTCGCTTGGCGGTGAAACACACGAAGATGCCAATGCAGTCAGGTTTCTTGGACAGCTCTTGATAGTGTTCATCGTCAGAAATATCTGTAATCAATAAGCTCCAGACCCTATCGTTTTGGTAATTCGAACGTCTCATAGTCCACACAAAGAACTCGTCGCTCAGGGCAAGGTGCATGAAGTCGTCTTCCACCCAATCCCGCAGGTAGTCGCAAAACCAGAGCCGGTCTTCGATGTTTAATGCGGTCTTCATCGGTTTCGGAATAACATGGAATGGCTTGATGTTTGCACGCTGACGATGTCTTTGAACCGTTGAACGAGATATTGTTTTTCCACGCTTGGCTTTAATTTCTTGTGCAACGTTGACACAGCTGCGACGTCTTTTGCCACTGTTATTAGCAATGATGTTTTTGCTTTCCTGTGATAATCTCTCGGGCCTACCCTCAGCAAATTCGGCATGGCAGTTATCATAACCTTTCTTCCAATTGTCCGTCACCCATCTATCCGATCGGTTTAACTTGTTCGCAACCCATTTGCGATTAATAAAAGACGCACCTGCTTCCATTGCTTCTCGATATGCATTTGCACGAACTCTATCCATGAAACGCTGCTCTTCACTGTTATTTATTAAACCAGCCATATTTGTTTGATACCAATAGACGCACAATGAACTACTCTCTGCCGAAGCGTCATAAGAGTGTGCTACAACGCTGCGGTTTAAGTCGCAGCCCCTAGCAAAAGGTTATGCACAACCCCGTATGTAGTTTATGGGACAAGGGGTCGTCTGTCTGGAACTTCAGATTCTTTTTAAGCGGCTCAAACAAATCACAATCACTGAGACAAGTTTGGACTGTAAAGGATAAGAGGCACCACTTCCCAGCCCATTTTGGCAGGATTTGTGCTGTTAAATTCGCCGTGTGAGGCCGGGCATTGTGGAGAAGAATGGTTTTCCGAACAACATCTTGGGTCTTTTCTCGCGAATGGCGTTGCGTACGACACCACTGGGTGATAGCTCTATCAAAAATGACTTGCTCAACGCGTGCGATGTTCACTGGTGTGAATGCAGTCGGATAAACGTGTCCATAGATTGCATTTTTCAGCAACTTTCGATTTTCGCCAAACTGGTTACAACAATCGTACATTCTAGCCCGTGATGTCGTTTCTTCCCCATACTGTGCTTGAAATCTTCTCAAAATCTCAGCAGGTTTAACCTTCTCCTTCACAAAATATTTAATTATACATTACTGTCTCACACCTAAAGAGATACTGCTTACTACAATGTTTGCTGTAGCTGCTGGGCATGCGTCAAAATACGTCATGGCGATCGCGGGATGCTCATAAAGGATTACGTAACGTTTCCTGAAAAATGCTAGAATAATTTCTCGATTTTTTTTTTAATACACAGAAATCTAGATCACCTTGAACGAAGCTTGTATGATTCTAGTGAAAATTGGCAATCGCCGTAAATAAATATATTTTCTTAATTATTTTTCAGTATTCCATAAAAATCTATCTTAATTTCACTTATTTTAGGCCGATTCATTCACTCCAGTGAAGATCACTGGATCATACTTAGACTAAGATCTTTAAATTTTAATTGAGAAGAAAACTTGAAATTCTTAAATATATTATTTGGTTTCTGGACAGTTTAAAAGACCTTGTTACGGGATAAACAAAAGAAAAGAATCAGGATGAGATATCTTATTATACGTAAGAAACTTTTGATTTCCGTAAAAGTATTTTCCGAGCCGGGAATCCATTCCATTAGAGTGCCTTTTAAATAGTGCTGTCTGCAATTATTCACTGATGAAATGGTTAAATAATAGAATTAGGTCCATAAACATATTTCATAGTCAAATTGATACGGAGGTTATAGTTTGAACTCTATCACCGAGTAATTTTCGATTAGATTCCCTGTACGAGAGTAATTGTATTAGATTTTTACAAGTAATCGATCGACTCACCAAATTAATTGATCATTGCAATCGCTCCCAATAATGAACGGCATTGATATATAGGAGGGGGAAACTGTGCATCTGCGGCTATCAATTACAGGTTTCAATAGCTCATCAATGGATATATTGATTTTTGTGCATATGCTAATTAATGAAATGAATTTAAAAGGGCAAAAGTAGAAACGAATGCAAAGAGTAGTTGAGGGGGCGCCGGCCATGAGCTGCCAGAGCACAGGCACGGGGAGAAATTGCGAATTCCGTTCGATCCATTGTTCCCATTGCCCTTGATTGTCAGTTCGTCTTCTTCAATGGGATTTGATGTTTTAATGAGGCGTCAGAATGTGCATTCGATTGCTGACCTTCATTTCATTTTATGTTCCGAAGAACTCTTTTGAAGCCTTAACGTGTCTATTCACCTTCCTTCGTAATCGTTTTGAAAGCTCGCTCGAGTCTGTTTTCAATGGCTCGCTATTTGTAAGCAGCAGTCAGGACCGGTGAAGACCTATGCTTTGACATGTTTTTCAGCTATATAAATATTTAAAGGGAGGCATGTTCGAATAGTATAGAACAGAAATGTTTGGTGAAATCTTCTTTCAAAAGCCGACTTCAAAGTTTCGCGACGCCCGTTTGTATCGTGTTGGGAATGGAGCACCAGTTTATTACTTTACCTGACATCTCGTTCGTGTCGTATATTAAATTATTCCTAGCATAAATTGAATTATGACGAATTAAGAGGTATATCAATCTCGTAATGAAACTTACCGTTGTATATATGATTATTTATCGATTATCGATACGACCCGATAAGCAGATACACATATAATAATGGAATCTATGATTTCGTTGCTAGAATTTTAAATGGGATTCGTTAATTGTGTAGCAAATGAATAATTAATGTCTCTTAACAAGGAATTATTTGGTTTCAACTTCATCAGAGGAATACATTTAAATATCTGATACCGGTATTAAAAACAGCTGATCAATATTAATTTATTCAGTATCGATGGTTGATAAAGGAATATAGACCATTAAAGAATCCAAACATTATTCCTGGTTCACTTCAGAAGTGACAATGATAAACGAACAATTTATCAACAAGCCAAATTAATATCGGAATGGAAATATATTTTGTGCATGCGTAAACAGTAAGGTCGTATCTACAATGATCGATGAAATGTGATGACAAACTTCATCTTTCGCCTTTCGACCTCTTTCCTAAACATACACCTTTTGTCTGAGTGTTCTGAAGTATGATTAATTGCATTAATAAATGCAAACCAATTCCATTACATAAATATAGTGAGGTAATTACTAATTTATAAAGTTTTGCCAAATAATAGAAATGTTAAATTATAGAACAAACAGTAAAGCGATTTCTTGCTCTTAAAGTGGAATTTATGAGAATGTCATTGGCTTTGATTTTAGCGCACTCTCTGTATAAAATTAATAGTGAAATATCGATACATTTAGATTGAAGCATCATGAAATACAAATCGCCTTTGATCTCGTAATTTACTTCCTTCCAAATATTCATATAATTAATTTATACTAATGAATAAAGCTTCAAAGCAATTAAAAGGAATTTTAATCTGATCTTCTTGTCGGCTCCGTGTGCCAGTCTGTTTCATTATTACAATTACCTATCATTTAATTTCCTTCGTTCCTCTTTCCGAATCAGAGCCGGATTAACTCGAATGCAAAAAATAACATATGTTAGGCTATGTATATTCGAGATCTTGTCTAAAATGCTATTCAAGGCTCAGCCAGGGTCCTCCATCTACAATAGAGTAGATATATTTTATAACATATTTCTACAGTACGCCCAAAACATAATTAATTTCTAACGAAATAAATAATTGAAGAGCATCTTTGAAAATAGTGAAGAAGAACTGCTTCATATTAAAAACCCAAATAACGATGAATAATTAAGAAATATGAACGTAGTTTTATCATTTTTTTCATTATCAAGCATTTGTCATCGAATATTGTAATAAATTATTCCTATGTTAGTCAACAAATTATTGGTAGTTGCAGTGTAACATTAGTGTAAAACTTTGTTTTATAATTGTACTATTGATTAAGGTTTTAATCTTTTTACTGATATAAAGAACAAAGAATGTTACCCCATGTTACTTTTGCTACTGCGATGCTATAAATAGTAATTTATGATTACTTCCAATTAATGAAGGAATAAAATTCTTATGAGAACCTAGTCCACGAAAATAATTTCAGAGATACTGAGATACATAGGTAATTTAAGATTAACAGACAATTTCACTGCCGCAATGGTCGAACCAGAGCCTTTGGATTGCTCTTCCAGTAATCTCCCACTGAGCTAATGGTTCGGTCCTAGTTGCGGCGATCAAAAGTATGTGGCCTCCCCTATGCCTTAGTTACAAAGTGTCGTGACAAGACGCGCATATTTCATCATAGTTATGGAAATATCAGACCAGTAAGCTTGATAATGAAGTTTGAGATAACTGGACGTGTACCGAAAAACTGCGAAGTACCATGAATTTTTTTTTTTGTCCATTTTGAAAATTTATAACCGGACATCTATACTAAAAGAGAAGATAATAATGTAACTGAAGAAACTCATCAAACATAATATCACGATTACAAATAGAAAAGGGAAGGAAAAAATTCCGCGACTTGAACATAATTTATGGTGGCAATTGCAGGGCATTCATCTGTGAAGGAATGGCATTCTATAGAAAGGTGGTACTCTATGGTATAATCAGGACAGGCTCAAGTGGTAATAATACCAGAAAAAAACGTTGATATGTTTTTTCAGTTTCAGTAGCCTTTCCGTACGTTTCTCATAAGATCCTGGATATTTCATCAGCTGAAATCTTCCGTTGAAAGTAATGGAGCATGCCGTATCAAATGTGCAGGTTCCATTTCTAAGCAATGTAAGTCTTGGAGTAATGAACAAAAATTTTTGAAATTATGCAAGAATAAAGATCATGTGATCTCCCTCATGAGTAAAAATGGTTAAAAATCCAGCAGCTAATTTACGAATTATGATTTCTCAAAGCTAACCGACGGAATTAAATTACACATCTAATATAAGAGTTTCATTTATTTATAACTATCCTGTACATTATTTACGGTATCGCCTGAACGATTGTTCTACGGAAATTAATGTGAAAGAAGGTAGGCATCCGTAGATACCAAGATGTATCTTGAGACGGATCAAAAAGAACTATATTTTATGTTGGCCTTGTAGCACTTAGGATACGATTACAAGGATTTAGAGTTTTTTCCCCTTTAACCATTTTGAAAGGGAAACTAGAGGAACCAGGATTTGGTAAAGTTAAGAAATGTGTAATGTTAGCACGTAAGGCGCTGTTCGTCTTTGATGCTAAGGTATATCCATTGATGGATCTTCTAGAAGGGAGTGCAAAACCATCGCCAAACAGTACTCTGCAACAATTGTAAAATTGCGATTAGTTATCAGAAATTGATTGAAACGATAATCTCGTCTGCAACCATCAGAATTAATAATGATTGGATGAGAAGAGTCTCACTACCTGTAAAGTCTCACCTACCTGTAGTGACCCTCTCTTTGTGACCTTCATAATTTTTTCCGCTTTGAAAAAAAAACCCTGCTAAAGGTAAAATTTTCGCTTAACGAAAAGGCGCAGGACGCGTTCAGAACGGAAGGACTGATATGAATTAGTGAGGCATTGGGATATGTAGTTTCGGTCTTCACGGAGATGATTTTAATTTTAGTTCCTACTGTCGTGACTGGATTCCAGCCTTAATAAATTTCATCTCTTTCTTTTCTTTTTGTTTTCCTTTACGCGTATTAGTTTTGATCGGTTCTAGCCAACAGTGTATATACAAATAAGAAATATATAAAACTCGTGGTTCGCGGATCTTAGGATTCAATGGGTTGTTCAGTTTAAAAATATATTAAATGTACTCAAATTATTGAGGGGATAAAATTATGTGAAATTACGTGATGAAAAACATTTTACAATGTTCTCATACACAGAGAAGGGGGATAACATTTGCAAACAGAAGCGATGTTCCCTCTCTCTCTCTCCGTTTAATTAACCTAAGTGCTCGGCAAATAATCGAGCGATAGTGTTTGCCAGCATCCTCAATCAGAAATGATGCAAATGGTTTTTTCGTTTTCGTTTTGATTTCCTTTTAATTTTCCCGAGGGAGGACAGGCTTCTGACCTAATGTGAAAGTGCGGATGGAAAGGCGCATTTATCTCAATTTCGAGGGGATTTCTTATTGTTCCTTGTTTTACTGATAGAAAAGAGGATAGGCTTTTTTTCTGTAGGTAAAAATCTTTGTGAATTTCAAGTTCGATAAATTATTCAGCCGTATTTAAAATTTATGTGACAAGTCTTGTTCGTATGTAAAATCTGTTAAAAAACTCAAGTTTTGTCGTTGCGAATGAAAAGCCGTTCTTCGCTCTACTGGCCTTTGGTGAGAAAGGACGTCTAGAGATTTGGACAATCCTTATCATATAATCGCATGAAATTAAAGAAAATCTTAAAAATTATAATCATTAGTTGATACGAGAATAATAATAGGCAATAGAGAATCTGAAAATATATGATGAATGAACAGTATTAAAGACAACCATTTGAATTACTGTACTCTTCAGCGAGATACCAAGATTTCATATGTATATTCGACATGCTATGTATTAAATAGCAAATTGAGATTGCCTAAAATTTGAATCTTATACTCATTTTTCTTCTATAATATCAGATTTGTAAACTAGACTCTGTTTGCCAGAATTTATCAAATAGTTAATAAGCATTTGTAATTCATAAACACAGTTCTACTTTTTTAATTTTCCGTTAAATTTTACCTCTTCTCTATTGTGTGTGCAACTCTTCATGATCAATACAGAGTGACGTAACTTTGCGACTTTATTTTGCTTCGGACGCAGCTACCCCAACGTTTCTTAGAAAGAGATGAGTGTCCTTCCAAAATTGATTTCTTTTTGCAAAGTGGCTCCACGAAAGGAACTTAATTCCGAGGATGCATTGACCGGTATATGAAATATTAATATCCGTTGAACTTCCTCTATGAAAACTTTATTGGCTGAGGTTTTGTAAAATTTATCAATTTTATCTCAATTCAGTGATTAAATATTGATTTTGATCTTGGCAAAACAAGTTTTAATAAATTATATAATCGCTGCCACATTTAACTTAGCGATGTTTGCATGGAATGAAAATGTTTAGCTAGTTGCGTTTAGCTAGAAGTGGGCACCTTTAAGATTTCTTAATGGTGTCGTACCCTCTTGCACGGAGCTCGAAAAAGAAGCACGCAGGAACCCAATGGCCGGTGGCCATCTAAATTCAACATCGAGTTCGTTTCTCGAACGCCTTTCATCAAATGCTTTTATGAATTTTCTTCTTATGCAAAAACTTTTAAGGCGAAACGCGATCAATTTGGATTCCTAACTCTATAATGGGAAGACTTCGGTATTTTATTATGGAGATCAGAGATACAGCATTATTCAAAAACATGAGCAGATTTTAAATATTTATTTCAATCAGAGTGTAATAGACTTAAGGAAGACTGAAAGTTTTAAAGTCCACATAGAAGTTCTATGCAATGTCATACAGCGGCGCTCTGAAAATCGTAGGTATTTTAATAGAAATCTCTTCCGAGTGAAGATGTATCCTCGACAGTATGGGGAAGTAAAATCTCGTGGACAAATGAGATTATTTGAGAAACTGCCGATTTGATAACATGTATGTTATCATTGTGAGAATGGTCTGGCCATTTATCAAAAAAAACAAATTTTGCATATTTTTGCTGCAAAAAGGTGACCAGGAGCAAGTTGAAATCCTTGTGAGCAGTGTCTATAATTATTCTCTCGTTGGAATTATGAGAGACAGCAACCATTAAATTTGTAGTAGCCATGTCAGCAGAATACATTTCTAGGAGCATAACGAAGATGTGTAACACGCTAGTCCACCAAGACAAGAGGGTCTCTTCCTCTTTGACTCCCGCCACTAATATAACTGGTGTGCATAACAGGAACAGTAACGCCGTCTTTTATCTACCGTCTCGTCAGTGTCAGGGGCCAAGAAGCTCTATTGTCGCGCTATTATTGAAGTTTCCGTTTTACTTTTCGTTACTTTTGGATTTCCATTAAACGAACTGGCGTTACCCTGCCTTAAGTTTCATTTCAAAATGAAATCTGTGACTTTCAAGAAGATTTTTTAAAGTATCATAAATCACTTTCGGTGACCTTAGCGTCAACTTAACATCACAAGGAGTGCCAAACGTGGTTAGAAATGAACTACTTAGGCATGAATAAGGGGGTGGCCGTGGCCTGGTTGTCTCGTCGGTTGGCTTGCCAATCGATGGAGTTCAGCAACTTCAGGCGCGGCCAGCTGCTGGTTGGGTGACGGCCTGGGCTTGAGAGCCACCGCTGGCGGGACAGCTATTTGGGGCGCGGCTGTTGGGGGACTTTGGTCTGACCCATTTGCCGATTGACCATAGCTGGTGTTCCAGCAGTTGGTGACAGCCTCTGGTTCGTTTATCCCCAGCAGCTCTTCCATCATGAAACCCCCCGTGCTTCGGAGGGCACGTTAAGCCGTCGGTCCCGACTGCTACTGTCATCTCGTAGCAGTCGTTATTAATGGGATGGCGCAAAACTCCCTCGTAGGAGTAGGTGCCGCAGATTATCGCTTGCGATAATCTACCCTCTGTACCAGATAAGATAAGATAGGCATGAATATATAATTTCTAATTAAGTGGGCTGATTTTATAATTACATGGTTTACTAGGAAAGTTTTGCAATAGCTTAATTTTTATAATCTAAATATTTTCCAGTACACTCAGTACACTTCTGAATCCTTTGAAACCAATCATCACACCAATTCTTTCATGCTTCTTCCGGAAGCTGGGCTCCCCCTGAACGCGGGGTATCCTGTGGATTCTGATACAATCTGAAAGTGGTAGTGCGATGAGGACAATCCTCTACGAGCCCAAGAATCATTTCTTCCAAACATTTCAACGCTCACCCCGCGAGCAAAGATGCTGCTTTATATTCCCGATGTTCGTATTTTGACAAAAACGACATGATACAATGTTTGCGCTTCCACGGTTTACGACTAACTAATAATGTTGAGCGTCCGATCTCTGTCATTTGTGCAGGTCTGAACTTGTCTCAACGCACAAGTTCTTCTGCGGGACAATGGATTGCGCGGCATTGCAAACTTTCCTAGTGCTCTTTTTTTGTTGGGATTCAAAAATTTTTTCGCATTTACAAAAATGGAGAAAAGTTTAGGGGTTGGGGAGAACGTCTTACTTTAAGCCTGTAGAGTGCGCACTCGAAATATAAAAAAAAATGTGCTTAATCCATACATTTATTAATTCCATTCGGAATTTCAACGTATGGTTGAATTAATACCAAATGCACTTAAACAAAACTTAAATCTGCTTTTGACTGCACACTCAGTAAACTTGTAAGGACTGGTAACGACTTCATAAAAGATGCTTAATAAGAAAATTTTATTATTTGCACGGAAGCCAAATATCTTAAGTGGAGAGAATGGTATCAATATTTTTAATGAGAAAACACTCATAGAACCAAATTATTGTAGTTCAATATAACAAATTTAGTTTCTCGGGAGGGAGGGAAAGCAATGCCATGGAAGTAATCTGGATTAAATAGACCGCTTGTAGGGAATGCAACGTAAATGGGATGATCAAACCACCACTTGTTAATGATACGAGATGTACGGACTGAAATCGCGAAATGCGTGCCGATTTGTTGGGGGATACTTGCATTGGCGTTTATGCTAATAAATTTTTGATGATATTTAAGTGATCGCCGATCATGAAATTGCGCAACAGTCCGGTTGTCTATTATTGATAATGTCGTGATTTTAGCTATGCCCTTTCAAGAGGTAATCGTCAAATCCTATTTTCACGGTATATAAAATGTAACGATGTTAATGGAGTCATTCAGCCTACATATTAAAGGGTAAATTACAAAATCGTGTTTTATTTTTTTTTAATACATGTCATAGCTGGTATAGTTATTTGGTGAGTATCTGAGTAAAATGCGCGCCGTACTGTGTTATAAGAAACCAAGAAGACAAGAGGGTTAAGATTTATGATAAGTAAGCGCTTTTGCATTTTGTTATTTTTAAATAAAGAATCATAAATTCATGCGCGTTACTTATAACCTTTGCATAGTCCATAATTTCATAGTTAATTTAAATTTGGTGAATTTTAAATTATGTAATTAAAATAGTGATAGTAAGCGTTTGAAAAATCCACCCTGAACATTTCCATAAATTCTGGATGAGAGCCATAAATCGTGACTTACGATGACTTATGGGGTCTCCCTTTCCCCTAGCGCAAACTAGAAAGAGGAAAAAAAAAACCCACTGACATAATTGCAAATTTTTATGTAAAAATGAAATCATCTTCTGCGAGAAGTGCAAAAATTAACTTCCAGAGCTTAAAAAACTTTTTTTAATGTTCTCACAGCTTTAAATGGATGACTTGAAATAGCGTCCTATGAAAAATGTTGGAAGGAGAAGAGGGTAAAAAAAAAATCCCTGAAACTCTAAAAGGTACTAAATTTACTGACTTGAAAGTTTAGGGAGTTGTACAATTCGTTTAAGTTAACGTGGAATCAATTTGTATAGGCGTGACATCTGGCGGAAGAAATTTACAACGGCCATTCTTCTTAGTTAGTCTTCCTCCTTTACTTGAGGCGTCGAGTTTACCAATTTTTCGCTTAAGTTATTTTAAATTAAACATTAAAACGATATAATGGAAGATAAATATTTTTAATTTTTTCATAACCATCTATTACCGGTGACGAGTGTTTAATTTGATTATTCTACACAAGAAATTTAAAAATAAATGTCTTATAACGTTGGTCATTTCACATGTGAATCCAGGAACCGCAATATTACGTAATCTTTCCCGATGCAGGATGCTTTTACACATAATAAACCGCAGCGTTAAATTATCACATAATAAAAGATTCGTATTTATGTAGTTTTGCGATGCTAATTAACGTTGGAAGAGAAAGGCCAACTTATATGTCCCCATGTTATAGAATTGAAGCATCGTTGTCTTGGCGCTTCCGATTGCTCAACACGTGATGTAAATTATGTTCGGACTCAGTTGGTATTGAAGACATTATATGGCGGTGATAAAATTTTATAGTTTCCGTGTTATAAATTAGGTTGATTTATGCGCCCGCTATTTGAACGTAATAAGGGCTGTTAATTATAACCAATGTAAATGGGTGTCGCGTTGAATTATGGGAGGCGTAAAATTACGAGCAGGTGATCTTCAAGTCACTTGCTTTCGGCTACCATAAACCATTTTGAAGGTAAGAAACAGGTGATTTCAAGCGTCACTGATTTTACATAAGGTCTATTGATTGATTGAAATTAATTGGAAAGCCTGCGGAGGAATGTTAGCAAGCGCTTTTACTTTTAAAATAATCAATCTATAATAATTTCAAGTAAACTTCCTTTGATGTACAAGCAACTCAAAAAATGATTCTGATTCACTGAATCAATGATCAATCAAAGTTAAACTGATAACTAAATCTTACAGACGATAACAAAAATCACGGGGCAACTTGATGGAAATGTAAGATACATCTGGTGTAGTATATTGTAAATTATGTCTAGCAATAAAGTTTGCAGCTGACATTTCACTAGTTTCTGACATAATAATTCACATTCCATAATAAGAGAAACATTACTATTAAAATTACTTTGAATCCAACAACAGTATCTTTTCGATTAGCCGCTGGTATCATTGTCGATCTCTATACAGTATAACCTCAATAATCCGGACATAGTGAAATCCGGATAACTTGATAACCCGTTTTCATTCAATTTAACAGATTGTCTGGTCCCGTTTTCATTCAATTTAAAATAATACAAAATACCCTCGTTAGTCCGGACAACTCTATATTCCTGAATTTCTAGTTCTTCCCATTAAAGTGGCCTCGTAAACTAAGAATGTGTCAAAATATAAATCAGTAATTCATTTAATACAATACTGTAATGTTTATATTTAAAGTTAACTACTGTAAATGAACAAGTGAAAGTTTTTTCATGTGAGAAAACGCCGTGAGAAATTACGTGAGAAAATACTACCACAGTGAAGCTTCTTGAAAGCAAAATGCCCAATTTTATTGCACTAACTCTTTTGAACAAGTCATCTATATTTTTGACCACTGAATAATTGCTCTACGATCTTCAAGAAAGCCACAGAAAAATAAAATCTTGACAATCGAAGAAATAATTGACCTCATCAACGATTATGAGAAAAATAGAACTACTGTTCGAGATTAGGCCGTCAAGTATAGTATTGGAAAAAATCACAGTGTCTGAGATTGTTAAAAGAAAAAAAACATTATGAAGAAGAATATGCAACCTCAAAATATTAAGATGAAGAATCTTAAAAGGTCTGGGAACACAACACAATTAAATGAACTTGTATACAAATTTGTTATGAAGGCAAACACCTTGAACGTGACAGTGAGTGGACCAATTATCAAAGCTAAAGCTATTGAACTGGCAAAGGAAATGGGACTTCCAGATTTCAAAGCATCAGAAGGATGGCTCGGAAACTTTAAAAAAAAAAGATACAATCTTCGATTTGAAATCTACTGTGGAGAATCTAGTAGCACTATCATTTCAACATGAAATCTCGACTGAGTAGCATGACCGAAGATTACTCTTTATACTACATTTACAATTGTTATGAAACCGGGATTTTCTACAAGCCTGTCGCATCCAAGAGCTTTTTCACTAAATTTGCTAATAAGAAAGCCGTAAAAATAGCAAAACAAGCATTGCTGTGATATTGGCATGCAATACCAAAGATAAAAATTACGTCTTTTGGTGATTGGACATGCACAAAAAACTCGCTGCTTTAAAAATATAAACTATAAGAACTTGCATGTTCATTACTTCTCAAACAGAATTGCTTGGATAAGAGAAGAGATTTTCCAAAAGTGGCTGCAGCTTGTAAATCAGAAAATGAAGAAAACAAACAAAAAGATATTACTTTTTCTGGCAATTGCACCTCCCACAAGCCTAGACTTGAAAATTATTCTATTGTCAAATTAATCTTTTTCCCTGCAAATACCACGTCTTTGTTGCAACCATCTGAAAATGTTAATACTGTACTATAAAATGCTGCGAAAATACAATAAACAATGTATACTGTATCATTAAGAGAATACTGCACCACAGGGGACTGAGTTTATTAATCATTTGATGCACTTCTTTATCTGGACACTCAATAATGCGGACAAATTTTGAAAGTCCCAACAATGTCCGGATTATTGAGGTTATACTGTATTAGGTTTCATTTACAGGGTGTTGCAGATAACTACATGGCAGTATATCGGAAAGCCTTCCCGCTCGATTGCAGGGGCCAGCTCGGTCGATTGACAGAATGGAGGAAGATGAAGGTGGCCTGAAGCAGCCAGCAGTTTCCACAGTCGGGGATGGGGGGTGAACGTCAAAACTGTCATGTTTTTGATAAAATTACCCAATTATCATTTGATGTCGAGCCGGCCCCTGCAATCGAGCGGATAGGCTTCCCGTTATACTTCCCTGTAGTTATCTGCAAAACCCTGTACAGCAAAGGTTGCTTAAATGATGCGCACATCCTGATTGTGATTGACTAATAATATGGGATACTATTCTCAATAATAGTCAAATTAAAGTACATTCGAACATGCTACAACGAACCAATGGTACAACAAACGCATACCGAATATATAGGACGATGTAGCATGCACGTGCCGATAACACGTTGGGACATCATTTTTGTTATCGTCTGTAAGATTTAGTCATCAGTTTAATTTTTTTAAAATATCTGCTATATAATTTTAGCTACGAGATCAAAATACAAAGGGCCTAAGAAAATGCATATCCAGTTTATCAGTTTATGAACTTCCGTTACAGCAAACTGGAAAGTTTACATCCTGAGATTATTTGTATTGAATGAAGACGACCCTCATTGAACAAGACCACACTATCACCGAGAAGTGAGAACTTGCCTCGATGAGCGTTTGCCATGACAATAGATAAGAGCAATAGTACGCCGTAGTCAGAATTGTGTAGACGCTAATATTACCACTTTGAACACCTACTGTGATTGTAGAAGTCAAAGAATACTTATTTTCTCTTTATATCTGCATTATTTAGCATGACAACTTTTATAACTGCTTTTTTTTTTAATTATGTATACATTTTGTCCCCCTTTGTAAAGTGAGAAAGCTAGTTAGGCTTAGACATTAAGAAAGAATAATATCCAAGCGCGAAAGAGAAGATCTATGATAAAAAAGGTTGGTTACCATCTTTGGTAACGATTAATTGCGTGAATGCTGCAGGTCATGTGCACGTGCGTGTGACAGAAAGCACGTGAAATGATGCTATTACATCTGCATTACTGTGTTTCATTCGAAAGCAGTAAGTATTATGAAAAAATGTCTCCAAAAATGGGACCTTACCGAGAAGGGTACATTACTGTCCCACCCGACGCTAATTACAGCTATTTTTCAATTAGCGCATGTAAAACACGAAATTTCTCTTTCGAAAAAAGGCATATCGACAGTACTGAATGGAAAAGGAAAATCCCATTAATCGGGAAGGGTTAATTCCAACTGGCCAGAAACAGCAAAATCCTCGAGTTCCCACAAGCCGAACACCACAGTTCATTCGAAAGGTCAAGCAGCAAACCAAAGAGGGTTCGCAATCAGTGTAGGAACTTTACAGGCTACCGTAAATAAAATAATAAACAAAAATTTGCAACTGGAAAAGCGTCACTAGAGTCGTGTTCATAAGCTGCTGCCCCGGCACTTCGCAGAAAGGAAGAGAAACTGTCGGAGGCTTTATGAGTGTTACCTCACAGCAAACGATGGAAGTACGTTGTCACTTTGGATGAAGCCTACGTCTATCTCAATGATTGCAACAATCCCTGTGCGATTTTCTACCATCCACATGTAGAGAAGTCATATCAAAAGCGGTCCAAGGAATGTAAGGAACGTTTTTCAAAAGGATATATGTTGATTGCGGGAAACTCGTACTACGGCAAGCTCACAATCAAAAGAGTGGACTGGAAGGCTTAAGGTTAACTTCCTTTACAATAAGCAGCATGTTTTCAGCCCAATTTTCAATGAGGAAATCCCTGTATTTTATGGAGAGGATAAAAGCAAAGTTTGGCTGCATCAAGACAAACCCTCCAGCCATACGTCTAACTCGACCGTTCAATTTATGTTGTATTTGGAAGATGAAACTGGAATTCACGTTAAACCCTTATATGATATCCCTGTCAAGTCACCAGATGCATCCCCAATGGATTACTGTAGATTTGGATTATTGAAACGAGCCTTTGCTCGAGGCCATCCAACAACCACTGAGGGTCTCTGGAAAGCAAACAGGAATGGAACATCATCAGCTTCACCGTTCTGCAGACATCTCTTCTACAGTAGACGATATCGCGCAGAGCAATAGTTCACAGCCAGGTTAATCAAATGGAACACAATCGTTGGTGGAGAAAAGGGGTTTCTTCGTAAACTTTATCCTCCAAATCGTTACTATAGATCGTAATCAACCTTCTGTATAACTAACCAACGACCAGTTCACTATTAAAAACAATAAAAATATTAAAAAAAAAAAAGGCGATGGAGGGATCTCTAGACTAAGAAGTTCATATTATACCGTCATAGCAAATGACAATGATCATTCTTGCTTAATGGTTTTGTTGAGTGCTGTGAGCCTGAGAAGGATTCCCCTAAGTGCATATATTTCATGCACGCTAGAACGATCAAATGCTCTAACGAATGATGAAGTTATTCTAGAACCAGTTACGTTCATTCTATCGTACTCTCTTTATAAACAAAAACATACTTCTGCCCGATGTAAATTTGTTTAAACATACATTTGCCCTCTTGTATGTGCTTGTATTTGCATGATAAAAAATTTGTTGTCATAGTGATTCAGACTAAATTGGAAATAGAAATCTGTGCTGCGTTCACAGTTTCGGCGAATACAATGAATTTCATGGTAAATTTCATTAACGTTAATGGTTGACATTTTGGCAAAGAAATCGCCGATCAATGGAACCGAGGTTAATTCAAAAAGAAAAATGTTTAATGTTTTTGATGCCTCCATCATTTGGCTCCTTTCTCAAACATTCAACATAAAATTCTACTCAACGAAATGAAATTTTTAAACGTTGCATTGGCTTTGAATATTTATTAAAATGTTCACTACCATACACAATATGCAAACACCAGTCTAAAATCATATCAACGATTTATTTATTCTTCAGCTTTGATTTTATGAGACCAGGAGAAGTTTTAGAAAAAAAAAAAAAAAGAAAAATGATGTTGATCGCATAATCTTTCAGTAGGATCATCTTATTTTTTATCTCCGCACTGACTTTTGCTTGCTTTTTAATAAATACTCTATTAAGTTCTGTCAAGTGACACTCATTTGTAATAATATCTCAAAAAGATGGCTTGATTTGACACTGGTTAAAAGTCAAAATTAATGTTTACTTCAAGTCTCTTTAAGATCGAGTGGAATGGAATGGAGTCTATAAAGAACTCCTTTAAGATTTCCCCTTCAAACTATAAAGAACTTGAATCAATGATATTTGTCAGCAATAACGACAAAAAAGTAAAACAATAAGCAAAACGATATCAGTAATGGTTACGAAATTTTTTTCCTGATAAAGACTAAGATATAACTGACCAACTAAAGACAATCGCTTGCCCTCAAAATCTTATTGCAGGAAACCTCCCAAAGACTTCTTTAGGACACTTCACTTCCGCAAGAGCGTTTTACTACTTCATTCCTGCATCCGGTCAGTAGGTTGTTTCCACGAGTCTCTCGTATTACGGCACTTAATTGTGGTCTCTGTTCGTTGCACTCGACGCTGACTCTACAAATTTCTTGGGTCTCCAGAGCCCTCGATCCAGAGCGCCATTTCCCTAATTCTGTTGACTCTCAGCCTCGACCTTTCTTCAACGCTCTGCTGCGTCTCGGTAATTTTCCCTTCACAAGTTTTCTTACAGCTCACACTCCATATTTACCGTGTTGATTAGGTGTCCTCACCCCCTTTCTTTCTTGTGAGAAACACGGAGTTACTCGGGACAAAGTGTCGCCGCAATCAATAATTTTAACCCATTATCCCATTAAACGGTAAAGAAGAATATGGTTTATTTTCACTGAGATAACTTCTTAAGAACTTGATTGAATTAATTATTTGAGAGCATTAAATTGTTATACTTCATTTTAGAATCAGGACTAATAATGTAATTATTATTCACTCACGCATATTTAAAGAGTTTTTCTTTGCCCTTAGACCTTGCACCCAGGAGAATTACGGCTTTTATATTCTAGTGAATTAATTAAATCTTTGATTAAAGCAGTTCATTTTAAACTTATTTCTTACTTCAAAGTTAGTTTAAGTTTTATTTTTCATGAAACAGATTTTACATCTATGAATAAAGCTATTTCATCATATTATATATGCAAAACACTATTATGCCCTTTGCACGGTGTTACAAAAAAGATTACCATAAACGGATGAATCATTTTTTATTTCAAAAACTCACTGGATGAATAAAGATTTTGTCACATAAAATTTCATGTTATATTTAGAGAAACAACTTATGCAAATTTTTGCAGAGTTCGGTCAGTGGCCTCATTGGAAACTACGATAAAAAAGAGTGGCAGATAGTCTGTCAAAGTGATCGTTCTTATTATTATTCATGTAAAAATAGAGCTTAGGAGTAAAAAATGCCTGTAAGACGCCGTCTCCATCCTCTGCCTCATATTGCACGGGATGAAACAACTGTTATTCGTATTTGAAGACGGCGGTCTGAAGAAGGAATTGTGAATCGTCGTAGGAAGACTGGAGAACGTAGAACAGTTTCCCAAACTTTGTTATATTCAGGCACACTAAAAAGATCTAAAGATTTTCGCGGCACTTTTTCAATTTCTAAGAATGAAATCACTTCAATCTTGACCTGGACAAAACGTTTTAACGCTTCTTTAATATAATGAGGCAATTTTTAATTATTTTCGAAAAATTCCGCGGCATACAGTTTGGGAAACACTGACGTAGAAGAACGTAACAACGTATGCGGTCGTACAATCGGCATTTTGCAGAGACTAGAGGGAGTATTGGATTCTAGAATATGACAGAGACCATTCGTCGTAGAAAAACTTACGGGCGAAACGACCTTTACTAAAACTCTCGCTAAGACTGAGCCATCGTCGTGCTCACTTTCTGCAATCGAGCTACCTGGCGTGACGAATGGCACATTATTGTGTTCAGCGACAAATCCCACTTCTGTGTCATCAGTGATGATCATCGAGAGGCAATCGAGTTGACCCTTCAACCGTTTGAGAGTGCCGCACAGTTCGTCAAGGTGGACTCATGATATACAACCTCTGACAATTAAGTTCGGTGAATGAGTTCACACAATAAAATGCAAAACAGTTAGAGCCACATTTACTTTATTGTCCTTTGAAATAATCACCCTGGAAGGCAATACACTTTTGGGATCGGGTGTATAAGTCCTGGAAGCTCCTTAGGGATGGCTTTAAGTTCACGTGTCACATTTGCTTGAATGTCTGGAATGTCCGCAAATCTGTGTCCCTTTAAGGCCCGTTTCAGGCGTGGGAACAAGAAAAAGTCTGCCGGTGCCAAGTCTGGTGAATAAGGTGGATGAGCTATGGATACGACCCCTTTGTTCGCCAGAAACTAAACACGATTACGGCAGTGTTCCTCTTTGATCCATTATCCACAGTTACGTGCGCACGCTACACCTTCAACTGAAGAAACGAGCATCTGCTAAACCATTGCACGCACAAACGTGACCTGTCTGAACTTGCTTAAACAATGACTGGGCTTGTATTCACATGCATTGTTACTCGCGTAAAGCCCGCACAGATTACGGTGTGACGTCATTCACCGAACTTAATTGTCAGAGGTTGTAGTTAAAAATGTTCACCAGAAACTGGATATAACAACCTAAAAGTAAAAAGGAGAAAACATTTTTCCACAAGAATTATTTAATATACGCGTATGTACATTTTGATGACCAGGTCATCTTCATCAGCGTAAATACGAGGGTGGGCTGAAAAGTAATGCCTCCATGGCTGTAACTTTTTTATTTTTTAACCGATTTTCAAAATTCTTTTTGTATCTGATACTCACATTTCT
>JAHWFO010003124.1:4985601-5005248 GCA_023313115.1 Rhysida immarginata
TCATCTTGTGCTCATCATTCTCGTTCGAATGACATATTACATGCCGTATATTGCCAATAAAAAAATTTAATGGGGGGGGTTTGGGTCACGTGACTGTTAGACCGATTTCAATCACAAACTAATCAGGTGAGCTCAGGAAGTGTCTCTATCGAAGAGCGAAAGCAGAATTTAAAAAAGTTAAAGCGTTCTCGAGTAATCGTCGGACATACAGACGGACGGACAGACACACAAACAGAGCGAAACCAATATATGCTTTTCAGCATATAATAAGGCAGCATAAAACATCGACTACCGTAGTCCGCCGTAAGGAAATCCACACAAGAGAAAAGAGGGCTCAACGTAAGGAAACTCGTGTTATATCTACTCTGTGTTCTAAAAATACCGGCAGCCCATGAGGGAAAACGCCTTTGGCACGTATTAGAGTGAAAATCTGCTGCGCAGTAATGCCGTAGCTGTATTCCGACCAAAGCACAATGTCAATTACGGAGAGCAACGTCGAGGGCTCCTGCGTGATTCCTATAACGGTTTAACACCTTCTCGACTTTGCGCGTGGGAGAAAATCAACAGTCTTACTTGGCTCGGCAGCGGCGGCCTTCTCCGCTCAATTCTATGCGTTCCCTTCTCGCTTAGCTGTTCCCAAGCGTTTTCATTCCTTCGACCAGCTAACAGATTCGATGCCAAGCTCCCTTCCCCGAAACTCGGATTTTTTCTCTCCGTCTTCAATCGCTGGCTTTTCTCAACTAAAATCTCCCGCCTTTCTCTCACTTGGCGACGAACCCCGTAGCCCCCTGACGTCACTGATTTCTTCTTCGTTTCGTCAGACCGTGATCAAGCGACGTCAGAAAGTGCCCGAACAGCTCCTCTGCCATAGAAAATCCTTGTTTTTTAATTACGTCTCGGAAATTCCTACACTTGTAAGCGAAATTTGAGAACGACACTCCCGAGTGTAGAATTTGAAACTGATGCCTAGTTCACAGTTGAACAGAGTTCTAGAATTCTGAATATCTAAAAGAGTAAGTTAGCAAACTAACTACTTCTGATTTTCATCTTCCCCACTTGGAACGAAGTTTTCTCAAAATTACGTGATGTTTTACCAGACAGGAATAATGATGAACACCAGAAACTGAGCGATTGTAATTGTCTGGCATGGTCTAGCATGATAGCAGCCTCTAAACGGTAGACATTTTTCATTACAAATATCAATCCGAGGCCTCCATTGTTGGCAACCACTATTTTTCTCGAGGAACACTGGAAGTGAAATTGTGGGTGGGACTTAGACGTGGGACATCACGCTCTATGACATCGAACTCTCTTTTACAACTTTAAGTTTTCGAAAAGTCGCCATCTTATTTCGATTTATTGAAAACTCGCTCAAGTGTGATTGAAGTGTGAACTAGGCATAAGTCGGATTTTCACTCGTCAGTCTATATACCTTGAATATTTAGTTAGGTATATACCTTGAATAATTTACTTGAATGTATCATTGTAATTAGTGATACCTTTATGGTAGTAAGCGATAAAATATACCGGGTGGTTATAATTAAACTTCCCCTATGAACGGCATCCTACAGCGCAAACGGGTAAACGGAATGCAACGAAATTTTGTATATGGGCTATACACGAGATGCGCTCATGGAATTTCGAAAAAAATGTTTAGCTCCAAAATTTCCACCAGAGGGCGCCTTTTCGGGAAAAACATGAAATTTAACACAATAAACGACCAAAACGGAATACAGAAACAATATTAACATTTATTGACTAGTTTCTGATCACCTTGTCATCGAACCACATTAAGTAAAGGTAAGGGAGAAACAAAAGCAGTTCAGTTTGCAGAAATAAGAACAGATTAGGACGAAATTGCAGTTGTTAATCGTGTCCAGGACGATGTAGGGAAAGGTGCTCCACGTGACCACCCTCATTCGCCTGCAAAATTTTAAGTCTATGGACAGTGTGTTCAACAGCAGATCGTAACTGATCAGTTGTAAGGCTTCGCACATGAAGCGTTATGGAGTTCTTTAAGTCATTCAACGTCGCAACACCTCCACGATACACCAGACTTTTAAATGGCCCCATAACCAGAAATCGCACGGAGTTAGATCCGGCGAACGTGGTGGCCATGGATTAGGAAAGGAGCGACTAATAACACGTTCCTCTGTGAAGTGTTGGAGCAATAGCGCCTTCACGAAACCATGGATATGTGGGGGCGCACCATCCTGCATGAAAATGGTCGATGTAAGGACCCGCCTTTGCTGTAGTTGCGGCACAACAAACGTCTTCAGCATGTCATTTTACCGACGGCCCGTTTTGGTCGTTTATTGTGTTAAATTTCATGTTTTTCCCGAAAAGGCACCCTCTAACTAAAATTTTTTTCGAAATTCCATGAGCGCATCTCGTGCATAGCCCATATACAAAATTTCGTTGCATTCCGTTCACCCGTTTGCGCTGTAGGATGCCGTTTATAGGGGAAGTTTAATTATAACCACCGGGTATTAATATTACATATATTTCAAGCATGTATGACTTAATAATTTTTTTTTTACATATTCTAAATTGAGTGCGTCGTCTGTGGGTTTTTGCAGTAGGCGCCAAACTCGAATTCCTATATATTTATAGATAACTTCTGCGCGGAACACAAATCCGCAATACAGAAACCCGCGAACTGAAAGGGCCAATCATAGTTTCTTTAGTATCATAAATATGAACCTTTAGTGGGAGCATTTGTGTAATCAACACCATGGAAATCTGCTGGTATCTTGTTGTAAGGACCGTCTTTTTGTTATGAGTGAGTTATATTTTGTCAGCGAAAGGGCCAACGAAATGTAGGCACAGCACAAATTTTCCAAAATCCGTGAATTTGACACTTAAATTATTACGACAATTAACGGTCTTGATTTTAGTTATCAGATAATAAATTTCATTTAATCCTGTTTAAAACTTCTTATATTAATATTCGAGTAAATGCAATTTACACAGGGAATGATTTTTTATCTATAATAATTTTGTCCTCTCTCTTTGATTCATATATTTTGAAACATAATATGAACACGCTTTCTCTTCAAATGAATTTGAATAAGAAGACAAGTTATATAATCATTTATTAATAATCTTTTTTTTTCTTTCTTTTCAGTAACGATAATTGTTATCGCTGTATTGTCATCCACGAGAAACACATCAACGCACTTCAATATAAAGAAAGTAAGGCTCCGACAGTTTTCTATTTTTTTTTCTAATGTTATTGCCTTATTGTCAGTATACATAATATTTGTGAATTATTGAAGTACTTTATAGCACTATAGCATTTTATGTGCGTTACACCATAAGAGTATAAGATTTATGAATTATGTGTTTTCAAATAGGTAAGCATAATGAGATGTTTCGCAAGCTTAACATTTTTTATACGCAATATAAAATACAAAGCCCTAGTAGAAAGAAGATTTTGATTATTCAGGCTTTTATATTTATGAATCTACCATTTCGAAACAAAATATTTCCTTGCTTTTACGTTAGCAGTTCAGGCTTATACGTGTTAAAGTGACATTAATCTTACTGCATCGTTAAACTTGAAGAGAGGTGATCTTGGCGTGATTAATAGACAGTTATCTGTTATAGTGTTTAAATTTTGGTTCCACTATTGAGTAACATAAATTTGATAGATTATCTCCAAAGGAAGTGGGAAAGGGGTAGCTATTAAATCTTGATGAATGCCTGTGTTAAGGCTCGTACTTGTTACGCATAATGAGAAATGTTTATGACTGCCATGAATCGGGCTTCGAAACTGGTGACCCTTCTCTTCCCATTCTATGAGGACCTATTAACGACCTATTTTTATGATTGATTTTTATTGATCTGATTTTATTGGTTCCAATTGTTCAAATGACATTATCAACTGAAGATTGGAATCCGTAGTTATTATTAATGACTGGTAGTGGTAGTATTACGGTTTTTCCTTTGGTGCGTTTATCTTCGTAACGACTTCTCTGGTTTGGTCAATTGAATAGAACGGTAATAAACTCCGTTTATGGTGCTCGTTTCACAATAGCTTGTAAGCAATGCGAATAATGAGCAGTAAATATTTCCGGCTAAGTATTTAATCCGCAGTAAACTCCTTATACGGGCATTTTCGCCTTTTAATTGAATGGATTTTAATGGAAATGCTGCTAAAGTTCTTGTTGTGTTATGCCGCTTCCATTGATTTTTCCATTTTCTTATAATCCTTAAGGCGAAACGAGAAAAATCAAATAGATTAGGATATCGTTTGAAGTGCGGTAGAAATGCTTAGATTTTATCGATAAGTGGGAATAAAGGATTCCTGGAATAAATGACAAAACTAAATTAAACTTTTACTTCATTTGAAACAGATGGTCGTTAACTTAGCGACAAGGCCGGAACAAAATTACAATTTTCGAGAGAGGATGCACTTTCATTGAAATTGGTTCATTGAATACTTTAAAGCACTTAGAATTTAAATAATTCTCTATGATGCCATTTCGTTTAATCCAGGCTGATGTTTTGAATTTTTATGATTGAACATCTTGCAGTTTGACGGATGACTTCAGCAAATAATTGAAGGGGACAGGGCGAGTTAAATCTAAGCTCAGATCAAACGGAATGTTTTATTGGGCGGGGAAATGTGACGTGCTATTTTGAAATGATAATTTGATAAAACGCAAGACAGAGAGATTTGGGGATTTTATTTGCAGTAGAATGCTTACGGGGATGGAGGGGTAGAGAAATTCCTTAATGAGCTTAACAATCGGTTGTCAATTTCGGACGCACTCTCCCGTTCAATCGCATTTGAAATTTTGATAAATTGAGAGTCCTGCTTGTTGTCCGGTAATGAAAAGTTAAACATTAAAGAGAGGAGGGGGAAAAAACAGGCTATGGTCTTATTTAGAAACGGGAGAGTCGATTTGTTGTGATTTGTATGAAGGAGAAACCGGGGGTGGAAACGGAAGGTGGGGGTGGATATTTAATATAAGCCTCCACCAAATTGAATGATTGATTTCACTCGTACGAGAAATCAGCTTCGTCCATTAATTTGATTGAACATGATGAGGGATTCTTCATTAATGGATGTGCTGTCTTTAATTACAATTTGAAACCCTTTCCCCCTTCGTCGTCATTGGCTGATGGTGGCGGTTGTCTGTTTAATTTCCTGTCGCCGAGGAAAATGGAGCCCCACTTTTATAAAAGACGACAGCATTTATATTACTACACTGTTCGCCTTCAAACCAATGAGAAATTCAATTAGAAGCACCGGTGGCAGTGTTGCAATTGATTATGATTTATGTCTGCGTTTTATTTTAAACGTCTCTCCGAAGGCCTGTGTATTTTATTTCAACAGGAATTGCGAGGGCGGGGACGGAGGAAAAACAGTCGACGATACGAAACGCGCTCTTGCATTTCGAAGGAATAAAAGCCATAGTCAGAACAGGGTCCTTGTCCTAATTATCTTGAAATGAACCAGAAGCCAAAAATCTAATCATAGAAGAATAAAATAGAGGAATTTAAAAAACAAAAAGGCAGATCTCATTGAGGCAAAATTCCTTGATTTTATAAAGTAACATGTGAGCTGTAATGAAATACAGATCAGTAAATCAGGAACGATTTGTATCGAAGGCGAAATTGAAATAATACTATGTCTTTTTCCATTTTCCTACTTGTAGGTAAATGTTAACAAACACAGATGCGTAACTAAATTAAAACATAAAGGTATACACACTATTATGTAGCTACACAATTTTCGTTCAGTCGAAAAATCACACGTGAAAATCTCATCTATTAAGCCTACTTCGCGCAGTTTTGAACATTGTGACCATCTTTCAATTTATTCGATTGTGAATACTTTCCTGTATCAGAAAGGCATTCTGCATGTTCCACCTTGCCCCGTTCCACATTTGCCACCCTCTTACCTCCCACTCACTGTAAAGCGATTCCAGGGTTCGTACGGGTCATGAAAAACCTGAAAAGTCCTGGAAAATCGAAAAATATTTTCCAGGCCTGGCAAGTTTTGGAAAATCAATGGTTTCTGACTTAAGTTTTGGAAAAGTTTGAAAGAGCAACTTCAGTGTTGTTATGTTATCATTCAATTTTCTAACATATGTCGAAATAGGCCTGTGAGAACCTTAAAAAATTATCTTTTCAAGTTAAATAATAAGAATGTTGTGCTCGGCGATCTCGACCGCTCACTTACTGAAATTCTAAATAGGAAAGCATCGATAAAATTGCCTGTATCGTATACGAGGCGCGCCTCGAAAAAAAAAACTGGGATAGGTGTAGAAAAATGTAAGAAAAAGGAAATTATTGGATATATTGCTACATACAAGGTGCGTTATTAAAAAAAGTTCGGTGAATGGTCCCATAGTTGAACAACCGCGCTGATTAGGATGTTGCGCTCAAGCAGACGCAGTGAGAGACATGGCAACTAATACCCCCTACAGTTAAAAGAGCGCGCTACGACCAGTTTAACGCATTCAGTGTGAGGAGGCATGTCATTGCGAAACGGAGCAACGCGTCAACATCAAGTTTTGCTTCAGATTAGGCAAAACGGCGACTTTCACATGAAATGTTGGTGAAAGTGTACTGTGTAGAAGCAGTGAGTAAAATGTAGTAATTCCACGAGACGAGACGTGGTTCTACGAGACTATTTGGGTTGAAAACCCAATTCTCGTTTCGTCTCGTAGAACCACTAGTAAAAAGTTTGCTTTTGAGTGGATTAGAGACGCTTTTTCGACAACAAGGGTTGATCTATCATGAAGTTGTGCCCGCGTGTACAACCATCAACGCGGAATCCTACGAGGGAGTTTTAAAACTGCTTCCAACGACCTTCCGCATCAGGCACATTCTCGCTACACGTCAGGTGACAGTTCTTGAACATCTTCCATATTCTCCAGATCTGGCATCTGCAGACTTCTTGTTTCCCCGCCTCAAAGGAGTCCTGAAAGGTCTACGCTTTGCCGATATTGCGGAGATCAACAAGTGTGACAACGGTGCTTCGAGCGATATCGAAAGATGCGTTTGCTGACAGCTTCCAGCAGCTGAACAATTGATGTCAAAAGTGTGTTGTAGCTAATGACGATTATTTTGAATGCCAGTAAAAAGGTAGCTTGTTTGTATCCCTTGTTTCCTTTATTTTATGAGACCATTCAGCGAATTTTTTCTGCGCATCTTGTATATTACACTATTTTTCTACATAGTTACCATCTTAATTGAGGCATTTTATCATATTGTGGCCCCAGGTTATGTATTCTTTTGTTAGCAACCTCTGTATATTGTATTTTGTCCCTTGATCACTCTCTAGATAAACATACCTTGAGTGATAAGTGATAGTTGGGATTGTATAGAAGGTGTTCAAAAATTTCCCACGCAAACATTTCCAATAACGAACGTGTCTTAGCGTTTCACACAAATTTCTGTGAAACTACAGTACTTACATTTTTTTTGTATTTAGAAATAATATTATCATCGACCGTACTTCACATTTATTGTAAACGAATACAGTAAAACGAGCAACTGTCTTAGAACAGTACCACGTACACACGTGTTCCACTTGAGCAAAAGAGCAAGAGAGAACTGCAATCGGTTCTTAGCAAATTTCTGGACTCGCTTTGTACAAGGTGAACACAAATGACTGCACCGGTTGCATGCTTTAATGAAACTTTTTTCATTTGTAACGAAACTTTTTTCCTGTGCTCGATATGTGCCCCTTTAATGACTCTGCAGATATAAAGTCTGTAATCGAGTTCTTCCCATACTCAATGAAGCATGTCCCTGTCAGTTTGAACAAAAAATCGGTAATACGAACCAGGTAATGGCAGATCAGCCGGTAATAGCAGCACAAACACTAAGTCCTTCAAATACCCCATAAAAGAAACCGCAAGGGGTTAATTCAGGGAAGTATGGAGGCCATGGCATCTTTTTTGATCATCATTTTCGGCACGACTGATCCATCAGTTTTGCGACTGTACCGTCTAGCGGCCACAAGTGGAAACATAAGGCTGCTGAGGATTTAAAAACAAACAAACAAGCTTGGTAAGTTGCTCTGCGTATTTGTAAAGTTTCGTGATAATATGTTAAATATTACGCTTACAATAAAATGAAACCGGTGTAATCATTTCTGTTCATCATATATATTTATTGGACAAATAACTGCACTCATAATAGATTTGCCGAACTTAAAACCGGTAATATTTGATTTAACCTCTGACCATGACTGGCAGAAGATGTAGTCAACATCTGCGATAAAATACTAAAGTTAGAATTTTAATAGTGGCAACACTGCTGTAGACACATCACGCAACGGAACAAGATAAGGCCTCTTCTATGCCATTCTTTACTTAGCTAACTTTCTTCAGAGCAAATAGAATCGCCCTTGACAAGAAGAACATGGCCTCGTATTAGGTGTCGGTCTAGTATAATTTAGTCACGATTTTTCGAAATAGAAACAGAAAGCATGTCTTGATAAAGACTGAAAGTGCTTTTATTTAATCAGTGTCTTCAAGAGTTTTGAGGAGAATCTGCATTAACCTACAGAACAGCAGCAAGATGGGTAAAAACTTTCTTCAGAAGTGCCGAAATGTGACAGATGTCTCGGCCAGATCTCAATGTATGGAGACAGTAGCGCCACACGACTCGTTAGTTATCCTCAGAATAAGGTTATCATTTCAGATCCACTCCAGAGATTCTTCAGGCAGTAAATCGCTCCATTCGGACAGTCAACAGAACTGACGGTGCCAATAGTTTCCTACGACTTCCGCGTGCCGGCAACATATTGAAAACAATGCTTGTGACTACATTGAAAGATGGTAATAACTTGTATCCATTCGATATTCTGTTGTAAACAAATAGTTGCTACTATTAAAACTATAATCCTCGTACGAGGTGCTAACTATAATATCCGAGAATTTAAATATTTCACCCAAACCCAAAACAGTACGAAGTTCTGCCGCAAGATGCCTCTTGGTGCACCATTCAGCTGCTGCTCTGCCAAGTTTCGCATTTCTTTGTGAGTTATTGCTGTTTGTGTTGCAACGTGTTCTTGTACATCTGCAAATTTCCCAATTATTCGATCTGGTCAGAATGTCAACAGGAAGTTTTACTGCGAGGTTTTGAAGAAACTGATGGAAATTTAGCCCGAGTTTTGCTTAACCATGACAACACCCCACACGCATCTCGATCGTTGTGAAGGATTTCCTGGCAAAAAACAACATGGCAACGGTCTCCCACCCTCCCTACTCTCCTAACCTAGCCCCATACGACTTCTCCTTTCTTTCCTAAAATGAAAGGGCGACGTTTTGACTCAATTAAAGATACCCAAGTGGAGTCGCAACTGGTCTTGAATACCCTACAGTCTTCGGACTTCCAGGAATGCTTCCGAAAATGGGAAAATCGCTGGGATCGTTGCATGTTGAAAGTGACAGCGGAAATTAGGATGTAAGGTACGTTTTCTGCTTTTTACAAGAAAATTTTCGGAAATTTTAGTAGCAATTTGTATATTCACAAAAGCCATTCATATAAAATTCTCTTACAAATTATAATAAATCTATTTTATTCCGTCGATGATTAGAAGTTTTCGATATCATCTTAATGACAAACGGCTCAGGTTTCCTATGATTATTTGTGATTAATGCGTTTCGAAATGTATATAAATAGTTGCACGCTCCTCTTCTTTGAAAACAAGACAAAAAAGGGACCAGTCCTTTGTGGGGTTGCTATAGAAACCAAGAATATATTACAGATAATCATAATTATGTCCTAATCCATAACCACTGAGTAAATTGGCTTAGACGAGCGCTCTTGAGGTATGCAATTTCCCTTCGATCTAAATGATGTAAACAAATTGATTTCGAAGCAGAGTGAGCCTTTTTTTGGCTTCGAAATCACTGAGCGAACGCTTCTTAACCACACAGAAAAACATTATTTCTTATTTTTCTACCTCTTTCTTTCCTGTAATCATATGAACCCTTTTTTCAGCCACGGTCCTTTAATTTCGTCGCTTAGAAGTTAAAAGTAATAAAGGAAAGGAGAAATAGGAGAGGGGTGAAGTTGGGGGTCGGAAGAAACCTCTACGGTGCGGCTGGCTTTCGGCGATCGGCGTTTGGCCCCTTGCCAAGGTTCCTTCTTCTCTGCTAATGATCCTCGTGAGGTACGCGGAAATGTAATTGATGTATCTCGCAATTTGTTATTAATTCTGGGTTGTCGTCCGTAAGAAAAATTACTCGAATAGAAAATAATTTGGCTCTTTGTGGAATTGTAAATGAGCGAGTAGATTTCGATAATGGAACCTGGGTCAAAAGTGTATTCAAACTTCTTTATATTGATCTCGAAGGATACAGGAGAAAGCGTTCAGTCGAGTCGATCAAATAATGAATTCACATTATTGGTTCTTCATTGAGCGCAGCCGACTTTGCCGCAGAAGCCACCGTCTCCATTGTATATTGAAAGGAAATATACGGAGTCCATATAAATTCGGAATGGAGAGCGTTCTCTTTGTTATGCATAGATGCCTGAAGAGGAGTTCGAAGCTCAAAAAGAAAATTTAATTTTTAAGTTAATATTTAACTCAAATAAGGATATTTTATATGGGAATTAAAAATTTGCATTGCAGGCTTCTTTCTATAAAAGATACAAGAGGCGAAGAATGAATTTGATTTTTTTTATTAGGGAGAATTTTCAATAACGTACAGAGAAAAAAAAAAGAGAAACTCTTAATAAAAACTATATAACACAAACAGAACAGTTCAATAAATAAGAGAAACATCGCCGTGAATATATTTATTACTCAATATTTAAAATGTATGAATCAATTCAGCAATTCAAACAAACCAAGCTGGCAAACGAATACAAAAAAAATGCACCGTTGGGCATGGCTCATAAATGAGATGGAGGAGAGGGGGAAAAAACAAGCAAAATAAGAAGAAAATATTTAATATTTTTAAAAAGAAGTTGTCGACAAATGTCAAAGGTTATAATTTCTCAGGCTAATAAGATAGAAACGCGGAACAAAAATGGTAACATGCCGAAAGGAATATTGAGAATACAGGCTCCAAAAGAATTAAAAAAAAAAAAAAGAAAATATAAATTATTGGACAAAACACGAGAAGTTAAACAATGAACCTTATTTTTGAGATTCACCAATAATAATAGAAATGCTTTATTCGAATCATTATGATTCTTAAGTTAATTTATCAGAGCAGTAATTTATGCTGCAAAGGTGTTGTAAGAGAATTGTATCTTACAAACCAGATCTGTATTGCGTAACTGAGTTTTCCAAATACAAAGAATTTAAATATCGAAAAATTGTTTTAAAAATACAATAAACTTTTTGCATTTCATCTTACAAATCCATGAATGTAAGTTTTAACGTTGTCATTAAAGGATTAAGTCGAGGAGTAAATGATTCCTAGATCTTTAACCTTCTTGAGTCTTTTAATGGGAGCATTATTGATTTTAAAGTAAAACATCTTAAAGGACAAAATTTTACGATTAAAGGGTATTACAATTGTTTTGTAAGCACTGATGGAACATATTATATTACTGACCCAATATTAAGCTTATTAGATTCCTTCTGAAGAGCACCGTAATCAGAAAGTGTACCAATTACATTGAACGGATTAAGTCGTCAGCAAACGTTTTAAGTTCGATGCAATAACGATCCAGTTCACACACCAAATTGAGAAAGTATATATAAGTAAGGGTCCGAGAGGAGAACATTAAGATATGCCGCTCAAGATTCTTATAGAGACGTTAGGCTTAAATTTAAGAGTATAAAAAGGTTTCGAATCAGCAATCAGCAGAAGTCGGAGATCGACAGAACTTAATTTGTTCGTTAAATTGGTCGCAGGTAAGGAATCAAATGCCTTTTAATGTATTGAATATTTTGACATAGTGAAGCCTTTTCATGCATTTCAATATCGTCTTTTTCATTTAATAAATTAGACTTTGCGGTTTGGACGACTTGACATTGATTTCCTTGGCGAAATGAAATAGTCCACTAAGGAGAAATTTAACCGAAAAAGAGAGAGAGCGAGCGAGAGAGAGAGAGAGAGAGAGAGAGAGAAAGCAAAGGGTTAGCACATGATCGATAGATAAATGGGAGGAGTAAAGAAAAAAAGAAGAAGAATAAAAGGACATTCGAACGGAATTCGATTTGGAAGCAATGTTGCTTAGAAAATGAGACATCCGTCTGCAGAGTAAATCGACTTGGGCTCTCTCCTTCTTAAGCACTCCGTTGCCATAGCAACTAATGGCCCACTTGCACGAGGAGAGTGCGGGATAACTGGAACAGGAATTGAACCAACTGACCAATTAGCCGTCGTTAATTACCATTCATCAGCATTTGCAATGGCAAATGGGTCGTGGCTCGCAAGTGAGTTCGGATTCTCGGGCGAAGGGGTAGCGGGGGGAAGCCATTGGACAGTCCGTGCACGTCCTCCGCTGGTTTAATCGAGGAGAACAATGGAAGTGGAAGTCGGGCGGGGGTGGGGGTTGGGTGAGTAGGGAGGGAAGAGACATTTCGGTCAGGGGGAAGAGGTCGTCGTCAAAAGATGTCCTCCCGTCCATTCCCTCCGTCCTTCAAATTCTGTCGTTCGAGGACATTGTTCGGCTTCCATAATGCCCACTTTTCGAGATTTGACACCGTTGACGCGCGGATCGCTCGAGCGGGACGCCATCGAGGGGCTTTAAAAGTTTCCACACATTCTATTTTATCCCCATGAATAGAGAGTTAGTTACTGGCAGATGGTTTGGACATAGAATATCAAGAGGAGGCTTTAAAAAAGGAATATAAAGAATGATTCATAAGCAAACACAACGAGCGAACTTGCACAAAAGTAGAACAGGCAACGATAATCCCACGGTATAATTACAACCATCCAGAAGAAGAGGGTTTTTACTGGCTAAGCATCTTAAAAATTGAAAACGATAATAATAACAATATTAAACTTGAAATGTTTAAATTTAAATATTCAAAAATCTACATTAATAATATTGAAAAAAAAACGTTTAGTGATTCTTAAAGCATGTCATTTAAAACATCTGAAACAATAAAAAAAATTTATTAATTTACATTTTAGAAATAACATATTCGCCTTTAATGATTTAAGTTATTTTTATCGGATAGTACATGGTAACATTCTCTTCATACTATAATCTCATTTAATATAATTTATAAATATAATATATATTCATCCCGTTACGCTTGTTCTGAGCCTTTTCAACGCCCATGTCTAGATAAAACGAGAGTGGTTAACTACCATTTCTACTTTTTTTACCCATACAGTGGTCTGTATTGTAATGGACAAATCGCTCAAGTATCCCTCAAGCTTAAGAAGGAGTGATAATTATTGTAATTTGATATGGTTTATTCTTTCAAATTAACAAGCTCCCTCTAATTTTCAAACTATAATTGAATCGGTGAGAGGAAGAATAGTACTAGTCCAAATTTTTAAAATAGGTACTGTTCTTCCACTCATTCAATTCTAAAACCTGCTGGAAACAATGAAGGGAGGTTGGTTTAATACTACTTTTACTCTCAGTATTTAGATTCACATGATTTGAATCAAGTTATGCAATAAAACAAAAATGGCGGAATTTGGACTTGTACTGTTCTTTTCACCGATTCAATTTAAATACACCAAATTAAGATACATAATTGTTTGATAAAGCTGTCCGTTGTGCGCAGTCGCAATAGCGACAACTCTACTGAAAATTCAAGCATAAACTGATTTTGAACCTTCAAATGATTTTTTCCCCTTTAAAAAAAATGAACTTCTTCATAAGAATGTCTATAATGCGTGAATGCCTGGGTTTTCGTTGAAGAGAACTAAATAGGTTTTGAATATTGTGTCATGCTGTCCTCCATAGACAACAGTGCTGCTACGCTGTAAAGGTCAAGAAAATATTCAGACACCACCTATATATAAATTACACTGTTGGAAATAGAAAACCCAATGCTGGTACTTTTCATTCATTTTCTGATAACTATCGAAATACGCCAGAAAAAAATAGGACACGGGCGCCCCCCGCCCCCACACACACACACGCACACTTAAAGAGAACGTACTGGATATGTCTGTCCGACACACAGTATATAGAGATAAACTGCATGGTAAATGAATGGATAAATGAGTATGGTAAATTTTAGAAGAGACTGACGTCATTGAGAAATTCCCCACATTGAGAAGAGACTGACGTCATGAGGAATAGTTCGTCCGCGAGAAGTATTCCTCAGTATCTTTTCATGTATAAAAAGGTCTTACTACAATCGTAAATTGTGTTTTTTCTCTCGATATACATGAAATCTGAGGGTAGAAAAAGAATCTAACGAAATTTTAAAAAGTAGAGAGAAAAAAAGCGAGAGAGAGAGACAGAGAGACTGTGATCGAGAATATTCGTAATTATATGCTGTGCCATTGACGTCTTTTCGTGACTCGACTATCTTCTCAAAGTAGATTATCATTTCTGGTGTTTTATCGGTTTGATCATTGCTATGTAGCTGAAAATAAATTACTTTCCCAATTTCTCAAAAATGAGGATCGTGCATTAATGAGAATAAAATTAAAGGGTTCTTCTTTATTTTACATTATATCTCATTTCCCACCAAAAGAACACACTTTCATACGTACAGTTCTGCTTGCCGTAAATTTAAATCATTCCATATTAGTATGCATTTAAAAAAAAGAAAAATTTCATATCGAACTAATGGAAATAATGAAAAACATAAGTTGACTGTATCACCGAATTGAGCGTTACTATGATGCCAGAGAAGTCCATTGAGTTTTAGTCAAAATAGCGGTATCGCTTGTGCTACTACATAATTTGATAATTTATCATGTGAAAATTTGCCCATCTGTTCGTTGTCCATAATTAAAAACGCTTTAGCATCAAAGGTTGAAACAAAGGGAATGATGACCAGAGATCGCTGACAGTACTATCCGGGAAAGAGCGGACAATTTTTTCTAATTACACATTAATGATACCTAATAGGAATTTCAGGTATGAAATAAAATCGGTGTCGGGGCTTATTTGCAAAAAAAATTGCTCATGCAAATAAAACTCGAAACTTTTCCTGGTAGAAGTTGACTGATGATGAAAAAGGTAATTCTCGTAGTCATTAGGTTATTTGCATTAGTTAGATTAGAAGTATTGCATCCTGCAATTCTAAATGCTTCAGGAGTTTCGAAAGTTCATGTTACACAACTTTGTCAAGGTAAATTAACCCTGCTGAGAAGAAGCCATTCACTGACGCTTTTGTTTGCCGCTGTCTTTCGTTAACTTCTTCTTACGTCCTTACAAGTTTCCTGGTTGTCCGATATTAACTGTTTGTATTTAGGCTACATAAAAATAGTTTTCACGTGGACAGGACCAAGAAAAATACGTATTAAACGGGATTCGACTGTAACTTCTGCTAACGTAAAACAAGTCAATAATATAAACAATTGTTATTCTCTTGAAAAGAGCGTGAGTGCATTTTGATGGTGTTATTCAAATGTTGATTAAGTATCTTATATTTAACGACTTGCACTTATTCATTATATTCGTTATCAACTTTAAATTATTGCTCCGACTCTTGGTAATGTCACTCGCATAAACTAAAAACAGGTTGGCAAATAGGAATACACTGTACTAAAATATAATGTGAGAGGGGGGGAGCAAAACTTTAGGCCATGTCATTAACATGGCAGCCATCTTGAAATTCACATCTTGATTCAACTTTAAAATATTCGGGTTAATCCAGACGACATTTTCAATCGCCTCGTCAAAATGGATGAATGCTTGTTATATCGCTAAGACCGCAAACATTTCCTCCAGGGCCAGACAGAGGACTTCTACAACCATGTAAACCGCATTGTTTATTCGTATAATAACTTTTGCATCGAGAGATTCCCTGATAATGCATCAGTAATCACAGAGGCGCAACCTTGCTAGAAAAATTCAAGAAAGCACCATCCTGGCAAGTGAGATAGGACATTACATACCGCATTAGAAAATGGCTTCACAATTAACTTAACTTACTTACTTGCTTTTCAAACCCGCTTATCCGTTAGGGTCGCGGGGGCAGCAGCCCTATGGAGGATCTCCAGCGATCGCGATCTTCCGCCATCAGGCGCATGTCCTCCCTGGTAATATCCAAGCGACTCGAACCCAGATTCTCCATGTACTCTAGCCACCTGGTTCTAGGCCGACCCCTTGGTCTCTTACCCACCGGCTTGGAAAATAACAACTGCCTAGGAAGACTAGATTGCGGCATCCGTATCACATGGCCATACCATCCATCTCAATGCGGAGAAGTAGCGGCTCAACACTTAAAGATTCCCTTATTGTACTGCTGTACACTCTATCTAGTAAGGTAACACCTGCCACCCTCTCAGAAATCTCATTTCAGCCGCTTGTACTCGCGATCGCACTCTTTCGGTCATTACCCAAGCCTCATGTGCCATAGGTGAGAATGGGGACAAAGATAGATTTGAAGACGGAGAGCTTGGCTTTGTTACCCAGCTCGCGTTTCGTTACCACGGATCGCCACAGTTCACGTCTGACACAGCTTGCTGCACCGATCCGAGCATCCAATTCTTTCTCCTGCCGTCCATCATTCGTGAATGCAATCCCGAGATACTTGAATTTCTCCACCTGTCTCAATGAGGCTCCCCTAACATGGAGAGCGCACTGAGCGGGCTGTCTTGAAAGGACCAGAACCTCGATTTTAGCCACACTGATCTTCATCCCAGCTTCTTCACATTCGGCCTAGTGCATGCTGAAGGTTCGTGCGAGAAGACCCAAGGAGGACAAGGTCGTCAGCAAAGAGCAACCTCTCCACCAGGCAGTCGCCCACACAAACACGCTCATCGCCTCGGCTGCCCCTGTCTATCCAGTCCATAAAGATAATGAACAAGAGGGGCGACAGTACGCACCCTTGGCGGAGTCCAACACCCACGGTGAACTCTTGACTTAATGCCATTTATCCGGACACACATCTCAGAGCTTTCGTACAGAGACATGATAGCAGCCAGTAATTGCCCATTCACTCCATACTCTAGCAACACTTGCCAGAGCTTCTCTCGAGGAACTCTGTCATATGATTTTTCGAGGTCCACAAAGCAAGTGTAGACCTCTTTTGCATACTCCCAGGATTTCTAAAAGATTTGCCTTAGAGCAAAGGTGTGATCCGTCATGCTTCGGCCAGGTCGGAAACCACACTGCTCCCCCAACAGTTTGGAGTCGACTATTTCCCGACTTCTCTTCTCCAGACACTTAGCGTACACTTTCCCAGGAATGCTGAGCAAAGAGATGCCTCGATAGTTGTTGCAATCTCTCTGATCTCCCTTTTTGAAGATAGGGATCACAATTCCTGTCTGCCATGGCTTAGGGGCCTGTCCAGATATCCAATCAACCTGACACACTCGCGTCAGCCACAGGATACCATCCTGATTTAAGGCCTTTAACATCTCGGACCGGATTTCATCATCACCTGCAGCTTTGCCAGTCTTCAGGGACTTAATTGCCCATCTGACTTCTGTTTCAGTGATACTACCGTGACTATTCTCCGCTCCAAGGTGCACCTCATGTGCCTCAGTTGTTGCTGTCACCGGATTAAGAAGAGATGCAAAGTATTCCTTCCACCTATGCAATACGCTCTCTTCCGTTTTCAGAAGCCTCCCATCTGAACTCTTAATAGTTTGTAATGAAAGAGACTTCTTTCCCCGGAGGCGGCGCACGGTCTGCCAGAACACCTTGTTTGCCGATCCTAGGTATATCGGGTATATGTCAATAATACGAGTTTTGTCTAGTGATAAATGACACCCCTACAAAATTCAGCATATAACTGAAGATCGTTGAGGGCCCTTTCATATTCAATTCTACAATGCGAAGAGATGGTTTATTTCCAAATTGGAAGTACGGTGACGGCCTAAAAGTTTCCCCCCCTCCCCCATAATATGTTTCAGAACAGTGTATTCCTGTTTACTGTATCATCCGTTCTTGTTTAAATGAGTGGTTCTACACTTATGGAATATTATACATAAAAAGGGAAAAAAAGGTTGATGTCGGAATATACAGTATATACAAAAAGTCTTCACACCCCTGGAAGTTTTTCATAAAACATGTTATAGAACATGTGTACATTCTACTAGCACCATTAAATTTATTTTATCACATACCATCACTGAACACCCCTCTTTCAAAAAATATAAAGTACCTGACAGAAAATCTCTGGCCTTTTTTCAATATGAGTGGTAAAAAATTTATCACACCCATCTGAAAAAGAAGTTAATTTTATTAAATACTTATTGTTGTAAACATTTTATTACTTTGTATGGCCACTTTTGGCATGGATTAGAGCCATGACACGCTTTGGCATGGATTCTACTAAAGATTTAGTAACTGTGGGGTCAATAACCTACCATTCTTCTGCTATGGCATTCTCAAGTTCTTGTAGACTTTATGGTCGCCGTCCTGCAATTTTTGGCTTGATAATTGCCCATAAATGTTCAATTACATTCATGTCCGGTGACTGTGGTGGCCAATCCAACATGTTAATTCGCTTCTCCTGGAACCACATCTTTGTCAGCGTTGCTGTGTGTTTCGGGTCACAATCCTGTTGGAACACAAAATTTCTCCGAAGTTTAAGTTTCCTTGTTGATTGCTACAAATTCCTTTCTAAGATGTCTTTGTAGGATGCAGCAGTCATTATTCCATTGATGATTTCCATGTTGTCAGATCCTTTGTATGACATGCAAGCCCAGATCATTTTGCAGCCTCCTCCATGCTTCACAGTGGGTTTAATATTCTTTGCCATCTCAGCCTCACCTTTCTTTCTCCACACTTTTGCAATTCCATCTGACCCAAATAGATTCACTTTCGTCTCATCACTGAATATTACTCGCTTCCAATCATTTGCTGTCCAACCTTGGTATTTTTTGGCCCAGTTCAGACGCAGTAGCTTATGGCGTTTTGTGAGGAGTGGTTTCCTACGTGGTGTTCTACCGTGAATATCTTTCTCGTGCAACCTATTGCGAATGGTCTGAGTGGAAACATGCAGGTCATGTTCAGTCTTCATTTCGTCATTCAGTTTTGGTGCTGACAGATGGGGATTTTCGGTATTTTTTTGGATGATGCGTCGATCCATTCTGGGGATGGTGCACCTTTTCCTGCCTTGAACCGGCAGATCTGCCACTGTTCCCCATTTGTTGAATATTTTCACAATTGATACTACAGTGGATACTGCAATGTCCAATTGTTTTGATATTTTTTTATATCCAAGGCCTTTTTTCTTTAGTTGAATAACTCTTGCTCTCAAATCCTTGCTGAGACGTTTTCCTGTCATCCTATCATTATAATGTATTATTATATGCCAGATTCAGTTTTCTAATAGACTCACCTTTTATAATTGGCTTCAAAATTTGCTTTGCAGGGTGCACATACAGTAAAAAATGATCTAACACAAAGGGTGTGATAACTATTTTTGCCACTCACATTGAAAAAATTTGCATATTAAAATAAAGCCAGAGTTTTTCTGTCAGGTACTTTATATTTTTCGAAAGAGGGGTGTTCAGTGATAATATTTGATAAAATTTAATAGTGCTAGTAGAATGTACACATGTTTTATAACATGTTTTATGAAAAACTTCCAGGGGTGTGAAGACTTTTTGT
>JAHWFO010003124.1:5005648-5079700 GCA_023313115.1 Rhysida immarginata
TCTGATCTCCCTTTTTGAAGATAGGGATCACAATTCCTGTCTGCCATTGCTTAGGGGCCTGTCCAGATATCCAAGCAACCTGACACACTCGAGTCAGCCATAGGATACCATCCTGATTTAAGGCCTTTAACATCTCGGACCGGATTTCATCATCACCTGCAGCTTTGCCAGTCTTCAGGGACTTAATTGCCCATCTGACTTTTGTTTCAGTGATACCACCGTGACTATTCTCCGCTCCAAGGTGCACCTCATGTGCCTCAGTTGTTGCTGTCACCGGATTAAGAAGAGATACAAAGTATTCCTTCCACTTATGCAATACGCTCTCCTCCGTTTTCAGAAACCTCCCATCTGAACTCTTAATAGTTTGTAATGAAAGAGACTTCTTTCCCCGGAGGCGGCGCACGGTCTGCCAGAACACCTTGTTTGCCGAACCATAGTCTGCCTCCAAATTCTCCCCGAACTTCTCCCAGGCCTTGGCTTTAGCTGTTGATACTGTCTTTGCTGCTGCTTTTTGCGCCTCAATGTACCGCATTCGACTCGAAGTTGACTTATTTGCAAGCCATAGCAAATAGACTTCCTTCTTTGCCTTGACTGCTTCTTGGACTTCACCGTTCCACCATGCAGTCCTTTTCTCACCGCCCTGCGTCACACTCAGCCGCTTACGACCACAGCACAATGCAGCCGAAGTAATCACAGCAGTTTTAAACAACTGCCACTCCTCTTCAACAGTACCACGATCACTGGGTAGTTTTTGAAGCTTGAAGATATGTTATCTGCAAAGGTCTTCCTCACAGCTCTATCATCCAATACCTCCCATTTGATGCGCCAAGTTTGTCTGAACCTAGTATTTCGCTTGGTTGGCATGGGTTCAGAGAACCGCAAAGCGCAGACAACAACGTGGTGATCAGTTGATAGTTCTGCCCCTCTTCTCACACGAGTACCCAACACTGATCGGAATAAGTCGGCTGAAACTATTACAAAATCAATCAGTGACTTCTGTTCCATTGCATCCCTGTACCAGGTATACTTATGAACATCCCTGTGCTGGAAGAAGATGTTTGTGATGGAAAGTCCATTGTTGCAACAGAGATCCAACAAGCACCTCCCATTCGCATTTAAATCGGGGTCATCATTCTTCCCAATTACGCTTTCCGCGTTTGGTCATCAGCCCCTACGTGTGCATTGAAGTCGCCCATCAGGATGACAGAATCTGCACTCCCTCTCCTGCTAAGAGCAGCATCAACTTCATCTAGAAAAAGTGGGTACTCTGTGACTGCATTCGGAGCATATGCAAGGAATAGAGAGAGAGAGACCGTTTCCCTATCTGAAGCCTCAGGAGACACAGTCTTCCACCTAAGGGGGTCCAATCTGCAATATAATCTGTCAGCCGGGGACTTGTGAGTATCCCAACTCCCGCCTGGGCAGTCATGTTAGGGTCGACACCAGAGTAGAAAAGCTTCCACCCTCCTTCTAAGTCCACAGTTCCAGAACCCGGACGTTTCGTAGAGGTAATACCTATGATATCCAGTCGATACCGTTTGGCTTCCTCCACTAACTCTGATTCCTTTCCTGTCATGGAGAATACGTTCCAAGTGCCGATTGACAGCACCCGATCCCGTTGTCGTTTTACCCGTTTCTCCTCCTGAGTAAAGGCATGCGCTGCCCCCGACCGTTTCCCCAAGCGCATAGCGAGTGCACTGGTGGAGCTTCTCGGAGGCATTGCTCCGAGATAACAGCCGGGAGACTGTCGACTATTTTTCGAACGAGAGCCTCTGTCTAACTCCCGAACGCGGGTGACTTTAACCTGCGCCACACCCGATGCAGTATGAATTCTCTCATTGGTCGAATCATGAGATATGTTTGTTTGGCTACTCTTCGTTTCACTTCTCAATAGTGTTTTTCCTGAGAAATAAAACATCGGAAGTTCGATAATCGGAAGTCAAGTGAGCGAAGCATAGAAAGGAATTCAACAGAAGGCCCATTATGCGTCAAATTTTTCGAAAGCTTCTAAAAGCAGGTTCTATCAACGGTAAATATAAATCTGGATAATTGAAAAGTTGCTACAAATGAAGCAACAGCAACTGTCGTTCTGGTATCATATAACAAAGTCCGCAACGTAGCATTTGCCCCCGATCCTAGGTATATCGGGTAGCTGTATGTCAATAATACGAGTTTTGTCTAGTGATAAATGGCACCCCTACAAAATTCAGCATATAACTGAAGATCTTTGAGTACTTCCATTCTACAATGCGAAGAGATGGTTTATTACAAGAGATGGTTTGGAAGTACAGTGACGGCCTAAAAGTTCCCCCCCTTCTCCCCCATAATGTTTCAGGAGAGTGTATTCCTGTCTACTGTATCATCATTCTTGTTTAAATGAGTGGTTCTACACTTATGGACCGCCCTGTACATAAAAAAAAGGGAAAAAAAAGGTTGATGTCGGGATATAAGTTTTGTACCTCTCTTTGTCATCTTTTTCCCCCTTTTAATTGTTATTCTGACAAAGATGTACTTGCGGAAATGTTACTTCACATTGAGTTGACTCACTGCAGGGGAGGGGAGTACTGTGGTTTGCTTGTAGCATTCTGTAGAGGTCACGTCGACACGCAAACGAAAAGGCGTTGTGTACGGAAAAGCTTTGTCATGCACGCTAAATGCGAGAAAAGCCAGCCGAGCCCATGTTGTCTCTCCTTCGTCTTGTTTTAAGTTGGGGCATAGCGAGATAAGAAATAGCGTGGTTTAAAGAACCAACCTTAATTCCGAATGCGAAATGCATTCAAAAACAGTGAAAAATTCAATAAATTTCAACGATAAATTCCGAGCGTAGTTTATTGAATTAAATTCATTAATTTCTGCAACAATCATTCAATTCATTCGTATTTTTAATAATTTACTTATAAACTATATAATACAGTACTTCTTTATTTCAACACATGTTTTGGATAAAAAAATTAATCGAAAAAAAATGTATCAAATTTGTATACGAGTTTTGGGAAGTATGCAATGAAGGAAAAGTTTTGAAAGCCATCTCTGTCAAAAGCTATACATGCTTCAGGATATGCATGGATGTTACACAGGGTGAGTACGAGAACAACTCATTAGCCCAAATGCGTCATACGCGAAGTTTCGCGTTTCCAGCAGTCGATAGATCTCAACTTTTCTGTTCACTCATGATCCCAAACTTGCAGCGATGAGTCTCGTACGTGATGGATTCTACAACAGTTGTGATTTCAACTCTGACAAACCGTTTGCCACTCGGGTAACTCTGTAAGAAGATAAAATCGCTACGACTTATTTCTGGTAATCTCGACGGTCATCTGCAAATCCAACATTTGTTTCCTTAACGCCCAACCAACTTCCTGAAATATTGTGTTCAAATGATGCAGAAAGAAAACTTTGAGATGACTAAAAATGCGCCCTTCTTGGAAAAGATTTGGGGCGTTCGGATGGCAGCCGAGGCTACTAAAACTAAGTGCTATTCTTTCATTTGCTGAAAAGTGTCTTTGTCCGCTGCTTCTCCTGTGTTTTCTTGTAAAGTTCTTTTGTTGCTCACCATGAGATGTCCATTTCTATAAATACCGATGTTTAATGCTGCAAGGTGAGATTTTATTGAGTAAAAGAAAACGGAATATCGTTGAGTATTACAATTAACATTCTTATTTCTTAATCAGTCCTCGCAGATGTAGAGAGTAAATTTACACAAAAGATGGACTTGGAGCATATATTCTAGATATTGAAACTTGCTCTAACTACTAGTAGATTCTATATCTATTTGCATATATGACGATGCTTCGACCGCAAACATAAATTTATTATATCACTTAAGGTTTTCGCCACTTTTCCTCGTCCGCTACCGTTTCATTGGTGCCTGGAGTATCTGAAAGAACATTTTTGATGGATGCCTGTGATTTCATTTATGCCTCTTCTCTGAAATGAAACTTTTTGTTCGTCACCCACGTTTCATCTTCTGTCACTAGACGATAGGTCTCTGTTTCGTGCAGTCGAGAGGGTATTGACAGGCATCCTCACGTCGTTTTCGCAGACCCTTGATTGAAATGTTCGAAAAAACTTTATAACACATTGCGCCATGATCAATGTTCAATTGCGTATCCGCAATGCCTTCAGCCTCCCGACAATATCACTTACTGGGTTTGCCTGTAGGGATGCTTTGGCAGCATTTGGCTTGCACTAAGATATTGCATCTTCAGCTCTTCAGCCGCAATGAATTTAAATCAGAATAACAACCTCACTAACTAAAAAAATTCGTGAAAAATAACAACCTCACTAACCCATCTTCGTGAATATTTCCAAAAAAGAAAAGCGATCATATATGCATTGTTCTTCTGTCATAGATTCAAATGCACGCTAGATCGCATCGATTTCTTGCGATGTTGCCATGCTACCCATGAATGAAAAACAACGCATTAACGTCCTACAGGACTCCTTTATGGTTTTCACTGACACCCACCACAGCGTATAAGGGTGTCTCACGTAAAGTGAACCATAGCCGACTTGCAAAAATACAAACAGTGTTGCCAAGTCTGACGCGAGCGCCGTCCCTAAATAATGACAAAATTTTCCCTAAATTTCCTCAGATCTTTCTTATTTATCCCTGAAAAATTCCCCAGATTCTTGCAAAGAGAAGTCAAAGAAAAAAACAACTTCCACTATTAAATATATTTATTTGGAAACAAATCATGATACAAAATGTTAAATACAGGGTGATTCAGTCAATTTCTGACCATTTCAGTACTAAGATTTATTGACCCATTAATGTTTACAAACTTAGCATTTCAGTATGATATTTTAGGCAGTTCGGAGTTTTTATTCCCGTGGAAAAGTCTTGATGATATGCTCAATGTGACCACCACGAACGTTTTGAACTGCTCGCAGCCGAATGGTGAATTTGTTCATAACTCTATCCAGGATTTCTGCATCCACAAGGGTGCAGCAGTCGACGATGCTTTGTCGCAGCTGGTCTAGGGTTCTTGGTGCTGTAGTGAACACACTGTCTTTAAGGAACCCCCAGAGATAAAAATCACATGGGTTTAGGTCAGGACTCGTAGGGGGCCAAAGAAAGTCACCCCCGAATCAATCTGGAAACCTGTTTGAAATGACACGATTTCCGAATTTCTGATTGAGAAAGTCTAACACTTCATTAGTGGTGTGAGGCCTAGCCCCATTGGAAACCTTCATCACGGATGTCGCCTTCTTCGCAGCTCGGGGATGAAGAAGGTTTCCAACATGTTAAGGTAAGCCTGTGACGTTACGGTGCCCTCAAAAAAGAACGGACCAATGACTCCACCAAGCCATAACCAAGCCATAACCTTTCGTGGATGAAGTGGTGACTTATGGATCTCATGAGGGTGCTGGGAACCCCAAAACCGAACGTTGTGTTTATTAACGTCACCTGACAGATGGAAGAAGGCCTCATCTGACACCCACAGGTTGTCCACAATGTCCTGATTGGCTTCAATTTCTGCTTCCATTTTGACATCGCAAATTGTTGTCGCTTCTGTCTTCCAGTGTCTGTTAACTCATGATAAATATGGATCTTATACGGGAACAGGCGTAAATCCTTTCTCAAAAGTCGCCACGTCGTGGTATACGACAGCCCTTCTTCAATGGATAGGCGGCGAACAGATTTTTTGGTAGGGGAATCGACCAACCTTGTGCGAACATTTTCGACAACTTCGGCCGTTCGAACACGAGCTTCGCTCCCGCCTTTTTTCTTGCCTTTAACATATCCAGTGGCACGAAATTGCTGGAAACTTGGTTACTTCCCCGACCAGTGGAAAGAGTCCGTCATAGTTACCATACCTACGCCTGCTCTTGCTGTCAGCTACAGGCCCATAAGCTTGCTACCTGTGCCATCAAAAGTCTTTGAACGCATCATTCCTAAGAGGTTTAACGAATTCTTTGTAGCAAATAATCTCGTTCGTGATGAGCAATTTGGCTTTCGCCCAGGTCACTCCTGCCAACTTCAGATCTGGAGGCTTGTTGCAGATCGACGTGAATAAGAAATCGTGATTCGTCCGACCAGGCAACTCTCTTCCGTTTATCCATGGTCCAGTCTCGATGTTCCCGAGGCCCACTTTAGGCGTACTTGGTCAACAGAGGCACATGAGTGGGACGTCTGCTGCGAAGTCACATATCCAACAGTGTCCGCTACACTGTGTTCCGAAACACTTGCACTTGGATCTGTATTGTATTGGGCTGTCAGCTGAGCCACTGTCCGGCGCCGATCTTGCTTTACCAAGCGGGACAGTCTCCGACGTCCTCTTTCTTTGATTACGCGTGGGCGTCCAACACCTTGGCGTCTACTGCTGGTTTCGCTGTCATTTATCCACTTTGCATAAATATTAACAACGGCAGATCGTGAACAACCTACCAGTCGTGCAGTTTCGGAGGTCTCGTTCCGAGTCTTCGGGCCATTACAATCTGCCCTCTATCAAATTCGCTTAGATCAGCCGTCTTTCCCATCACTCGCAAAATTAAGTGCAAGACTGAGTCCTTACTTTCTCCAGCAGCAGTTAAATACCATTCCCATTTAATTATGTCCCTTCCACGTGATCCAGACCAGTTCATTCACCAATGTGGTGATGGTCATAATGTTTTGGCTCTTCAGTGTATGTGTTTATTTTTCACGATGCTTCCTGACAAACACAAAAATTTGCTTCCCCACATCATAATCACGTGACATTAATTCGTGCAACACTGCCTTATGGTAAGGCAAAATTTCATCGCTCGATAATCGAACATTGCAGGGAAAACGAAAGGAGTGGTCTGAAAGCAACGCTTTCACTGCCATACTCGTCCAGAAGGTAACCACGGGAAGTACACTGAACTAGGCAAGAAGCCAGATGAAACCTAGTTAAGTCATCCAGAGGATAAGATGGAGTCCTTTCCTGTCAGGACGATAGTGTTGATTGTTGATTGACGAGGGACAAGGGACACGAGGAGCTAGGAGATCCAATATTCGGGAAATATGGCCTTTTGGATGTCGTCGAAATTGATGTCCAGGATGTGACGTGGCCTGCGATGTCTAAGGAGACTTCTGAAGGTGAGCAGGTGCTCAAGAATACCAGCAACCAGGGAATTGGGATGGCCCTTCATCTTTGGAAGCAGCTTTTTCAGCAATTCCCAGACGTGATTCCCAATGGGAGGTATCTTAAAATCGTCGGCAATAGAAATATTTGTTGCAACTCTCCTGTCAAGTTGGGCAATGGTACTCAAGGTAACGTTTTGGAAGGTTTGGAGGTCCTTCCATCTGGACTTACATATTGTAGCCCAGGCAGGCATACCATAAAGCAAGATGGTTCGAATTACCGTCCTGTACAGCAATAGTTTGCAGTCCAATCCAAGCGCGCTGTTTCGCCCCAGAGGAGCTACCAGTCTGAATTTTGCCTTCTTTGCCTTGTTGATGGCGTAGGAGACATGGTCGCCCCAATTTAGCTTGGCATCTATTACCACCCCAAGGTATTTGTAATGTTTTACCCATTCGAGCTCTTTACCAGAAAGGAACCGGATTTCATCGCTTCGTGTGCGTTAGTTTATATAAGGATCTGCTTTCTAATTGGTTCCTGGTTTGATGAATAAGCACCAGTTACTGATACGCACGCAAAACACTGTACTGGGGAGGGGGTCTAGAAATTTGGCGTCGACTGCTATGGTCATTTTGCGCCTTTTACACAAGTTTTATCTGTACGCAGCCCGGGACAAACATAAACATCCATGCCCATGGGGGGATTCGAACCCACAGCCAGGCGGACTGCACGGGGTAGTGCAGTGCAGTAATCGGCATATCATTATCATGGTACAGTGTATATAAACATTTTATGTTATCAAGAAAAGCATGTTCTGGTCAAGTGAAGATAATTTGGTTCTTTAAATTATATTGCGTACTATTTCCATTATCTACAATACAACACACGCGAGCTTCATGATTCTTTATAATAAGGTAAGAAACCAAATTAGTTTCACTATTTTTAAAGATGGCTTGGATTCACTATCTTATAGCACTGGTCCTTACGAAAACTGAAACTGGGAAGCAGAGAAACTAGTGGGAATTCTTGGCAATAGTGAATTGTGGGAATTACTGCAAAAGTTCGTGGGATATTTGTCCTGTAAAATCTGGCAACACTGACTGGACGGTAAGTTGATTGGGTGGCTTAAACTGGAGTCGCGATTCCCTGCAGTGACTGAAATTTTACAAAATGAGTAAGGAGATCAAAATTTTAAGACGTGTCTTGGGTCAGTAGATGGGAGTAATATAGTTCTAATATATAATTCTTCTTTGAGTAATATAGTATGGTTTTAAAAATTTTTATTAATAATTTATTAATATTTATTTCTTTTATTTTATTTACTTAATTTAATTTATTTATTATTTTATTTATTTTATTTATTATTTATTTGTTTATTTATTTTATTACATTTAATTGAGTTTATTTTATATAAGTTTTAATTTGTTATTTTATATTTCTTCTTATTTTATTTTCATTTTATTTTAATTTATTTTATTATATTCATTTAATCATTTTATCATTATGCAGGGTCGAGACATTGAATTATGACCGCCACCTAGGTATATGTAAATACGGTTGTGCTCATTCACAGCGGAGGGGGGGGGGGGAGTTGTGGATGAACCTGCCTGTTGGAAGATATGTAAAGGTGATTTCAGAGGAACATTTCGTACAGCAGTCGTCGCCGTCATGGGTAAAGTATGCGACCTAACAGGCCTTGAAAATGGTATGATCATTTCGGAAACCACAGTTTTCGTGAACTGTTCGTGTAGTGCCGTAGTGAAGGTGTACTACAATGAGTGGAAGAATGGACAAGATATTCATTCCAGGCGTAGAAACTGTAGAGGACTATGGGCCATTAATGAACGGGGTGAGCGGCGCTTGCGACGGCTAGTTACATGACCTTCATGACAGCCCAAATGAACGAGGAATGCACCAAGAAGCTATCGAAAACAACTGTGAAACGCACCGTGTTGCGTCTTGGCCTTCGCAGCAAACGTCTGGTTCCAGTACCCATTTGACAAGTGTGCATCGCAAGAAACGACGTGCGTTTGTATTGCTGTACAAACAATGGATTTTAGACCAGTGGAAAAAAGTTGCATTTTCCGAAGAGTCGCATTTTCTACTGCATCGTATCGATGGGCGCTCGCGTATCCGCCGGGAGACATCCGAATACAAACTGCCCAAAACCATTGTTGGGCGGCAACAAGCTGGAGGAGGCCGTGTAATTGTCTGGGGCATGTTTTCGTGGCATGTTTTGGGTCCATTACTGGAAGGTACCATCAATAGCTGTGCACATTTATCCATCGTTGCCGACCAGGTGCACCCCTACATGGCAACTGTGCATCCTGCGAATGATGGCATCTTTCAACAGGATAATGCCACATGCCAATTGGTCAAAATTTGCCATGCATGGTTCGAGGAGCATGAGGATGAATTCCATTTACTATCTTGGCCTCCAAACTTCCCAGATCTTAATCTTTGCGAGGATATGTGGGAACATCTGAATCGACACGTCAGACTGCGAGACCCTCCACCTCGGAATCCTCATGAGTTCGTGATGCTCTGCTGTTCGCATGGACACAGATACCTGTTGCCACCTTCCAAGCACTCATTGATCTATACCCCGTCGCCTAGCTGCTGTTTTGGCTGCAAAAAGAGGCTATTCGGATTGTTATGTATGTGGTTATAATTCAGTGACTCAATCCTGTATATAATATTCATTAATTTAATTTTATTCCATTAAATTTTTATTGAATTTATTTTTTTATTTATTATTTTACTAGTCTTTTTAATAATTTATGTATTATTTTAATTTATTTATTACTTAAGTTTATTTATTTAATTACTAGGTTTGTTTATTTAAATTTAGTTGTTTTATTTTATTTTCTTTATTTATTCCATTTTTTGCAGCCTTATCGAAGATAAAAATAAATATCACGTTTTGCTAAATTGAAAATATTTTACCCGTTTTTACAAAATCTATTTATTTATTTATTTATTTATTTATTTATTTACAATAGCAGAACAATAAATTGGCAATAATCATAATACAACAATATAAAAGAAAAATCAAATAAGATAAATTCAGTATTTTTTGTATCAAAATACTTTTTAGATTAATTAGCAATAGCTTTTTAAAATTAAATTCCTTTTCAGTAACAACTAACGTTTTCGTGTATTGAAGGCTTGTTTTTTGAAATTCACGCCTGCGATTTCTCGCGAGACACATTAGCTATGGGATAGCTTCAACGCTAGCTTGGCTTTTCAAGCTGAACTTTTCAAGCCATATTTTTCTAGCGAGTAGAATTTGCTTCAAAGCTCAAGCTTCGCTTTAAAGCTCAAGCGAGCTATGGGAACGCACTTTAAGGCCAGTTTTAGCATTCAAGACATCGATTGTCACTCTTCTGTTTTCCTTTAAGACAGCGTCAATTTTGGCTTTGGAATCATCCGTGATGGCGCGGTTTGCTTGTCCAGGTCGTTGATCATCTTGCAATGAGGACCTTCCCTCTGAAAACCTCTTCCTCCATGCCCAAACACGAGTGAATGTTAGGCAGTCATTTCCATAGACGTTGTGCATACGACGATGAATTTCAGAAACTGAAACTCCTGCACATGTCAAAAAACGAATTACGGCTCTCTGTTCCTGTTTCGTTGATTCCATTTTGTTGTTTGGACGAAGCGATCACGCGCAGAGCCTCGAAGCGCGAGCTATCGTTCTTTCTCACGTGATGCAACACTTGCAACCTATTGTTCAATCTGCACGTGGGGTTTCGCAGTTGTTGAAAACAAAAACTTACGATCCTACGTCTTTTTTTCCCCCCACACAAATTTTCGTTTTCAGTAGTACGATCCTTATACCCAATGTCGATATCTCACCCACGACCGAAACTAGATGTAATGTTTATAGGACATTTTTTGTTCATTTGAACCATACAATGTTCCTAAAACAATTATGCTGGATAAATTTGGGTCACCCGTATAAGTGAACATAAGAAATATTTTGCGCTCCTAACATTAAAATCTTACTTTTAGTAATTCATGTAAATCGTAACTTCAACTACTTTAATGAATAGAATCTTAAAAATGCTTTTTAAAATCACTTAAAATTTTAAGGAGTAATTTATTATGTGCTCCTAAAGGATAGGAAGATTGGACCTCTTGTGATGCGTTTCTATTCACGAGACGTCATCGAACCTATTAAAATCATAATGGTCTCCGGGGTGAATAGCTGTAACCGAAAACTACTAACAACTTACTCTGCATGAATATTCAATAATGTTCTCTTTAAACCATTAAGATTTTTAACCTTTATATCCATTAAGGTTTCTAAATTTCAATTTTAAAGTGAAATTAATTAAAGAAACGTCCGCACGACTCTTAGTCTTCTCACAATTATTCGCTAATATTGAAAACATAATGTTTCCCTATTCTGTGGCAGCTAATCAGAAAAATCAGTTGGAGTTGTGATGCTGAAGAAGAGTAGAAACATCAGCTCACTTTCACACCGAAGTGATTAGATCAAATTCGTGTTTGCGATATTTTACATAATTTCAGAATCAAATGAGCACACTTTAACTCGATTCTAAGCTCATAATGTAAGATCGCTTTTAACACGTTTGTTTTGGCAACGTCTCTCAATTAAAACGGAGATTTGGTTGAAATATTCAGTATCATTGCTAATTTAATGACCTTGTGTTTAAGCCGAAGAGAGCATAATTAAACTTAAAAATCGATGTTTTAACGCAGAATTTTAACATCGCATAAATGAACATCAGGGTGCAGTAAATTTTTCGCTATTAGGTCCATGTTATGGTTTATTCTTTCTTCGTCCTGACCAAATATACAACCTCTGACAATTAAGTTCGGTGAATGACGTCACACCCTAATCTGTGCGAGCTTTACGAGAGTAACAATGCATGTGAATACAAGCCAGTCATTGTTTAAGCAAGTTCAGACAGGTCACGTTTGTGCGTGCAATGGTTTAGCAGATGCTCGTTTCTTCAGTTGAAGGTGTAGCGTGCGCACGCAACTGTGGATAATTGATCAAAGAGGAACACTGCCGTAATCGTGCAACAGTTTCTGGCCAACAAAGGGGTCGTATCCATAGCTCATCCACCTTATTCACCAGACTTGGCACCGGCAGACTTTTTTCTTGTTCCCACGCCTGAAACGGGCCTTAAAGGGACACAGATTTGCGGACATTCCAGACATTCAAGCAAATGTGACACGTGAACTTAAAGCCATCCCTAAGGAGCTTCCAGGACTTATGCACCCGATCCCAAAAGTGTTTTGCCTTCCAGGGTGATTATTTCGAAGGACAATAAAGTAAATGTGGCTCTAACTGTTTTGCATTTTATTGTGTGAACTCATTCACCGAACTTAATAGTCAGAGGTTGTAATTAAAGTTCCATTTTGACATGGCCATAAAAAAAAACTACTGGACCAAAAGCTATAATACTTGGTAATATTATACAAGAGGGCAGGGGAAGTTCATACCCACCAAAAAAAAAAAAATAGTTCAAAAGGTCACCACCAGCATGGAAGACACATGTTATCAATGGCATTTTCGTATACGAAATTAGACACGAAGACACAGGTTAACAAGTCTTTAATCATTACTAAAAATAATTTTAGTCATGTAACTAATTTTAGTAACGATTAAAGACTTGTTAACCTGTGTCTTCGTGTCTAATTTCGTATACGAATATTGCATAGAGCGCCATTCCATGCTGGTGGTGACCTTTTGAACTAATTTTTTTTTGGTGGGTATGAACTTCCCATGCCCTCTTGTGTAATATTACCAAGTATTATAGGTTTTGGTCCAGTAGTTTTTTTTATGGCCATGTAAAAATTATAAAGACCCTGTACATCGTAATCAACATTTAGTTTCTATAGATGACAAAAATCTCGCAAATATACGAGGGTTATTCGTAAAGTTAGGTACGTTTTGCAATAAAAACAAAACTACTATATATATTTTCAACATTTTTTCTTTACCAGATTCTATGTACCTTTAACTATTTTTCCACATAGTTTCCAACTAATCAGATCTTTTGTTTGGGAACAACTTGACCACCCGCCTTACAATGCGGGCCTCGCATCCAGTGGCTACCACCTGTTCCAGGATCTAAATGAGGTCATCGGCAGCCTGCATTTCAAGTGAAAACTGCGTGATTTTCTTCACCGGCGGCAGCTTCTATGAAGTGATCATGCGGAAGTACAGTGAGCGCTATGACAAGTGCTTAAATAGACTTGGAAACTATGTGGAAAAATAGTTAAAAGTACGTAGAATCTGATAAAGAAAAAAATTTTGAAAATATATTTAGTAGTTTTGTTTTTATTGCAAAACGGACCTTACTTTACGAATAACTTTCGTATGTTCCCTCCGTTTACTGTGGAATTTCGCTAAGTCATCTTTTCCCATTTCTCCTTTGAAACTACAGTGAGAATTCAGTTGGGTGATGTATTTAGTAATTTTCGGTGACGGCTTGGTAGTCTTATCGATGTATCGAAAATAAAACAATATGAAGAAGATTAAACTAAACTATTTGCTAAATAAAAATATTAAACAAAGAAAATAGGAAGCGTTAAGACTGAAAGAAATAGGCTTATACAAGAAGGTAATAAAAATTTTAATCGGCCTCAATATAACAACGTACATCGAATCCCGTTATTATGAAACCTGTTAATACAAAATCCCGTTTAATATGAAACGTTAACTGATCCCTTCCATGTGTATGCTGTTGCTATATAAAATTTTACGAAACTATTTTATTAAAGTCCGGATAATACAAAAACAATGAAGAAATTCATTTGAAGAAAGTTACATTATTTGAGAAGTTTATTTAAAAAAATTTTTTTGGTTCTAATGCGGTGAATTCTGATTAATGTAAATGAACAGCGAAGCAATTGGAATTCACAACACTATTCACTGCATTTTTATTTCATTGTTGTTAGCATTTTTGTTTCTTTAATTTCATTTCGTTATAGAAATTAAGTCGTACAGTCTGTATGGCAATAATATTCCACCTGATCTTTTCAATTTATATGGTTCTGTAAATAGTGTTATTCGCTCATGTAAACAAACGTCAATAACCAAGTATTTTTCTAAAATAAACAAATGACGATAATTTTTAACAACCCGGTCTCAAAGCATATTCTTACCACTGCACCAAATAATACAAAAAAAATTTAGGAACCCCCGAATTTCGTAATAATGGGTTCGACTGTGTTAACTTGATTTGGCCACCAATTTATTAAATAGCCTCCATGAACAGCAATAACCGCTCCTACACTTTTTAAATACCTTGTAATAGAATGTGAGATTCTTAATTATGACCCCGATGTTGAATTATCGTTCAGTTTATTTACGAGGGTCGTTTGAAAGGTTTGGTAAATTTTTATGAATCGTTGCAAAATTTGTTTTTTCACATGATGGCCGACTACCACAAAAGAAGATTGTAGTTCCACCAAGACAACGCACAATCACACCTATCAAAAGTGACAATGGCAAAACTGCACGAATTAGGCTTCTGGTTAATTCCTCATCCACTCTATTCTCCGGACTTGCTCCCATGTGACTTCTTCTTTTTTCCGGACATAAAAAGTTGGCTCGGTGGGGGGAAAAAATTCTTATCGAAAGATGACGTCATCATCACCGTTAACGAATATTTTTGCAGACTTTGACGAATACTAATTTTCAGAAGGGATGAAAAAATTGGAAACTCGCTAGCCTAAGTATACGGGGTGTATCTGAACGGTCTGTACAAATTTGAAAGGGAGGTAGTATAGGTGATTCTAAGCAAAAAAGTTCATATTAACATGGGTATGAATTTGAACGATAACCGTGATATGAACAGAAATAAAAATGCTGCCACCAAGATCAACAAATTAATAACTCTATAAAACCTATGATAATGAAATTTAGGGGAATAACAGGGTACATAAAACTGTATATACCCTGTTTTAAAATTTGATCGAATTCCCAGGAGTAGTTTCCGAGTTACGCAGTCAACATCGTAACACGTGCTGGTTAGTACTCGCATGTGAGCACGGCGGATTACGAATTTTGAATGCTTAACTCGGAAACTACTCGTTGGAATTCGATTAAATTTTACTGGTATAGACAGTTTTATGTATCCTATTATTCCCCTAAATTTCACTATCATAGGTTTTATAGAACCTGAGTTATTAACTTGTTTATCTTGGTGGCAGCATTTTTATTTCTGTTGATATCTCGGTTATCGTTCCAATTCGGACCCACGGTCATATGAACTTTTTTGCTTTGAATCGCCCATACTATCCCCTCCAAGTATGTACAGACCGTTCAGATACACCCTGTATAGACCTAAGAAGAGAATAGGCAGTCTTCCACTTGTCCACAAGAGAGTTTATTCAGCATCCGAAATGTACATGTATGTTAAATAAACTCTATTGTGGACAAGTGGAAGGCTTTACCTAATCTCCTCTTATATAAGTATCCACAGTTTTGGGTTACTTTTTTTTTTTTTTACCTCATTTATGAAATGACCCTCGTATTGTAGACCATTTTTCAAGCTTTAAATAACATTTCTACTTTAAGAATAACTCTTTTAAAGTAATTTATGTAATTTATTGCAATTCAAAGTAATTATGTCAACTGCACTTCAGAAAACTATGGAAATTTTATGCATATTAGCTATATTAACGTAAATAAGAAATATTTTGATGAATATGATGATCGAGCCACCTTAGAGACCATTAGTGAGTACGTGCAATAAGAGAATAGATAGTACATAAAATAGTCTTAAAATATTTTTGCGGACTATGAAATTGTGTTTACATCTTTAAATGGAAACAACATCAATTCAATTTCTTCAAATTCTCTTTCTGTCCATGACAAAAGCAGCAAGTCCAGGGAACATTTAAGCAAATTCCCAAAACGTGTTGTTCAGTGAATGTTTTTTTGACTGAAACTAAATTGAGTTAATTCGTTGCATTTTCTTGGACCAAAAACAGACAGCTAAAACGAGTCAGTCAATCAAATTTAGGCACGTGACTGTTAATTGTCCAATTAAAAGTGAGCAAGTGGAAGAAAACTTATCCTTTATAAACAGTCCATTTCCCTCTCTTTTTTGGTTTCCTCCCGAAGTGGCAACTTAAAAGCCACGGTGCTTAGCACTCCTGAATGCATGTGCTGTTCGCAAGTTAATGAGAGTTCCCTCCCCCACAGGGAGAAATCACTTTCACCGACATTTGCAACAAGAAAATCCCCCTCGAGGATCCATACTCTCCCTTCTTCCCTTTCCCCCCCTTCTCAGAAAAGGATTTTTGTTTTCCTTTCCGAATGCTAACAAGCACAGACGACGCCGGGTTTTTCTCCCCCCCCCCACCCCTTCTCTTCTCTTTCCCTTCTTCCGCTTTCTCTCTCTCTCTCTCTCTCTCCATTGCTTTAGCCGTGCGCAACATCTGCTTCGAGTAGACTGGAGCCCAAGCTGCACTTCGTATTTGCTTTATCCGTCAGGGCGTGAACGAAACTATATAAATAACGATACATAAATAATGCATGTTGATTTTTAGAGGCGATTCAACAATATTGGAAACTTTCTCAGCCGTATATCACCAACTGCGTGATACTACCGAACCGTCGAATTGATGATGTTTGTGGAACCGTCTCGTTTCAACATTTCAAGTATTTGCTTTCACGTTTAATCTGTTAACCGAAAGTGCACAATAGACGCCCATTGAAGCCCTATGTTGTTTTTCATCTTGATTTTACGGACAATTAGTCATTCAAATATAACATTTTGATTTAGTGACTAGTAAGTTGGCCTAAATTATTGAATTACAAGGAAAAAGTGGAACGAACTCATTCGTCTTACCGTGGCTTGGGATTGACAAGTTATCGATTATTTTAACTACTGTATCTAAAATTAGAGACTCTTGCTTATAATAATAAACTGTCAGCGTATAGGAAACATGGACTTTCACAGTAGTAATCCTAAAATGTAAGAAAATGAATTAAATATGATAAACCGAATGGCATCATTATCAACAGACTGGTTCTTTTTTTAAAAAAGTGATATCCATGATTTTGTAAATGTTTAAAATTCAGTATAATTATTGTAGATGGACTAATGACTATATCACGAGTCTGTATCTTCAGTTGAGTCTTCACTAAACAAAATAAAAAAAAAGACTGATACGGTTCAGGTAAAAAACTTTGATTACACAAGCCTACAAAAATTCACTTTTTTTGCATCTGAAATGAAAAATGCACTTACTGATTAAATTAAATGCTATCCATGAAATCACAATTTTTTTGTTTTGTTAGCTTCGGTTTTTGAGATATCATCACATAACTGTTTTTTAAGTCCACCGTTAGATATTCTGCACAGATGTACCAACAATTGCGCTTTCTTGACCTGTCAGCATTGATGGACTCCATTTTCCTTTAAATCTGGTCTCCATTGCTGTAATATCCCGATGAAACTGTTTCCCATATTCATGACTGACAGCACCACAATTCTCCGGAAAGAAAGTGGATCTTCAAAGACATATTGTATCATCTCACTTTGATATGAGGACACGAGCTCTTCCACGATATGCTCTTAGTTATCCGCTTTCATGTTTCCTAGAAAGCTGGTTGAGACCTCTTTGAAAGTGCACCATAACTCTGCGTCACCCTAATTGATGAGTTCAAATACCTCGTCGTGAAAACGTAAGCGTATGTCTAGACCGGTGAAAACTCCTTCGCGAATCTTTCATCACTGAGTTTGGAGAATTTCTACCGAAGATGCAGAAATGTGATTGCCACGTGATTTACGCAGTGAAATTTGAAAATGACAGAAAGTGAAGGAGCCAGAATAAAGATTGAAACATTATGGTTTAATTACAAACAAGAAATTAATCTCCCCGAGGAGGGTATAGGAAAGTAGCGGAAACTATACGGTCTCCTTGAAGGCAAATTAAGCAATAGCAACAACAACCAGGCAATATGACCCTAGAATCATCCAGGTTCGAAACCTCATTCACTAGTGCGACATTTTCAATCAATACTGCATTGTGGACGCCGTTTCGATTCACTAGTAACTCAAACCACGCAATTGTCGTGTTCAACACAGCAGAGCATAGCACAACCAAATATAATTCCCTTCTTTAAAATGCTCATCTGGCAAATTATGGGAAGAATGAATCCTAAATTCCTCTGAGATGCAGAAAATGACTCTCAATTAGAATGGCTAAATTATACGCGTACTGTATAAAGTTTGCAAGGGTTTGCTTTTATAACCGAACAAGCGAGCCTTAAAAAAAGAAACAGTTCATGATTTTAGCATAAGAAAAGATTTCGTACAATAATACATTTAATAGCTTACCCTGATATTTAACCGCAGCGGTATAATACAGCATTCTTATAGCATCCTCACTTATCAGCATTATTAATGCAAGTATTAGGTACGAAAATATAAACCGTACTCTTACTTATAACTAACTATAATATGCAACCGTATTGTTGATGCAATAAACTCTATGATCGCATTAAAATTTGTTCAAACGCAAAATGATAATATTAATAATCATTTAGCATATGTAAATATTTTCTCCACAAAATAGTTTTAATCAAAATATTTCACGATGGATAAATGCTTTATGACCCTTGATAGATCTGAAACCGGTAAAAGGCAACATTTGGATTTAAAAAAGAAGCGAAAAGTTTTCATTTTTCTTTCCCAAACAAATGCAAAGCAAGAACTTAATATTGCTGGATCGACCTGTTGAAAGTTCATAAACCATTAATCACTCCAACCAACAAATTTCCAAGGCTAACTTGGTGTAAGGAACGCGAAGCCAAGGGCTTTAATTATGCGGAAATCTGTAATGGGGGTGATGAATCGTGGTTCACGTTGTTCTAATTTGATGATGGAGTGCTCGTGTGGCAACAAATGAAGAGCGCGATGACGTTGCCCATCGAGTTGCTTTCTTGTGGTCCTCTTCAAAAGCAGTAAATACTTACAAAGGCAAACCGTGGCGCTCGCTGAGAGCTCTGTCTGACATGAAACCTGGAGCTCAGAATGATGCGCTTCTCTCACCAGCCAGGGGTCCGTTGTCTATTGGGACCGTATTTGATGTCAACAGAAAGGACCGAGGAGACGCACGAGTCAAGATTTTCACTGACATGAAAAGTGGTAGATACTTTCAGGTAAGATTGGATTAACGTATAAAATGCAACTAAAGTTGACACAATGAAACAAAAATAATTAAAAGACGAAAGTTCGAATTTGTAATGAATAATGAGAATAAGTATCATACACGCTAAAAGAAAGTTTAGTTTCTGTTTATTCCATTTTACAAAATTTCGGATGTAGAAGGAAAGAAGGACGAGACACAAAAACCTTGGAACACAACCGAACCTGGACACAGTAGAAAAACTCGGTAAAAATAAAAGCTAATCTTTCGAATACAGACTATCCTTTGTCAAAGCTGATGTTTATTTTGCTTAGAAAAAGGATCGTCTCTATCCGAAACGTCAGCTTCTTTGCAGGGTTTTCCACTCTGTCCAATTTCGATTTAACGAAATTGCTAATATATCCATCTTTCAGTTTGTATTTGTCTTATAGCTGACAATTCTAATGATTTTTAGAAACTCCTAAAATGTGCTTTTTTTCCTCATTGCAGTACTCTTATTATTACCGTTCATCCAAATTGCTACGCATTTTTTTAAAAGAAAAAACATTTATTGCTACTTGTATAGGTTGTCTTTTCCGTGGAAAGCAGTATTTGCTAACATTGTGCGTTAAGTTGTCTTCAGGGTCTTTCGTAATCGAGCTTATCCATAAGAAATATGTCTCATATAGGCAGGCAGTGAATAGACTGCTCTACTAATGTTTGTGAAGCGTCTTAGAGAATAGATTCGACGGCATAGTCCCGAGATACAGAGCAAGAAGTTTTGGGTGTTGCATCATAACAACGCCCAGCCCAGTCCTCTCTCGTTGAACGACAATTTCTGACTTCTACGGATATGCCTATAATTTCCCCGAATTTTTCGTAAATCGGGAGAATAGCTTACAATAGAACGGATTAAAATTCTTCAAAGCTTAATCTTTAATCGTTCCTCACCCTCAGCGATTATTTCCTGTTCTCGAAAATGAAAATGAAGCTTAAGGGAAAAAGATTTTAGACGGTAGGTGAGTCTAAGAGGATATCTTCCAAGTTGCGCCATTCAAAGAAAGAATATGTAGACGAATACAAATGAGGAAACATCACAAAATTATTCAATGCAACCAACGCCAGAAAAGAAGAATTTGACGATACATTTGACGATACATTGAGGTTATTCACAGAAAATGCTTCCATGAACGCTTTCAAGTTGAGAATGCATGGTACTGCATTGCCAGAACGATATTAATTAAAAGCATCAAAAAGTAAGTAAAAGTTATAATAGGCACACATTTTCTGTCTATTCGGGAATATGGCCAAAATGACGGTTAAAATTAACTATTTTGCTTCTTTGAGCCGGATTAATATGCATACTCTTGAATATATAGGACATGTGTGCCTATTATGACTCTTACTTACATTTTGAGGCTCTATCCCTATCTGAATCAAAAGCAAAAAATTGGCAACGGGACGACCAACTGCGTGAATTCAGTAACGATGCTTTTAACATCGCTGAAAATGTCCGAGTTTGCGATAATTACTTGAATTTAGACATTGTCTCTTGCTAAAGATCCTGGTGTTTGGTCTGCTCGTGCATCCAATTCTAAGAAAGAATAGCGGAGTGGCTTTTTGTTAACTGCTTCGTAGAAAAAAATCATTACGAAGTATGTGTACTGAAAATGTGAAAAAATAATCTTTACTAATGAAAATAAGTTCACTGATTGAAGTCGGAGCGTACGTTCACTTAAGTTATTTAGAGCTCTTTTGTAGTATATTCTCATCCACAGATTCAGGTGAATCTCACGTATATTGTCATTTTTTATTTGTAATTTCTTATTTGTTTCATTTTTATATCCATTTGTAACATATTTATTGACTTCCCCTCGTATATGTGTAAATACAATTGCCGAAAAACTCAATGTTTCTTGCTTCTGTGTGGAATTTTGTTTGTTTTCTAAGTGTGAATATCGTAATCAGGAGGCCAGATTAAAACATAAAATTCAGCATGGTTTAATCTTTAATCAATATTCATATGCAAAATAGTTATAAGAAAGATGTAAAACACGTTGTTTAATAAACGAATTTTAAATTTGTAATTCTTAAAAACATTAACCTTTTTTCAGGAAGCTAAGTTACTTTTAAAAGCGAGTCCTGGAAAAGTTTGTTGAAAATCGTTAGTCTATTAATTAACTAAAGTATTTTTTCCTATTAAATAATTATCGTTGTTAACATGGATGATATAAATAATTTCGAACATTATACCAAATTGGCAGGAAATTCAAATTTCAAATCTCTAAAATAATAAAAAAATTTGGTATATGTGTATTTTATATATCAAAGCTCATATTAATTCAGGATTCGTTAATACTTCCCGAAAATAAAGATAAAACTTAACGAAATGTTAACACACTAGCAGCATATACTTTCAGTATAATTTCTTATGCACATTCCGCGTTATCCGTCACTAAAGAGGTGGTTTCCGGATCGCTACGCTCAAAGCTGACATCTTAAACCCGCTACTCCATAGAACTCGGGCTTGAGATATGAGCTTACAGTGTAGCGGTCCGGAAAACCACCTCTTTGGTGACGGATAACGCGGAATGTGCATAAGAAATTATACTGAAAGTATATGCTGCTAGTGTGTTAACATTTCGTTATGTTTTATCTTTATTTTCCGGAAGTATTAACGAATCCTGAATTAGTAAGAGCTTTGGTATACTAAAATACACATATTTATCTCAGATATTTTGAAAAATTTCCCATTATCTCCAATTTCGTATTCCCTCCATAGTCTTTAGTAACCAGGGATATTGTTCATCGTTTCGGAATAGATCTTTCCTTTATACCAAAGATTTCGAATTTTTTCTTTTTGCAAAATGAAGTAAAATATTTCATAATGGGCTTTCTTCCATTACGAACACCTTTCCATAATTCAAAATCTTTATTCGCCGCAAAAGTTAATTTCTTACGGTAATCCAAAGAAATGCTCGCTCAAACTTAGAAAAAGCTAATTATCATTTGCTTCTTATCGTTTGTGATGGCTTGTAATGGCTTTTATCTTTTTTTTGTTACAAATTTTATGAGGTTGAGTTTCGTATTTATCCAGAGACAGTTCTCTCTTAATGATACAAAAGATTTTTTTTTATTCCTTCCAACAAAACCGTCGTTATGGTTATTTCTGAATGCTTTCAATGATGAGATTTTTTCCCTCTTTTTCTCTCCCTTCTGTTCTCTGCTTTTGTCGAAAAAATTTCAAAAAATTCTCTCATTTATATTTAAACTCGTCAACAAAACCGATATGCAAATTTGTTTGGGAAAATGAAGCGTTAATCTTTTTCTATCCCCTCTGCTTCATTCTGTATTTTTTCCTTGCTGCTAGCCTTTAATAATAAAAACATGTTGAATGGCTCTTCATTCTTTTTCCCGATTAGTTTGAAATATTTTCTTACTCCTTTCTGCACGGCGCGCTTTTTTCTCTCCTCTCTCTCTCTCTCTCTCTCTGCCCCCTCTTCCCTTGCATCTTGAACACGATTTTCGCCATTGCCTTCTAACTGTCATCATCATTACCGTCATTATCTTCGTTCGAGAAGTTTGGATGGAAGATGGAAGGGGAGGGTGGAGATAAAAAATATATATAAAAGAGTTTCCTTCGATAAAGAGAGAGAGAGAGAGAGAGGAGAGAGACGACTCATTCGTCATGAGAGGTGTAGACGCGGTGGCGCGCAAGGCTTATTTCTTCGCCGCCCCCGCCAATGCCTTTTGTTGCTAGGATCCCCCGATGTTTCTGCATTCTGCTCGTAATTTTTCCCGGCATTAGAAAATGAAAAGTAATTACGCTCCCATTCACCGTCGGAGATTGCTCGCACAGGCGCAAGGACCCCCCTCCACCCGCAACCACCTCCCACCTTCCTTCCTTCGTTGCTCCTTTCCTTCCTGCTCCCAAACGATAGACAGACGGAAAAAAGGAAAGAAAGTAGAAAATACACAGAATGAAAATAAACCATTTATACACTAGAAGAGGAAGTTTGTTTTAGGCTGAAATGTATCAAATCTTTGGCCCCTTTCAGGGAGGCCTGCCGGTTGTTGTTTGTCAAAAAAGGGAATGATGGGAAGGAATTTTCAATGAGCGACTTTAATAAGAGACTCCGCCGAATCAACAGACTCAACCCATAATGTACGCTCGACAGCGAAACTTCATCGCGAAATTACTATTACTATTGTTGGAATCTTTGGGCTTCTTTCTTTCTCTCTCTCTCTCTCTCTCTCTCTCTCTCTTTTCGTATTAACATTTAATAAGTAAATTGAATAAAGCTCCAGAATTTAATCAGTAAATCCTTATTGCGCTTGGAAAATTAAATTAAATTCTTTAACCAATTTTAGAATCCTCTCCTTAGACACTATATGATAGACACTTTTGATTATTATTCACAGAGAGATCGTTTATCTTAATCTTCCTTAGGGAAAATAGAAGTTTCTTCTTCAGTACACGCGAAATGTTCGGTGTCTTTGTAAAATAAGGCCATGGGCGGTTTCATGGTTGCTTTAACTAGTCGAATGTTACGACTTTGTTGACACATTAGAGCAAATGCATTATCATTGTTTATAATCTTGCCTTAAAAGGGAAATAGAATATGCTATAATATGAAAGAAAATGGTTATGTTGAGTAAAACTTAATATAACCTTTCCAAGGAAATAATTTATACAGGGTGAGTCGCGCGCATCAAAGATTAGCAGCCCGTAAAAGTACCAGTTTGAGAATTTATAATGAAAGTAAAGCATCACAGAGATTACTTGAAATGTTGGCTTTTATTTTTACCAGACAAACTTTAGGTATTTTTTTTAATAAGTTATTCTTCAGCGCGTCATTTCCCGGGGATTGTGGCGTCCTCGCTCGCCAGATATATCACCCCCTGATTTCTTCCTATGAGGCTATCTGAAAAATGTGGTTTTTTATGAATGGTCCACAAAAGATTGCTGAGCTGAAAACTAACACCATAACAGCCATTTTTAACATCAATACTGCCAGGCTTCGCAGAGTCTCACGAAATCTGATAAAACGAACACACTTTTGTATTCGCAAAAGAAGACGTCATTTCCAACATTTATTGTAATGACCTACAGTTTGTCTGGTATTTTTACGGGCAGCTAAACTTGATGTGCGCGACTTTAAACTCGCCCTATTTAAAAATAATAGAAAAGACAGCTTAAAACCTTTAAGGACGCGAAAATTACCATATCGTAGGGGAAATAAACACATAAAATCTATATCTATAAAATCCAAATACCACTCACTCACTCACTCACTCACTCATTCATTCATTCATCATGAAATCTCCAGAACTATGAAGCCTTCAAACTTGAAATTTGACAAGTATGTTTCTCTTGGCTTCTAGGTGCTCGCTAAGAAAGGATTTTATTTATTCTTTCTTCCTTTCCATTGTAGATGTTTTTTAAAACTCAATTTACCTGGAGCTCAATGGGATTTTTGCATTCCTTAAAAAATTGTGACGTTTACTTAGAAATTGTGACGTCGTTGTTTGCTTTTGCGCTTATTCCGGAATCACGCCAGAACGGAACCCTAACGGAAATTTTTTATAATGTAACTTCCTTTCCATTTCGTTTTTGATCACCAAAATGTCGATGGAAAGTTTGTCTCTGGTGTTGAAGAAAAATTTCCATTCCGTTTTGCCACAGAAGGCACCATCGCCATGACGTCATCGCGTCGACTTCGCTGCTGTCGGTCTGGCGCTTCGCCGCCATTATTGTGTCTATCGAATCGAGTCTGCATTCCCTCCATCTCCCTTGGCGAACTTCGAAGAATATGGCAAAAAATAAAAAGAATATTGAAAAGAAACTGCTCTGCATTCACCTGGATGAGTTTTGAGAGGAAAAAAAACTTCATAAATACCAAAAATTTAATATTAAATTAGAGCTAATTGTTGTAGCACAGCGGTATGTTGCTGGCGTCTTATTTTGCAGGTACGGGTTCGAATCCCGCCCTCGGAAATGTTTTTTTTTTTTCCTCCTAAATTCATCTTAATATGTACGGAAGTTCAGTAATCCGTTTTGTAATCATAATCTCAATTTTCCAATTTGCTACTATTATCTATATATATAAAATCCAAACTTTTGCGATTATTCCGTGAAACAGCATCAACAGGAATATAATGGATTGCGTGAAACGGCAATCAACAGGAATTACCATTATATTTCGCGCAGGAATATAATGTATCTTATTTTCTAATAGGGCTTTTCGTGGCGACCAATCTCCGGATGATGGGGGGGGGGGGGTTAATTACAGTATTTTGGTTATAAAGGCATGTAATGAATAACGTAAAATCAATTGCAGATGAATACTTTGTCTCGATTATCTGATCTTCGTAAGTCAGGTGGAGAAGGGGGGAGGTTGAAGTAAAAATAATTTATAATGATTGACGTTTTCATAAGTAGCCATATAATCCATAAATTAAAAAAAAATTGGCCATGTGGTTGGTCTTTTATTTTCTTTTTTTTCTTTTTGACTCGCATGATTTGTTTGTTTAGGTTATAAACTGTACATACCCAAAAGGCTCCTAACAGATGGACGCACGTCTTCGAGGCGCCGGAATCAAAGTCCACATGTTAGGTCGGATTGATCCGGTTGACCAAGTATTGAAGCATCTTGGAGGACCCGCGTGACGTCACATGGATCGTGATTGGTCGGATTTTGGCCACGTGATTGTTGGTCATAAAATATTGATTTTGTTATTTGATTTAAAATTTATTTAAAGTATCCATGACTATTTTTCGATTTATTATGAAGTAGCCGATATACTCGGCGTTGCTCGGACTCTTTGTTGATGAAATTTTGCAATTTCTGAATGTGAATCTACAAAAAAAGTGAACATTATTCTTCACCTTTCATCTCCGGCCCTGCGTCAAATTTACTCAGCTAAAGAGCCGGTGATTATAGAGAAGTGAAACATAATACAATAATAACATTTTTAAGAGCCAAAAGATTGATTTTTAGAAGACGCTCATATATAACAATAGCGAAGCATTGCCGGGTCTGCTAGTAATAACATAATATTAAACTAAGACTAGATTATAGGATTCTGCTTGCTGTAAGCAGTCATTCAATTTTTACATCAACTGGAACATTGTAATTTATGGTTAGGTTCGGAGTACGAGAGGGAAAGTATTTAATTGAGGAATTATACTAAGGGAAGGCGAATTCTACAAAAGTTTGATAAAAATTTATTCTCATCTCTAATTAACAAATTAGCCAGTATCTTAGGTGACGATTAAAAGCTGCGATATTTTTAAAATACTTACTAGTTAGAGTTAACAGCTGTTTATTAACTGTAATATACACTTCCATTAAGCGTTAACTTTTGTTAAAACAAAAATTTTTATAGACGTACTTTGATTTTTAAATCTATTCGTAAGGTATTGTTATACACTGAGAGGATTTATTTAGAGATTTTAGTCGTCTCGGACCACACAAAAATGCCGTATTCAGTCAAACCATAGCCTAATAATGAGGCTATGGTCAAACTAAGTATAATTAAAAGAGAACATGTGAGTTCGTCACGGAAACAGTTTTGCATTGTTGCTGCACGTTTGAAGCACACGCCGGAACTGAAAAGTCACCTGACCATTGTTGTCTGAGCAACAATTTTTATCAAACTATAAATAAAGGAGAACATGTGAGTTCGTCGCACGAAATAATTTAAATGTGCTAGCTTTGCAACAACATGAATTGAATTTGAAACTAATTACCGCGTATAAAATCTCGTTATTATATAATTAAAGAAAATTTTGTGGCTCTGTGTGTGGCAACAATGACCAAGCTCAGCAATATTTCGCTAATTACACTGGCCAACAAAATTTAAGATTTTTCTTGTGACAAAATGAAAATGGGTGATTTTTGGTAGTATTTTTTCTGCTGATTACGAATATAAGTTTTAAATTTCTCTAGCACGCACAGCTTTCTTGTTTTATAATGAAACATTCTTAAATCATTCAGTATTTGGGGCCTGGTAAATTTCCTTGCGGCCCCAAAATATGGATACTTTAACATTGTAGCCGCTTCTCTTCACACCCATTACTTTAATATAGAAGTCTCGATGTGCGTAACTTGGAAACTTGACGAGATAGAAAAAATCAAAAAGCAGATTCGGATTCTACCTACAAATTACTACTAAGAACATTATCTGTTGTCTTTGTCACAAAAAGTGTGTTGACTAGTGTTATTAAATAGCGGAAGAATGGAGCTACTTATTGTTTTTGCAATGTCCGTCTGTTCCCTACATAATTTCTTAATTTTTTGAGATAGAAGGTTGAAATTCAGAATGTAACTTATTTCACTATTTAATGCACTGGGTTCCGAATTACGGCGGTGGGATTCAGAGGTGACAAAAAAATCCATGTGGTATGTGGGTACGTAAAGGAGTGAGGCAAGACCTACAGCACTATGAAGTTTAGGTTGGTTTGGTTTGGTTTGTTTGGTGTTAACGTCCTTTTCAACTGCTATGGTCATTTCAGGACGGCGTTATAGGGGCCGCAAATTTTGCCTCGCAAGGGTTCTTTAACGTGCAGCCAGCAAACGACTACACGGGACCAACGGCTTTACTTCCCTTCCAAAGGAAGTTCGTGATCTCAGGATTTACCCCTGAAAAATCCTCGTCGTCCTCGGCCGGTATCGAACCCGCGTACTCGGGCATCAGAGGCGATCACGCAACCTGCTGAGCGACCGAGGCCGATATGAAGTTTAGGCAGAATTGTTCTAGTGGGATCGGAATTGTGGGGGTGGCAGTCATTGGTCTTTAGAACTTTAGCAATATATGGCATGTGATATATGTCATTCTATCGGAAATGATGAGAAAGGAAAGAAGATAGAGCTATTTTACATTTTCTAAATACTATGTTCGAGAAAATCAATTTTTTTGATTAAGAAATTGAGAAATTGGTATAAAAAGTGCAGATAAAGGGGGGAAAATAGATGACCGCAGAGCTTCCGCTACTTTTCTATACCCTCCCCGGCGGGATCAATTCTTGTTTCTTTGAAAGGATGACAATACCATAACAATACTTTCAATATTGTTTAGGTCAAATTCAAATCAACAACGAATTCAATTTTTAAATGGAAATAATTTGTGATTTGAGAAAATTTTCCTCAATATTTTAAATAAAGTCATTCTGTTATTATAATATTCCAGTATCTTTATTAAACGTTAATTTGTCTTCAATTTGTCATTTGCATTCCTAGTAATTAAGAGAAACAGATCACCTGTCAACAACTATTTTTTTTTATTTACTGGCTATACATTTCGGTCACCTTGTAATTAGTAAATAAAAAATAGTTGTGGACAAGAGATCTGTTTCTCTTAATTTGAAGACGATCCACAGGGTTTACTGAAGTTTTGAATTATGCTTAGTAATAGCTATTCTTTCGGTCTTATTCTCGTTTATTCATATTTAAGACCATCAAGATTCATAACATCAATGCCTTCATCTATTCGTCCTTCACATATTGGCATCCTTCTTTATACACATTCGAACCACATTATTATGACCATCTACTAGTTTTCCAATAAAAAAAGACACATATCGCGAGTTCGCTAGATGGGTATAAAAGGTGAGATGTCTGTATTCTGCACACACACACGTTAGCTGTTGCTCTCATGGGTATTTATCAGATCTGCAAAAGGTGATGATCATTGGCTTTCAGGCCAAGGAGTGTAACATTTCCGAAACGCGCACTTTATGAATTATTCGGTGCTGCCATAATTAAAGTTTGTGAATTGGACAAACGGCACTATTGTGAACAAACGATGTTGAAACTTCGAAGCATCATGCACCATTGATGTGAGAGCTGAATATATTACACGTCCACCGGTATTATTAGTTGAGCAACTCACCGTCCAAATGGTCCAGGAAAAGGCCAGATGTGTGTTGACAAGGACAGTACAGCAAACCTTTTTGCGTTGAGGTTCCGAAGCAGACGGATGGTCACTGCATCCATGTTGACAAAGGACCCTCGGCAGAAACGGCTACATTTTTCATTGCAGTACAGAAATTGGACTTCGTGATTGGCAAAAGGCTGCCTTCTCCGGTCGTCGTATTCGGCGGGAAACATTCGAAAAGAATCACACTGCAACTATTGTTGAAGAACACGAGTTGGTGGTAGCCACAGTACGGTCTGAGATGTGCTTTGTTGGAATTGTTTGAGTCCACTGATTTGGTTATTTATCCATCGTTGCGGATCATTTACACCCTATATATTGACTCTCTTCTATAGTGCGGATGGGATATTCCAGCAGGACAATGCGACATGTCATACAGCCAGAAGTGTTTGATGTTTGTGAATAGTTGTAGGAGCACGACCAAGACTTCCAAGTACAGATTGATCGTTCAACACGTACTATGCATCTTTCACCACGTACTCTTCAGCAGCTGTCGGACATATTGCAGTCTGCATGGCTCTAGATACTAGTGGACACCATTCAACATCTTAATGACACTCTCACGCCCTCTAGCTCCTGCCTGTGCTGTACACGGAAATCATTTTGTTTAGTAGCTGGTGGTAATTTTACCATTAGCTAGCAAAGACGTAGTTTTGACATTTGCAATTAAAGGATATATCGTATATACAGCATAAGAAATTGCTTCTGGAAAAGTTTAGAATTCCTATAGGGTTCCACCTTTTGACAGTTCGATGTCTTTTTTTTATCTTAGCATATTGAAGCGTTTATGGAAGTTACCTTGAATTAGCGATTTATACGATTCCTTAACATCCACAGAATGTAAATCTGCAGTAACTTCAGATCGAAAGATTGTTTCAAATGCTTTGGAAATACATATTATGGATTGTTGGTCTACCAACCCACCATTGTTTAGTATCACGGTCCGTAAATGATTGCTAATAAATCGTCAAAGGAATGTTATTAGTTAATATATAATAGAACCAAATGAAATTAACACCTACTTAGGGGCTTCTTTAAACTGAGTCTTGGAGTGTTTTTATGACAATTGAGTAAGCTGTTTAAAAGATATTAATTTTTTAAAATTAAAAAATTGCCATAGCATTTACATCACCGAACAAAATTAATTACGTTTTACATCTACGGATTCCGATCATTGAGACGAATGTTTTTTTATATATAAATTGATGAGTTCTATTGAACCATTTCGAAAATGTGAATTTCTATTTCTTAATCTATTACCTGGTTCATCAAATATAAAATAAACGTCTTGAGTTTTTAAAGAACTTCATTCAATTTAATTCGGCATATTATCATCATTCGAATTTTTATTATCATTTTTTAGCTATAGAGATAAATTAATCAAGATCATTTCTATCGTATTTGGAGATTGATTTTTTTTTTTGTTTTTTCACTCTTCCCCAAAAGTTTTTAAAGCTCTAATTTCATGAAATGCAATCCTTCATGCATTTTTTGTAAAATGCTGAAAGTTTTATGAAATCCTTGTCCAATCTTCGGCCTCGGTATGCCCAAGGTAATGTTTTAAAAGGCAGGCTTTAAAACATTACCTTCTTTGGAACTTAGTAGAACTTGCATAAAAACAATAAAAAAATAAAAACACATTCCATTGATTCATTTCAAAAATGTCATGTTTATTTACACACACTGGTCAATGAATTGGAAACATCTGTTTAAAATATTATTGGGCCCATTTTGACACCTATGATCGCCCAACTGGCTTCTCCCACCGTCAAAGATCCTATTATTAAAAACCGTCGAAAGCTGCGTGGTTCACCGACAGTGATTGTGGAAGATTTAACTGCTGCAAGATATCGCCTGCTACACTCGGCGAAACAGAAACGTTCGGAGTTTCAGCGGACGCATGTTTACCAGGAACTTCAGCATGTATGCGGATTGGCATAGAGGCTTTGAGGTGTTGAAGCACTTCTAAGCCAACAAGGCGTTCACCAGATATTTCCTTACTTTTCGCTGTCGGGTATGTTGTTCCAACATGTCCCAAACATTCTTTGTGCTTAAGAACTGGTTTCTGGGTCGACCAAGGTACATTACGGAAGTCATCTTCGTTCTTGCTGGACAGTCTACTATTGCATCCATGAAGAAGCTTTAATAAGGAAGATAAAAACTGCAGAGTGCAGAATAGATTTGGTCGACAATAATAATCAGATAGCCCGTGGAACGCACCCGACCTTTCATGAATATCAAGAGACCACTTCCATACTAGCAGAAGAATCTCCATACCAAGAACCAATCTTGAGTATACCTGATACGGCACGCTGGATACCTTGCTTCATAGGGCTCCCGCCGAACTTTTGTCTACCTATTCGTCATACTGCCTACACTTCTTCCAGTCTTTACGTGTCCAGTTTCGATGTTCCAGAAGGAACTATAGTCGAACTTTCCTATTCTTTGCAAAAATCGGTGGTTTTCGTATAGGCATGCGACTACCGATTGTAATTCGTTTCAATTTTCGGCACATGGTTTTGAGAGATATGGGTCGTGAGCAGATTTGGTTAAAATTAATTTTCAGTTGTTGCATAATGGATGATTTCGTACAAGTAGTTTCAAACTTTGGCGATCTCGCTCATGAGTGTGGACCATAGTCTTAATTACCCCTTTTAGACAGAGACTGTGGACCATTTTACCATCAGTTAAATTTCCGGAATATCGCACCTATATTCAATCGTGACTTCAGCTAGACGAGCACTAACAATGAGTCCTTTTGCGAAGTCCGTTAGGTCCTTCTTTTCCCCCATATTCATCAAGTTCTATTATTAGGCTTACCCAACTACTTCTTAAATAGGTGATAAGTAAACGCTTGAATTACATGACCTTAAACTATTCTACATAAAAAGTATTAAAACAAATGTTTCAATTTATTGATCAGTGAATGCGTATATTACGACATAAAAAGCTAATGTGATATCTTAAGGTGAAGCCCCTGAAATCAACAAAAGACGCAGTTTTGCCGATGTATATGATTGAAGCTCGAACTGGAAGTATATGATTAGTTACATTCTTTCCATAACATCGATTTCATTTTCCATATGTCTTTAGTTGAATATTTGATTTCATCGTAAACATCTATTTCGAATTTTTTAGTGCAATAATACACAGAAAGCATCCTATAGGCGGTATCAGACGGTTAATATTGAAATGGCTTCATGCATCCTAATAATAAAGAAAATTTTGAATTTCATACGAACTTCCACTGAATGAGAGTTTCTTATTTTTCTCTTTTGATACTGTAAATCCAGAATTTTATCAGAAGTTGTTTTTTTTTTTAAAGAAACTAAAACGCTTGTTCCGATAGAAATATTTCCTTGGATTCGATTCCGTTCGTTTATATAATACTATTTATAAATTTTGAATAGATACTCATTGAAAGACATTTAACTTTTAAGGTATACTAATCAAAGGAAACAATTTTAATGCGTTCGTAGGTTTAATATTAAATCGGGCTCGTGACCAAACCAATAGACATGAGGCATTAGTGAACCGAAATTCCTTCAGGGGTTTCCGATGTTTACTTTAAAATTGAAAAGGAGAATTAATGAAAATTGAATTCATCCCTAATTAAATTATACGGCGACGTTAAGCTCATCGAATGATCACGACTTACTTAAATGAAATAAAACTTTAACAAATTGCTTCGCATGTTATAAAGCCGCAGTTTTTTCTGGTTGCTCTCTGAACACTTACTTGTAATGAAAAGTGATTTGTTTAGTTGATAAGAATAACAGTGTTTGCGGTGAATATTTATGACTGAGAAGAAATTGTACGAGGGAAAAGGAGTAAAAAAAGACTCGTATGTAAATAGTGTGGTTCCGTTTGGTTATTAGGAAACACGAGAGAAACAAGAGGCAGAAAAGTCTTTTGGATTATAATGGCCGAAGGGTAGGAGGTATGGAAAGGAGAGACGGAAGAGGGTAGGAAAGAATTGCTCGGAGCGCAGACGAAATAAATGATGGCATTCGACCTGATGGTTGTGTTTGTTTTCCCTTTATTCATGGTGCGTATCGGGCGTCGTTGCTCGTGGCACAAGCGCACCTGGATACAATTGGAGGAAAGGAGGACCCGATGGTTATGATAGGAACACGCGCTCGGAACCGCAGATTTCAATCAATAGGCGCAGATGGCGTGGCAGAAGCGGCTTCCCTACTGCCGATCCTCGTCTCAGATTTAGAAAAGCCCCCCTGCAGATGCGTCGCACGAAAGACGAGGTGTAGTTGTGCGAGGGGGGAGTGGGCATTAACAAACGGGGGCCTTCAGGAGGGGAGGAGGGGTGGAAAGGATAGTAAAGGTGGGTAAGTAGTTGACAGGGGATTGTGGGTGACAAATCCTTCCTCACACACACATAACAGACGCACACAGACACAGTATGCATTGCCTTTTTGAGGCAAGGGAGGCTCGACGTCTATAGCGCCACTCGGTTGCCAAGAGGAATCCGTTGGCAATCTGACGCGCACCACCAGAGAAAGGAAGAGATTTTCGTAGCTGCTTCTCTCCTGATGAAATTCATCACGAGCTTGTCAGATACCAGATGGAATTACTAGTATTAGGAGTAAGGAGAAATGGTGGGTGGTTGGGTGGACGGAGAAGGCAGTGGAAAGGGAATTGCAGGAGGGGGGAGGTGTTGGGAGTGGGTTTTCTCGAGGTGTTGCTACTGTAAACTGCTGGGTTCGCGTTCCTAACAAGTGCAAACAAACGGATCAATGCAAGCGCCACATTTTATCTGCAAAACCGTCTTGGATTCTTAAGAGCCCCCTTTACCCCACTCCTCTCCACCCAATCCCATACTTCTCTTGTCTGTCTTCCTTCAACCGATAACAACAACGCCTCCTTTTCTTTTAAACCTGTATACTCGTAATATCGCCAAGTTTTGAGGTAGAATCCCCACCACAAAAAATATCTACGATGATAACTTGTAGAAAATCTTTTACCACAATATTGATGAGATCGTTGTTCTTTTTTTTTCGTCGTGACAGCCTTTGAAGAAATAATACGACATAATGTAAAGACCCCCAGCAAGAAAAAAAAATAAATAAATAAAACGTATAGAAATGTGATTTAACATCTTTTTTTTCCTGTCCATTTTTTTATTTAACACTTTAAAATTACAAAGGAGACTTTCCTCGAGTAACTTGTTTTCAAATTTATTCATGATCCGCTCTCAGTGATAATTTATTTAGATGACTTACGTATATTGCTATAGAGAAAAAGTTCTTGGAAATGCGGACGCTGAGTGAAAGTAGATTAGCATAATGCAGGAAGACTGAAGAAAATTTAAAGAAGTATGTTCAGTATTTCAGCTTTAATTTTTTTTTACTGTTAAAATCTTTTTAAAGCCAAAATATTTAATGACGTTTCTTTAATTTTTCTTCGGTGTTCCAGTATTAACACACTTCCATTCAAAACTTCAGCATGTGTGCATTGGCTATCCTGAAAAGGGTTTCCAGGAAGCTTTAATTTTTATTTATAGTTTTATTCATGAACTAGGTATTACAGTAATGTTAATATGACAAACTGACGAAGTATCGTAATTTAAAGGGGTGGGGGTCAATCTGAATTTTAAAAATACATATAAAATGAGATCAGTAATAAGCAGCCTGAATATTGAGCTATCATTATGTAGCTCTCTCTGTCTGTCTCTCTCTCTTCTCTCTCTCTCTCTGTCTTTGATGAACGTTTTAAACTTTGAAATACGCTTTCGCTGACATAACAAGAAATTAATCCCCCCAAGAAGTAAATGGGAAAGTAGGGGAAACCCTAAAGGATATGGGAAATTGATTTTCTCGATCATATTATTTAGAAAATATAAAAGAGCTATGACTGGTAATATCTTCTTTCGTTTCTCATCATTGCCGATCGAATGACATATCATATGGTATATGTTGCCGTAGTTCTAAAGACCAAGTGACTGCCATTCCCACAACTCTGACCCTACTGGGAAATTAGTCCCAAACTTCATAGTAACGTAGATATTGCCAAGAGAAATCTGCAAACCGAATTTCACTCCTTTACATACCTAAATACCATGTAGAACTTTTGGTCCCCATTAACTCCCACCGATGTAACTCCGGCCCCACTGAGCCAATCAAAACCAAATTAAATAGTGAAGGAGGACTTGCCCTTAGTAAGTTATGTTCGGAATTTCAACTTTCTACGTGAAGGGGGCAGACGGACATTCTGAAACCAATAAATGCTCCATTCTCCCGCTACTTAATAACGAGAATCTGGCATCTTCGAATATGGCGGAAACTTATTCCAAGGAAGAAGTTTAGTCAGTCATCCGTTTCTTAAACGCTGAAGGTGAGAATCCAATAGAAATCTATCGACAGATAGCCGTTGTGTACGGTGAAGGCTGTATGCGTAAACTTTAGAGTTAAAGCTGGATTTAAAAAAACTCAAGAAAGGCGTCGCTTTCGTATGATGCAGACCTGCCTGAAAGAAGAAAGACAACTGTGACGCCGGAAAACATCGCAGACATGGACAATCTGATACGGAAAAATCGCTTTATCACAATTGACGAAATAGCTTCAGAATGTCCATCAGTCACGGATGACGACGTGAAGAAAGAGATGGAAGTAGTTGCAAGAACAAGACAGTCTTATGTTCTGCTGAAATCCAGACACTTCAAGGCAAATGGCGCAAGTACATTGAGAAGAGTAGAGACTACACTGAGAAATAGCATTATCAGTTTTCTTAAGCTTCGTTCCATTTTTAAGATTTTAGCATCATATATAATATGATGAAAAGCCTATTAACGACGGTACAGATGTATGTATGTGTGCATGTCACTCGCTACAACTTTCGAAAGGATTGACCTAGAGGCTTGAAAGTTTGTACACACGTAGGCCCTATACAGAGGACGGTGCGAAGAATATAGCAAATCCTCTAGGGTGTGTTTTTGTGGTTTCCCCAACTGACTTCCTTTCATGTCTATGGAGTTTTGATTGCGTGGAGCAATATGTGACGTTAGAGTTTGACTGTTTGACGTCAGAATTTAAGGAACTCTATTTGAAGTATAGCGAATCCTCCCGCTACTGCTCGTAACATTTTTGATGCTAAAACCCTTATATCGTTGGATAACGATGCCTTAACTAATTTTTTAAAATATTCATTTTATAACTTTTGCTTGACTCCTCCTCGTATTATTTAGCATCCGATTATATAGAATGATAAAAACATCCGAGGATTTTCTACTGAAACCTAATATAAAGGCATGTTTAAATGGAAGTGATTCAAAGGGCACTGAGACGGATTAAATGAAAGTATTAATATTTACCTTTGTTTATATGAAAGAAGAACATCTTATAGTCACTATTATAGTATTATTGCCTCCACCTGCCGCAATACTGGACTCCCACTGGGGCATCAATCGGCTAATACCGTCCGCAAAAAAGTTTGTTTTCTGCTGCTCTCTGAACCAAGCCCGAACAGCGTCCTTAACCTCCTCATCATTGGCGAATCGTCGACCTTTCAGTGCCTTCTTTAAAGGACTAAACACATGAAAATCACATGATGAGAGGTCCGGGCTAGAAGGAGTGTGTGGCAGAAGTTCTGCAGTGTCTTGGTGTATGCGATAGCATTAATACGGGTTTGGGGTTTCATAACCGTCGGAATCAAAGAAACACCTAAGCATAACCTTCCCGGCCGAACTTTGCGACTTAAATTTTTTAAGCTGTGGTGACGATGGATTCTTCCACTGCACTGTGGATACCTTACCGAGGGTTCCCAATAATGGCACCAGGTCTCATCTACCGCGATAATCTTCTTCAAAAACGCTTCCCCTCTCACGACTGTATGCTTCCCTCTGGGGAAACGTTCCAGATGATTCAAACAGCAGCCGAAACGCACACCTTTGTGCTCTTCCGTGAGCATTCGGGGTACCCACTGACAGTAGACCTTGCCATACCCCAGGCTTTTCACTACAGCATATGCGGAACCAATACTTACGTTGCGATCCTTCGCAAGTGACCGTATGCTGACCCGCCTGTCCTCACGAATGGACTTATCCATGTCTGTCTTCAATTGATCGGTGATGACCACGTTTATCGGTTGGCTCGGACCTGGTTTATCAGCCGTTTCCACACGACCATTATGGAACATTTTGGCCCAACGCACCACGGTTGCTTTCGAGACACATGCTTCTCCATAAACATTCAACATCCGAGCATGAATGTCAACTGGTGGAATGTCCTCAGCTGTCAGAAACATTATCACTGCCCCTTGGTCAGTTTTGGACGGAAATTTAATAGGAGGGTCCATTGTAACACAAACGAAATACGAGCATAAGCGCCTAACGTAACTTTCCACAGCAGTGCTTATCAGAACAAGCAGACGATATGTCAACAATCATTCGTTTTCCTCGTCGTGTCTGCGCACTTGCGTGCTCACGCGCTACAGCCCGAATCACTTTCATTTGAACATGCCTTATAATAGTAGCTCCTCAGTTCTTAAAGATGAAATCCGTAGTCACAAACAACTTTATTTAAAATAAATCGCATAAAAATTTCGAATCAACGAAACACACTGAGGTTTATTCTCAAACATCATTATTGAGCATTTTATCAAAGAAAATGGAGGTCTTAAAGTTTGGAGAAAAGCGCTAGTTCTCGCTTTTCCATGAAATATTAGGTTAGATTAAAAATTTTCGATTGATATTGATAACTTCTTTATTATACTTGATTAAAGTTATTGTGCAAAGATATTAAAGTCGGAGTGTTCTTTAGAATTTGCTTTTCAGTTTGCACCTGTACACATAAACGTTAACCGCATTAACACCTGAAAAAAAGTTAGACATGTTTATATATAAAATTTCCGCTAGAAGAGTGTGTTCTTGTCAAAGCTCGGTGAACATAATAAAATGTTAGGAACTGTTTGCAGTTTGTCCTCTTATTATGTTGCCTTTTACATTCGTTTGTAATAATGAATTGTTATTTTGCATTTCGATCAAACCGTTCCGAAAATTTACGCATCACAAAAGAGATGTCTACATTGATGAGAAATAACCTGATTAAAAACAGGGAATAGTCATTAAACTGATTAAGCCTGTGACTTGCGAACCAGGTGCCAGCTCTGCAATGATGGTCATGAAGTGAAGTTAATAGCTTTTAGGATATGCTGGAGACAACATGTCTGTTATAGTTTAGTAGTAAGAGCAGCGAGACGGTCTCTGGTTCGATCTCAGATCGCGGAATATATTCTTTTGTTTTCCTTTATTAAAATATCCCCTTTGTTGGGGCATTCTTTCCCATATCAGCCATTTACTTTATAAAAGTCAATTGACTGGATTTAAAAAGAAATAGAATGATGAAAAATTTTCATCTAACAATGCAAACAACTAACTTAAAAAAAAATGGAAATTTTATTTAATATTATTACCTTACGTAAATGATCCTGAAGGAATCCTTTGAAAAGGGGGTTGGGATGAAAAGGGGGCTCACCCCAGTCTGTTTAGTTCGTTGGTTCAAAGACCTGCGGGCATTGTGCGATCCTTCCTTATTTAAAATAAAATTTCTTTTTTTTTCTTTACTCCCCCACCTCTCTCCTTCTCCAGCCCTTTACCCTTTTCTTTATTTTTATGGGCTGTAGCTATTGCGTTTTTCCTAACGTATCCACCCTCTTTTTTCTCCAAGTTTTTATTCGTATTTTATATCTTTTGCCTCTGAGAGAAGAGGAAAGATGAAGTCGTTTCCTTCAACGGGCAACTCGAATTAAAGGTTAGTTGAAGCATTCGCCACTAGGGAGTAGTAATGGCACTCTATAAAAAGGAGCTCGTTAACATGTTAGACACGTGATTCTCTCGTGCTTTTCTTTTATTTTTATTATTATTATTTGCCCCTTTTTTCTAATGACGTTTACCTTAACGTGAGCTTCTTTAACATAAAGAAATTCAAAGGATTGAAGGAGACGACGATGATGAGAGAAGGCACGCCATTATAAGGATGCTGAAAATTGTATTTCCTTCAGGATCTTTGATAATATTATGCAAAAATTAAATAAGTAAATAGGAGAAGGTTCTTTTTATTTAAATTCAGTCTATTCAATTATTATATAAACGATAGATACTTTAAATGAGCAAATACAGTATATACACGCAAGAATTAGAAACATCTGTTTAATATTTTAATGGCCCGAATCAATAAGGTGTTGAGGCACTGGTAATCAAGCATGCTCTTAGTTTTCGCAGATTTGTTAAAAGATTTTGCTGTCGGATGAGTCGTTTTAACGCGTACCAAACATTCCCTATGCGCTCTGGGGTAAATTGCCGAAGTCATCCTTGTACTCGCTAAATCACTACTGGATAAGAATGCGCGATGACCAGAAGTATTGTCTCCATGAAGAAGCTACCACATGCAGGTTAAAATGTAGCATTGCAGGATGGAGTTGATCGGATAGTCTGTGGAACGCACCCTACTACCATGAATATCAGAGAACAAGTTCCATTGCATCAAAAGAAGCTCCATACCATTTAATGACACCATAACCACAACCTTCATGAAGCGTGCTGGATACCTTGCTTCGTGGGACTCCCGCCAAAACCCTCTGCCTACCGTCGCACAGTGGTCCCAATTGCTAAAAACGTGGCTAAAAGTCGAAAATATAATTTAATTTTTCTAAAAATCCGTAGATAAGGGTTTTTGAGGTCGCTAATTTTGAATTTGATATTATTTTTACCAAAAAATGGCGGTTAATATTCTACGTCAGAAGAATGTCGAGATCCGTCTTCACTACTTTGCAATGGTGTGAAATATACAAATTTGATCCTCATAAGTGAGTGCCTTTAGCAATTCAATTGCCCTCGGATTCTAATGATTTTATTCCTTTCGCGCGCCGGCAAAAAAAGCATGCAATTCGGCGCAAAAAAAAAGTAGATAAAACAAAATGGGCAACAGGGGGCAGCCATTTTTTTTTAAAAAAATTGTTAATAAACAATGATTACAAAAGAAGGAAATTTTTGTTTGAGAGTGGGATCTCGTGGGACTTTAGATCTGTATATTTTAAATGTTATTATACTTTCGTATTCGACACTCAGATTAAAATAGATTTCAGATATATGCATATGACCTTCAAAAAACGATTATTTTTAACAATAAAGATACTAATCTAACTATTTAGAGTCTTCAAATTAAAACTTCAATTTAGGGGGTTTTGGCTTCGTTTTTTGTAATTGAGACCACTGTGCGTGTACAAAACGTGTATCATTATTCGTCTGGCTTCATAAACTTCTTCACGACTTTCCAGGGACCACTGTAAAAGAACTTTACTGTTCTTTGCAGAACCCAGGGGCTTCCGTATAGGCATGCGACTTCCGATTTTGATCCGCTTCAATTTCCGGCGCATAATTCTGCCATCTATGGATTGGGAACATACTTGGTTAAAATCATTTTTCAGTTTTTTCACAGCAAATGTCCTGTTTCTCCGTACAAGTCGTTTTAAACGACGGCGGTGTCACTTATGATTGATTGTCTTTGGGTATTCCCATAAATTCCGACCAGTCACCAACAGGTCCGTGGTAAGGTTCAAACCGTTTCCAACTGCGCTATTCTATGAATTTTTGCTTTTAGATAGTCGATGGTGATTATTCGAAACTGAAACTACGTCGTTAGAACACAGCGATTACGATTGCCATTGAAAACATTTTTATTGCCTTAACTACATTTTCCTAATTCTTTCTTTTTCCTGGTTCATCGCTTGCAATTCATTCTTCTCTTGCTTTTAGGTATGTACAGTGTGTCCCAAATTGATGTATACACTCTTTGAAACGTTATAACTCAGCATCGAAATGAGATAGAAATATAAGGTAGAAGTCGAGAGAGGTTAAATCGGGAGATCGAGGCGGGATCTCCGTAACACTTCCTCTTCGTCCTATCTATCTGTGATTGAATGTGTGATCGAATCCATCTGTGAATTGACTGCGGTGGTGTACCAAATTCAACCCGCCAACGTCGTTGAACCTCAACAACATTCTCCACTTGCCAATAACACTTCAGTAATCACTTTAGTTCATCGAATGAAAGTCTCATCGCCATTTTGGTTTATAAACAAATGAACAACAATGAACCTGTTGCTATACTTTTCCAGCGCCGTCTAGATCATACACAACAGACCTTATATTTCTATCTCATTTCGTTGCTGAGATATAACATTTCAAAGAGTGTAGGGCCCATACACCAATTTGGGACACTCTGTATTTAGGCATCCTTATTGTTCGAAAAGGTTTTATCGCGCATCAGACGGCTGAAGATTTGAATTTCTTCAATTTCGTCCGTCATTTTGATTTCATTCCACCGGTCGTACCCAATAAGCAAAGCGGTGTTTACTTTTACACGGACTTTTTCAAACCGCTCTCGCAATCGTGGCTCCAGTTCCTTCTTACCCGTGCTGATAAAGTTCTTTGATTGGAGTCACCCCTCTCTTAAGTACAAACAAGAATCAGGTGATCACAAACCCTTTTCCATGAAAATGTTTCACAGATGTTTTTTATATGTTGGCCTGGTTATGCGTGTGCGTATATGTGTACTTTGATAAGTGTGCGCGCGCATACGAACGAAGCTTTCATATTATAACCATACGAAGTCATTAAAAGTTCCAGCGGTTCCCATTTGGCGAGAGTTACCACTCTAAATAATTCACGTAGGAGTCTAATTGGCATGAAAACTTCACGAGCGAAATAATAAATAATTCTTTTTAAGTACACATTATTATATCTAATAATGTTTGTAAATGCGAGATTCTACTAAAGTATAGATATCGGGATTTTTTTTTTTTTTAATCTAAAATTGCAATATTTGATTTAAGGTGTGATTACTTGGTAATCGTACTCGGCAGATGGCTCGTTTGACTTAGAAAGATCGTAAATATAAACACCTTTTGTAAATCTCGAATTAAATTTATTTTAAAGCCCTTCATATATCGCGATAAATGATGGTTATCGATTGGCTATCGATTACAGACAGTAACTGATAAATTGGAAATAATTCTTACAGAGTCTGTGAATTAGATGTTAGAAGAGGAATAAATTGACAAACGTAATAACGTCGTTAATATTCAATAGTGAGAGAAAATGCCATTAAAAGTACATTTGACATGAAATGGAAAGTTTATTTGCCTAGTTAATATGCTTTCTATTTGGTCGATTCTATTTAATAAAATGATAGCTGCATTTAGCATGCACTTTGCAAAGCTATTAATTTATGAAGGCCTTAAAGAGGCTAGAGTAACGGCCATTGTCTGTCTTTTGTTTACACACTGTGAAATGTAGATTTGTCTGAGCTATAAAATTACCATAAATGCCGTGATTGCACTTATTTTATTTATTAATCAGCATTTGATAATGAGCACATGACGCACAGAGATTGGATAAACTAGATGATGAGAATTATTTTTAAAAAAGCTTAGAGGTTGTCGTTTAACATCATCTGAGATTGAGAGAAAACAGATCTTATTCCCGGCAATGACATACAAGATACATGTATTAAATACCGTCAATTGCATTGTGTTAATTTAATTTTTATTATATTCTTCAATTAGCGCTTCAGAAATTTTCTTCCATTCTTCCCGTTGATGATTTCAGTCACCGGTAATGAATGGTGTAGCCCGTAGTCATCGATTCAATTCATCCCGCAGGATTTATATAGGTACTCTATGCAGGCCAGTCCATTCTTCAACACCTATCTCCTTAAACCATTCCTGCATATATCCTGCATTTTGAGGATGTGAATGAGTCCCGTATCATGAAACCGCTTCCTTTGAAGTTCATATGGAAACAGATTAGAGGCATGAAGCATTCTACGAGCTTCCGCCAAACCAAACTGGACTTGGTCATTACCACAAGACACGTCTCCATGATCTAGTTTCGGTGAGCTGTACACGTTTCTAAAAGTCACTTCGTATTGATTCTAATGATGCGAGGCTTATGAATAGCAGCGCGGCCATGGAAACATTGGTTCTCAGTTTTCGGCGAATAGTGATTGTACAGACGGTAACTTGAGATGGCATTTCGGACCCTAGTAGCAATTATTTCAGTTGATTAGGACACATAATTTTTTTCTGAGGGGTGTCCGGAGACACTTGTTCACACCGTGTAATTTTTACCATCTATTATAAAAAATGTGAGATCTGGTGTTCTCAGCAGCCAAATTAAATGACTGAGGCGAGCATCATTCCAACTCTTATCATTTCATTTAACTTTATTTCTTTAGCAACCGTATACTGATAACTTTTTAGTGGCTCTCGGTAATAAGTTATATTAAAGTTTGGTCATACCGCTTTGATTATAATAACGACTCAAAATTTTTTAATGCAATGAAAGTTTTATATCATATCTGTCAACTCTCTACATTTATCAATTAGGAAATCTTGGACGTCTTCTAAACAACTTTTTCTCCTTGTGTTTTTTTCATTCCCTCGAAATGATATCTCTTATCCCATAAAGAAAATTACGAATGAGTTCATTATTTTAATTGCAATATATCGCGTCTGTCCAATCAATAAAATTAAAGTCCCATACAACAATCATTTATTTAATGTGTTTTGAGAACGTACAGCTTGTTCAAATTTCGTCGGGATATAAATAAAGAACTCCTGTTTTCTCTCTATTGATTTATTGGACGTAAAACAATCAATTAGCGGAATGAGAAAGTAATTTTCAGTTTGTAAATGGAAAACTTATTCTACTTTATTTTGCTTCCGATCGATAAGCGTTGTTTATAAAAGACGAAGCTACACTTGTCAGCACTTGGACACAGGCATCTAGACCATGTTTATATGAGGATATATTTCCAAAAGGTACCAAATTACCAAACTTATCTTTTGAGAAAAAGAAAGAAAATTATTTCGAGTAGAATCCAATGATATATAAAATCCCAAAATAGCTGGTAATTAATACTCCATTGAAACGTTCATACATCTTTTGGAAAGTAAAATGTAGCACTGTAAATTGATTATTTATTTAATTTTAAAATAAGCAGTGATACATTTTGGAAAGAAATAAGTGATTTGGTATTTTTTGGGATGAAAAGTAATGTAAAATTATTTCATTGCAACCTCTTCCACTTTCGTGTTCGCATCACCGGTAAAGATGCACTGTTTCTTTGTTCAGTTTTGCTTCTTTCGTATGGATGACAATGCTCAAGGTGTGGTACCAAATTTGCCTTGCATAGTATGCCTGGGATATCTGGTTTTTGGAAGGGCTTATTTTGCACCACTGCAAACACGATGGTAACGGTTCCCTCCGGATGTTCATTAAGGTGGTTAAAGAACTGCTTAGCCCTCCTTTTGTGAAGTGTGTAATCCATCAACAGTCGTTTCTTTTGCTCTGCATCCTCAGTGGCTCTTATCTTCACTTTCATCCGAACACAATCGGAGCAAATTTCAGTTTTCATGCTACCAAACCCCAAGTTGAAGTTCATCACAAAAACACCGAGATAGAGTGCATAGAACGTGCACTTCCGCTGATTACGATTACAGAAAAACTGGCACATTTTACGAACACTGAGATCTGATGGCAGGTATGATCGCCATTGCGTCTTGTTCCTTCCATAATGAGTTTCTCGACATTAGAAGGTTTTGATGTGGCGGTTCTTCAAGTCCACGTACTTGACCTGTACTCGCTTTCCCCCTCGTTTCTCCGAACGCCCTCTTCCTACCAAAAGCTTGTTTTTTCCTGCATTTTCCAATTTTCGCCTCCCAATTTGTAGAATCGAAAGAAATGTTGCTCTGCATACCTTGATTCTCTTTCGCTGCGTTTGGACAAAACTGATGATAGAGATGTCTTTCTCAGAGACTGGTTTTCCATCATTTCCTTGACCAAGACGATGGATTTTAGGTCTAAACGCATCAATTTGCGAGATTATAAACTCCCTTTGCGATACAGCATCCTTGTTTTGCCAAAATTTAGATGAAAATAAGGCTACTTCCACTGCTGTAAGTTCTTTCGCCGAGCAGAAAAGGTTCATGTGTTCGCAAGAGATTTTTGAAGTTTTCTTTGCGCCATCGTATCGTGCATTTTTGGCAAGGTTTTTCTCCCATTTGTGTGGATTTCGCTTTCTTTTTCGCGAGTTTTCTGCGATCTGCGGATTATCCGGGAAGTCTTCGATGTCTGAATCCATAATACATGTATTTAACACAATATAGGATTAGGGTTAACCGTAATTCCACATAAAACACTGCAAAATCAGAAAGAAAACTGAAAACCGCAAATTATTTTAATCCATGGGCGACACCATTTTATTCAGAGTGAGCAGGAGGGAAGGCAAAAATAATATTTTCAAATATTAATATTGTTAGCTTATAGTATTACCTTTCTTTGGAAATAGTATCCTCAATTATTAACCTATAAATAAACTGTAAAAATGATATTTTCGCGAATGTTAATCAAACTATTTTGACGATGCTTCCACTAACGTCTTTTTATGGTTTGGTCCCTTTTGACTTTCTTCGGTACCTTTGAAGGATTTTAAAAATTTTATTTCATGCACATTTCCTACAGAATAACTTCGGAAGTAATCAATAAAATTACTGGACATAATGCTTCAACCTAAGGTAAACATATTAAGATTGAAAAAAGCCGAAGAAACATCCTGCGATCTGAATTCAAATCCAATTTTGAAAATTTTGAGATATACGAGTATGATTAAATTACAGGCATAAATGATATGTCATATTTCTACAAAATCATTCTACTTTTCAATACACTTCTCACGCCGTTACACCAAGTTCATTATTCTAATAGAGGAAAAAATGTTTTTGGTTGTATCCTAAACCAGAAGTGAATCGCTTCTTTGATGATAATAGGAGGGAGCAAGATATCCATTTTTGGTCATCAACAAAAATTAAGCAAAAACTGTGGAATGGAACAACCAAAATCGGAGGGAACCTCTTATCCACAAGGAGATTTGAAATACCGCTGAAGATGGCTACTTAGTAGCCGAAATACGTATCCGATATTTCAAATCTCCTTGTGGATAAGAGGTTCCCTCCGATTCTGATTTTTGGTCATAACAAAAATTAATGGTGCCCACATCATGCAATATTCTTGAACCTCCCAATAATATGGGAGGATCCGATATGGACATTCAATTCCAAGGCTAGAACTTTCAAAGGAATGCGCATGTTCTTACAAAGAATGGCGTCGGCATGACATTCCTTCTCATTGGTGACGGCTGTGCTCGGACAACGGTACATGACTCATCTTCGGTGAATTTCATGAGGCTTTTCAGCCTCTGACCACAAAAATCTGATGATTCCTCGCTGCTTCTCTACGGAGCTAACATCTAATGGCGCCGCCGTGCTGCCCTTCCGATTATCCTCGTCATCTATCGGACATTTTCAACACCTCTCATATGGATGCCCTTTCCCTACACGGGAGTTTGAAATACCCTGGGGTGCCCCTTAGTCTGAAATATTGTAGATTCTTTGAAACAACTTCATACTATTTTAATTTTAAGATATATAAATGCTTTAATTACTTTTTCGTCTTTTCAAAATTTCAATTAAAAAGTTTAATTTTCCTGTTTATTATTTTTAGACTTTCTAAACTTCAAAATGAGTTTGTTATTTGAGTGATCATTTAAAAAATTTCTTGCAACTATGAAAGTACAATTTCTGCCGCAATAGAAATCTTGTTATTGATAATTTTAAAACTTGGTCATTATATTTTTCATTAATAAATGTTTGATCGTCTTGTGAACAACGAGGATTAATATGGATTGCCTTTTATTGCAAGACACATACTCGTACTAGTTTCGGTTGAGTGCTAAGACTCTTGTCCTCACTTCCCTATCAAATATTAACGTGTCTTAGGAGCGATGTCGTTTCATGTAACTTTCTTTGAAGTCCGGTGATGTTTGTCTTTCCGATGGTGAAAGCGATTTAACTTTGGTTTTCTGCCGGAATGATCATATTTCTCAAGGATTATTAACATTGACAGAGAAGATTATGAATCTCCTTTAGGTGTCTTTGCCGTATATGATGTTCGAGGACACTCGGCCGTAACTCTTATTAATCCTGCGCACTTCTTGAGCACTGCAATGCATTCACAATATCCACAAAAACTAGTGTTGAAAAATGCTCCTCAATTATTTAGCAATAGCTTACGCGGCCACTTTGCCTCTGAATTATACATTAAAAGGGAACAAGTCGGCACTCAGTTTATTTGCTTGGATTATTTGAACTTCGTGGTTGAGCTACACACTTCACCTTTATCGTCTGAGCTTTGATACGTTGATAGTTTGAGGCTTTTTATGGGATTTTTAAACAACTTTTCAGTAAATCTTGCAAAGAAGAAACCTTTTAACGGGAAACCAAGCCTCTTTTAACACTTTCAAGAGCTTGTAAAAACATTGAGAAGAGTAAATCTTCTCTAAATAAGAAAATTTAATTTTAAAATGCAAAATCAATTTTAAGTTAAAATAAATTGCCATCGCTGAAATTTAAAAGTGGTGTTTTCCTTGATGTTGAATCTAAAGAGTGATGACTTCGCTTTTACAGTTAAAATGCGTGAGAAGTACCTTTTTAATAGATTAAGATGGTACAAAAGATTTAATTACGTAAACTATCAAGTTTAATTATTTCATGTCCAAATGAAGATTTAAAAAATTAATTCTCGCGATTTAAGCATTTGACATTGAAAAAAATGAATGTTAATAACTTTCACTTAAATATTATCTTACCTTAAGACTATAGTAATTACTTATAGTAAGGAAGAAAGTGACGGAGACAATCAACTTCCTACGATTTTTTTTTATTCTCCTGAATGTGTACTATTCAGGTTAGATAATGAATAGTATATTAACCAAACTATAAGAAATATCAGTTTTCTACTCCTGTTTGCTTTCTTTTCTTAGTCATGGCCTTAACTAAACATTTCTTTAATTTTACTAATGGAAATTTGGTTCTCTCTAGAGATAGATTCGCTATCAGTCATCTTAATGGAGACCGCTTCTACATTAAAATTACGTAAGAGCCGGTGTTGAAAACTAAAATTAATTGCAGATAATATTCAGATTATTCCTTGGCAATTTAATTCACTTCGTATTTAGTCTTTTCTTCAACGTTGAAAAGAGAACTCGAACTCTCATCCTTTTTATATCACTTCGAGGCATTTGATGGTATTGCGTGAGAATGTTTTCACTGCTGTGCAAACGCAGGCTGCATCTTTGACTTCATTTTAACCTTTGGAAATAAAAATAAAAAGCCCTGAGGATACGAACTCAGCATCGCGGGTAATGAGTTCTGTGATTCGAGGAACACCTCTACGGGTTAAAAGATGCCGTTATATTTTGTCTGGGTAAGTACTTTCATGTTGAATTCATTTACTTTGCAGATAAATAGGTAACGAAAAAAAATGCAGTTCCATATGGTAATCCCGTGCTCAAAGATAATTTGAACGCATAAAAATCGCCTCTAACGCAGTATGAAATAAGGTGTCTGTTTTTCAAGCTTCCAACGGCTTAGTCCACCACGAAGAAAAACAAATATAAGGCCTAACAGAACTAAGCGAAGAAGATCTCAAAAAAATTTATTTGCCTCGTCATTTTTGCTGTCGTGCTGCGTTATAGTTGCTAAAAAGGAAATAAATACACACGCTTTTTTCGAAATAAAAAATAGATTTTTATATTAATCACTCATGAAAATGCTTCGTTTCTACCGCAGAAACTAATATTGCAATTCCATTAATAGCAAGGGTTTTTCCATTAATGTTAGTAGGGGGCAGTTTTTTAAGTTAATATAATTAGTGTGGTGATTGTAAATATAATCAAATCTTTTTGGTTGGAAGCCAAATGTACAATAAATACTAAAAAGGTAACCTCCTCATCAATAAATTGAGATAAACAAGAATAATCATACTACATCTACGAAATGTCAATATCATGCTGCTGCTTCAAAGTAACAGGCTCATTATCAAGTGAGTTCGGATTATTTTCTTCGTTTAATGACAGGCATTTTTCTATTTATTGGAAAATGTATCTACTTATGTACGTTTCTCGTTAGTTGAAATGGATTAAAATATAGATGTTTATACATGAAGACTGACAAAGCGATGAAAGCATACTATTTATATAGAAATATGAATTAACGGCTAAGTGAGCATATTGGAAGTTTTCATTAGGATTTAACTATTGGATTTAAACATAAATTATTTTTATTGATGAACCCACGGCCTGGAGTCGAACCAGGAACCTTCAGCTCTTCTTTTTCGAATTTTTTTCTTCTTTCTGTTACTAAATTTTATTTTCTTTCTCTATGGATTGGAAGGGAAAAACAAATACTAGATAAGCACCAGAATTACACTAATATGGATGGTCTCAAAAAGCGTAGCTCCAAATACGAGTTAATTGGCACAAACGTCTAAACGCCAATGTCAGCTATAATCAACGAAGCTATTATCTAACGTTTACAAATTAAATGAATCACTAATTTGAGAAATTATATAAATCGCAGTTTTGTCTATATGGAGTTTCATTTAAAATCGATTTGTTATGTGAAGACGCTTAGTTTACAAAATATGCACATAATTCAAAGAATAATGCATGCTGTTAAATAAACGAAAACTTTCAAATGAACTATGAAACCCTTATGATAGTTCTACTTTGTTCAATGAGTTTTATTAGTGTTCTTATTTAATCGTGTTGAATGACTTCTATTGTTCTTAATTTCATCATACTAATGCTTTTACAGTAAGTTCTAATTCCAAACAAAATAAAGGACATTTCGCCATCTTCAAGAGAAAAAAAAAAGATCGTAACTACATTTCGTATTTTAGTTTTAAAAATTTGGCATTTCATGAAACTTTTCCATTGATATAAGTAGAATAACCAAAGCTAGCAAAGGGAAGGTTCATACGATTGTGGGGGTTGCAGAAAAAATTTAGATAGGAGATCGTAATATCCAAAATTTGTGCTAGGACAAATAGGGGCACGAGAGGTTGATTACGGGAATTATATTACATTGAATTTAATGGTATGTTACAACTTCTACCAGTATTTACTTTTCTTACTTTTGGTGTGATTCATTCATTATTAAGAAAATTAATATTTTCTGAATATTTTTTATATTTTAGACCATAATTCATTCAAACGATTTGCATTCTGCTTTTATCGACAACGGTTTTCGGACGCTTGCCTTGTAAGAACTTCCTTAACGAGTTACCAAGTAATGCGTTTTGTTAGTATGCCAATATAAAAGTCGCAGTTTCCCTTTCAAAAATATGGCTGACAATTACATTCTTGAAGAAGAGGATATCAGAGCTTCTATTACAATGAAATAATACTCAATTAGACAATTTCAGTAAGCAATCTGAAAACTACAATGATAAATAATGATTTATTTTTCATTTCTTTGTAACTGTCATTTCATCGCTTTTTTTTTGATTCCTTGATATTCCTTTTGAAATAAAAATAAATAAATGCCTAAAGAATTTTTGAGCCGGTTTGCATTTTAAAAAGTTTGGTTAAGATTAAGATTCTTCCTTGCTTCTAAGATTTGAGAAACCCTATGAGTCAATTAATTTTAAAGTAAATTTTTCAATTTGGGAGCATAAATGGCAATCAGCACTGGAGAATGGAGTCTAGTTGAAAACATTTTTTGTTGACCATCGGTCGACGCTGAATATTTCTTTTTTAATTCCAGCTGACTTTTGGGATTTCTCAGATAACCGAGGAAGAAACAGATGTTTGCACTCAAAAAATATCAAATCCTGGAATAATTACAAAAAATCAGCAACAACTAAGTGTACTCCATTACCCATATTCTTCATTAATAAGCGGTTATCCTCTTGCTCGGATAATCCTGTGTTTCTGAATCCTTGAAGCTCGGTACTTTATTGTATTGAAGAGTCTCGTTTAAACATTAAATAAACAAACAATCATTTTCTTTTCTTAATTATTATAGACGTTTCATTTAGGAAATTGTATACATGAAACTTTCAACTATTGTATATCAATTTTGAATTTTGTCTGCTGTTTATTTGATAAGAGAAACGCTCTTTATAAAATAATAGAACTTTATTCTTATGAAATAACTCTTTTAAAACTTTCCTTATAAGGCTCTGGATATTTGAAGTTTTCAAGTATTTAGAATGGCAAGTAATGTTTAGATGTGTTCACGAGTTCAAAGATATGAGCTTTTGTAGAACTTTGCGCGTTAAAGCATTGCAGTTCATAGGAAATAAGAAAATGTTGGCTCCCTCGATCGCGGTCGAAATTGTCAGCGAATGGTTTATTTCCAGTGATTAATTACTTAACGAGAGTAATTTTATTGTTTACATAATCTTTGGTAAATGAATTCAAGGATGTAGAGCGAAAGAACAAAAGCAAAAGATATGAGTACTTCCGAGGACCTTTTTTGGTTTTCGAATGATAAAAAAAAAGGCGACTGGTTGCAGATTCTCAATTACAAGGATGGAACCATTGAACTTTAACTAATTTATCTGGAACTGCTTTAATGGGTAATTGAGGAAAGAGAAGAGAAAACGAAAGAGACGAGTGGGAGGCTACGGCCTGGAAAGCGCCATCTCACGTGGAGTCGTCGAATGAGAGTCCTTTTTTGGCAAATGTTGAACAGAGACCTGAAGGTTTCTTCCCTTCGGTTCTGGAAACCACCCGCGCAGACGAAAAAAAACGGGGAGGTGGGTGGGAAGAAAGAAGAATAGGGGTTGAAAGGCAACATTACCCCCATCTCTCTCATCTCTTCATCTCTACTCTCTTTCACTCTGACACAGGAAAGGGGTCTTTGTTCGTTGGGTGGCGACACCGTGCGAGCGCGTTTAACAACCGGAACGGCCAATAATGAAAGTCGTTTTAATTACGCCAGTACGAGCCAGAGAGCTCGTGGCTCCAGTCGGATTCCGCGGCTTTTTCCTACCCCCCCCCCCCTCCCCCATCTACTCACCTAGCTTCCACCTCCTCGACTTCACCAATTGGGAGATGGGAATGAACGTGTTTGAGAAAGAAAAAGAAGAGGAGGAGGAGGGTATGCGTGTAAAGAACGGATGCGCACGAGACACCGAGTACCAGGAAGAAGCCACGAGCCAGAGAAGAATCTCTTCGTGCTCTTTGAAGGTGATGGATCAGTCTATTTTCACATTCAAATCAAATACTCCCATTGCAGTTGTAGGCGTAAGAAGTGCGGATTGTGGGGTGCGCACGTGACTCAGCGGGTGTCGCTCTGCCTACGAATGGCTCCATTTCCGTCCACCTATCTCCGGGTTGTGCGGTGTGTATGTGTGTGTGTGTGTGTATGTGTATGTGTGTGTGTGTGCGCGCATCTCCACCCTCCAATTCTCCCTTCTCCATACAAACCCAGCTTTCTTCATCCCCTACTTGTTTATTACCACTGGTTTCAGATTATGAAGTGTTCGAGATATTTGGAGGAGAAGGATTTTCTTGCAGAGCCGTCATTGGGTTCCTCGAATGTCTCTTTCATTGCTCTCCTACTCGGATTGGATCGAGATTTGTGTTGCAAGATTTTATTTCGTTTTCACCTGTTCCATGAAAAAAAAATAATAATAAAACACTAAAGGTGGTAGCTGGGTAGCAAATCTTATTTTGGGAATTTTTTAAACTGATAAAAAAACAAAGCTGCTATTGAATATATAAAAAATAGGTTTTTGTAAATAATTTTACGATAACCAATTTTCATATATTAGAAATGAACAAGAAAATGACGTTTAATCAGAATAAAAGAGATTTTTGATTTCATTTTTTGAAGGTTAGAATTTATTCGTGCCAAAATAATTCACCACTCTGCTTGTAGCCAATCAGCTGATATCGTAACGTTAAAGCCAATTTCAGGTACATGGTATTTTGAAGAAAGTTTTAAGCCATTCTCTATTAAACCAAACAAAGTAAATGTATTGATTACGATATTGACATCAATTCGAATTTATAGAATTTTGCAGGAATTACACTATAAAAATTGTCAAATTTATACTGAATTTCATTTAAACCCGTTCAAAAGTTTATAACAATTTTTTTTTTGCATGGGAGCAAAGGTGGAAGGAGCTTATAGATCTTCAAAATTTGAAGATTAGGTTTGGTTTGGTATTAACGTCCTTTTCAACTGCCATGGTCATTTCAGGACGGCGTTATAGGGGCCGCAAATTTTGTCTCGCAAGGGTTCTTTAACGTGCAGCCGGTAAACGACTACACGGGACCAACAGCTTTCCTTCCCTTCCGAAGGAAGTGCGTGATCTCAGGATTTTCCCCCTGAAAAAATCCTCGTCTTCCTCGGCCGGGGTCGAACCCGCGTCCTCGGGCATCAAAGGCGATCATGCAACCCCTGAGCCACCGAGGCCGATCAAAATTTAAAGATTAATTAATTATACATGTTGTCACGAAATGCGGAGACGGACTTTGAGAGATGACCCTCTTTCTTTAAGAAGAATATAAATGCTCTTGAAAAAATTTATTCGGAAATACCTAGTTTTTGAGATAGAACGCGTGGCAACGCTATATGACATTGTAAACAGTCATATCACTGAAATCGTGTTAGTGTTCTGTTGTCCGTTATTCGTTTCGCGAACAAGTGGATATGATTTCTACGGATGATAGATGCGAATGGTAATTGCACAATATAACACTGGGATATTCCCCAATAGGCAGCGTCCGCATCATTAAATCTTTCTGTAGTTTACAAAGACGATGCATTTCCATATCTATGTTTATAGGAGCATTTTTATTCTTTTTTGTAGAAAGAATCACCTTTTCATTTCGTTTCCGTTTCGTTATTACCCTGTAAAAAGTTGCCATTTAGGCCTGGTCCAACAAATAACAGAGGCAACAATGCATATGCAATTTTGCTTCTGTGAACACATTGCGATTCATTTTTGATGGAAGTCTTTTGTCAGATATCGGATGAACTTCAATCACAGTCAATCCACAATCAAAGTGTAAACTATCGGAAGATCAATCGCCAATACTTCTACACAGCAGTTATAATAAAGTAAAAAATTGTTATTTTGATTGTTAAAAATGATTCATTAAAATTTATATAAACGATTATTAAACGTTTAATTACTTGCAAGGAAATTAGATCGGAGAAGTAAACAGAATCGGACTTCGATATTTTCTATAATGCATAATAGTTTCGATAGCATGGAGGTAACGATAATTCAAAAATGATATTCTTAACTTTCTTATGGATAAATAATTATTCACACTGGAACAATAATATGACTAGGTTATTAAATTAGTGTATTTAGACTTTACGTATAGCCATGCTTTGACGACAAATTATGGGTGCAATGCGAGATAGAATGATGTTTGTCGCCATATATCTCTCTTCAGCAAACGACGCTCTTTAAAAATATTTCAGATCCATCGCGCGACTACAATCAGGTACAAAGCACTTTGGACCCGAAAGGGCTAGAGCGATTCGATGTAGATAAACGATAAACGTTGGGTTCTTGCATAGCCTACAAGAATAAAAGGAAAGCCTGCCCATTGGCTTTCGAACAGGTGATATGTTTTCGCGCATTAACTCTAAGCGGTGCCATAAGTAACCTGCTCTGTGGCGTTTGAAATGAATTGAATTGACTCGATTCATTAGTGCATTTACGTGGATTTTCACTTAAAAATAAAATACTGAGTACGAACATGCTACACTGTTGCGTACCTTCTGCAATTTTACCAAAAATAAAACCAAATGTACAAAACTTTTCAGAAATAACGGAAAAAAGTCTCAAATTATCTTTTGCCATGGGTAATCAAGAATCCTGATGTAAGATCACCGTGAAAAATTGAGCAACTTAATTTTAACAAAGTTCATACGACCAACAATTTAATTGATTTGTATGTCTATTGAAACCGTAAAAGTTTTGTAAAACAAAAAAAAAACAAAACAACAACTATGGGTCTCGCAAAATGTTAAAAATAAACCTAATATGAAAGTCATGTGCATTTTCTTTTACTTATTATGCACTTTTTACTTAACTCACAACTTCTGTTTGTTCGTTCAAATCTTTCAGTCAATTTATAACCCTCTTCCCGTTATAACTCCAAATTTGGCACATTGATTCATTTCCGATCATTAAACGCGCCAAATTATAATCATATTTTACAAATTAATTTAAGATTAAACGCGCCACCACATTTTTATATATTTTTTTTAATTTTATGATTTTATGTTTAAACGGGAGGCATCTTTTTTTTTTTTTTTTTTTTTTTAGTGCACTTCAGAGAACTAAAAGTGTGTGTTTAAACAAATTTTTTAAACGAGTATATCATATTTTTATTCACATTAGCTTGTTATTGTATTGAGGTGAGTAGTTTCCTATGTTTTGTTATTTTAGTTATCGAAAAGAAATAAGTACTTAAATGATTGAATTATAAACTGAACATATACAAAACAAGTTTTCTCTCTTTTATTTGGATGGCTGAAAATACAAGTAGACAAAGTTACATTTTTATCATTCATAGTAATTGAGGTTTAAGCTGTTATTTTATTTAAAAAAATGAGGAATCGTGATTTACACAAAGAGATACATGTTATTGTGTCTCGAAAATATAATTTTTCTTGTCCTGAAATTGGGTGTTGGTCCACAATTCTTCTTTAGCCACACTGTTTTGAAAGTGGACTTGGTCTATTTGTATTTTCAGCAATTCATTTTATAATTTACTTTCCGATATTAAAAGTTTATAAGACATAAATCTAATAGGATTGTACCTAAAGTTTGATATTATGAGGTTACTTTCCGCGTCGCTAGTGACAAAATGCGATATTATCCTTTAGGCTTTTGGCATCATCTAAGCCAATATTTGAAGAAAATAGGGAAGCTCGGCAGCCCAGAACTGTCATGGCCGAAAGATAAATGATGTTAAACAAACGCTAAAAACCTAGGGTTTGACACTCAACAAAATTATCGCAAAAATTCATGAACCTCGATATTTTGATCAAGATTCAGGGAATTGTTAACGGATTCAAAGATTTGTCAGAATACCCGAATCTTCCAAAGACACAGATTCATTATTGGTTTCAGAGATTCGTGTAAGTTCTACTTACTATTCAACAATTTTTCAGAGATTCATAGCCAAATGCAGGAAGTTTTTGCTTGTCTCGTTTTTTACGAGAATCTGGCTCGAGATATCGGCTCCTGAAAATCGTGAGATTCAGAATAGATTCGGGAGATTCGCTGAGATTCATTTTAGCCTTTTCAAAGATTTAGAGTATTGGCGGGAATTTTTGCTTGTCTCTTTTGTTTTCTTTTTTACGAGAATCTCATTCGAGATATCGGCTCGAGAAGTCAGATTCAGGATTCAAAAACTTGCGATTCAGAACAGATTCGGCGGTATTCGCTGAGATTCATTTTACCTTTGTCAAAGATTCAGACTATTGTCAGACCCCTTGCTAAAAACATAAATTAGACTTCAATACATCTTTATCATTTCGTTAACTTTGTATTTTAAGTATTTTATAAGCAGTTTGAATCATCGCGTACAATTTAATATGCACAAGATTTATTTGATACGTAATTTCATAGAGAGAGAAGATGACGCTAAACATGAGGGCATTATTCGTTTCGATCATCTTTCAGTTACGTATTTTGATTCTCTTATGGAAAGTGATTCCTGGACCTTTTTCGTGTCTATTCGTACAGTTGTACGCGGAACAACTTTGAGGCCTAGTTTTTTGTTTATTTTCCAACCCAAAATCAAGAAAAACGAAGCAGCCATACAGCTGACTTCTCCACGGCTCTTTCGTGTTTTGCCCAGAAGTGTCATGTAGGCGGGCTTTCAATACATCTTTCAATTGGCATCAAGTTAGTTCAGCTCTTTACAATAGGATTCGGAATCTACCGTCTAATTCATATCGTTTATCTGAGCAGTTGGCAAGACTCCAAAACTTTCCTTTAAATCTTGTAAGGTATGGTCCTTGTTATATCTTCGAACCAAAGCTCGGAATTTTTCTCGGACCACGCGTGTTTCTTTGATTTATGATTAGAAGTCATTTATCGATTATAGGGAGCCAGTTGAATATGATTACAAGTCATCCGTTAAAAATCACGGGAAGAAACGGAAAGCAGGGGACCTCCAAAGCTAGAATTGGAAATTAAATTTACTTGAAAATAGAATCAGGGTTGTTATTAGTAAGATGTTCATGAGAAGTAGGTGAGAAATTTTGTTATGAAAAAAATTTCAAATGAATTTACGAGGGCTCTTCAATATAGAATTGTCTCGTGACGTCACGCTGAAGTCGACTGCATAAAGGGATTGTTTCTGACAATATTGCATGGCAAACCATGGCCGAGTGTGCAGGGATTGTTTCTATTGAAATTCAACTTTTGGGTCGTTAACAAATGAAATTGTGTTGTCTAATATCGAAGATATAGTTTACACATAAATTGTAGCTAAATATAAATGCCTTCCAAAACGTTACCCTGATGACCACTGCCCAACTTGATAGAAGAGTTGCAAGTAATTGTTCTATTGTTGACAATGACGGTGTACCTCCCATTGGAAATCACGATCAAGAGTCCCTGAAGAAGTTGATTCCAAAGATTAAGGACCATTCCAACCCCCTGATTGCTGACATTCTGGATCACCTCTTCACTGTTAGAAGTTCCCTCAGGCATCGCAAGCCTCGTCACATCCTAGATGACAACTTCGAAGACATTCAAAAGGTTATCTTTCTAGATTACAGGACTCATAGCTCCTCCGTGTCCCTCGTCAATCTACAATCCGTTTTGCCGTTCTGATAGAAAAGGACTCCTTCTTCATCGAGATTTTATTTGGCTTCTTTTCTACTTTAGTGTACTTCATTTGGTGAGTATGGCAGTGAAACCATAGATTGGGACCACTCGTTTTGTTTTTCGCTGCGCTGTTTGATTGTCGATTGTCGCCATTACAAGCAAACTTAGCACATTTCTACTGCCTGTTTCTGAAAGCCGTAGACAGGAGCGCAGTATGGGCATGGTAAAAATATTCATGGCATTTATTTATTTTACTGATAACTCTCCATAAAGAATGAGGATAATCTTTTTATTCGCATAATTTTACTTTGTGCCCACAGCCATTGTGCGATGTCCTCTGTGATTAAGTGGAATATCAATTCGTTAGGGGTCGGGATGTCTGGAGCGCGCAAAAAGTTATCGCAGCTGTGGACACAAATTATAATTTAACCCAAATTTTAATTTTACGTTACATTGATATTGATAACCTGAATGTATATGGGCATACAAGTTTCATTGGTTTGACTTCTTCCACTATGATCTGTTGGGGGGTCCGTGCAAACGGAGACATGTTCATTTCCGCATGGAAATAACACGCGACGAACAATACGTTGAGTTGAAATTTTGATTTCGTCTGAACAAATCGTTTGCTGTGCCCTAAACAATATCTAGGGCACCGCCTAGTGGCATTGCTGTTGTACGCCTGTCGATAAATAATGGCTGGCGTAAGCGAGGAATGTTAAAGCGTTTTCACGTGCGTACAACAGCAATCGAGATTTAGAACAGCCAGAATGGAAATAAAGTTGAGCTTGTCTGAAATATTTTCGTATTTAGGAGGTACAGTAGTTGAAGGCGTTTGGATGAAGGTGATGAAGTTTTAAAAGCAACCATGTTATTTGTTGCGGTTTTACTGAGAAGAAAGAAGAGAAAGTAAAAACATTTTCACTGTGCGTGCAGTCAAGTGGAATATCTTTAATGCCTCATCGTATTGAGCGCGCATTAGATTTTTCGAATTGCTCCAGCAGCAAGAAAATCTCTATAAAGTACTCATATAAAATTTGAAATTTCTTCGCTTGGAGTACTTCCTGCGCTGGTCACTAGCTGGCGTGCCAATAGGTAAAGGCAAACTGTAGGAATTGAAATAACTTTATTTAATGGAAAACAAGTCCACATTACAAAAGGTGTTGAAAATGTCCTCCCGCAAAGTCCGCACACAAGGCAACGCGACGCTCAATATTCGCGAATGCCCTCTACAACATGCCACTGTCAATGGCAGCAATTTCACGCTTGATGTTTTCTTTGAGGTCTTCAATGGTCCTGGGTTTGCTTGCAAAAATATTGCTCTTTAAATATCTCCATAAAAAGAAAGCTGGCATAGTTAAATCGGGTGATCGAGATGGCCACAAACCTTTCGAGATTACCCTGTCCCCAAAAAACGATCGGATCTCGTCCATACTGGCTAGAGAGGTATGGCACGTTGTCCCGTCCTGTTGGAATTAACCTTCTTGAAGTTCATAGTCGTCCAGTTGGTTCACAAATTCGTCAAATTTGGACAAGTTTCGGTTGGTGTTCAGTGTCTTTAAAGAAAATTAGACCCATGATCCGAGAACGAGAAATTGCGCACCACACTCTGATCTTCTGGTCATGTAAGGGAGACTCGTGCAAACCATGGGGATTTTCCGAGGCCCATATACGGGTATTTTGTGAGTTTATGTATCCGGAGAGATGAAACTGCGCTTCATCAGTAAACCAAGTGATGTCCAGTAGCGTTGCATTTAGTGAAAAAAAATGAAGGAACCATTGGCAGTATATGAAGGGTTTCTGAAAATCAGGCGCTTTCAACTCGTTAACCTATGTGACACGGTACGGCTTGATTTTCCCTTTCTTGGCGGCTCGTTTACAGGTCGACTTTGAATACCCGCTTTCTTGAGCTAACCCACGTAATGATTTTGTTGGAGAATTTTTCAAACGGTCCGTAACATCTTGCAGTCTCATCCGACATCCGAGGTCGTCCTCCAGAATGCGGATCCACCAGGCTTCCCTTCACCTCCAACATTTTGGACAAGTTTTTGATAGTGTTCTTGCTAGGCGAAGTTCTCCCCCCAAATTTCTTCCGATATTCTCTCTAACACTGAGTAACTGACCCAGTGACCCAGTAGGTCTTCACAATGAAAATTCTCTGTGGTACGGTATACTGCGTGCTTGCTTTCGCCACTTTGCAGGGATGAAGACTCGGATCTAGATAGTCGTCTGCGCCTCTGCACCGCGCTGGCGCCATCCGGAGCTGGAACCCGTACCGAAGCAATTTGCATTAAATAAGGAAAGTTTTGAGCATTGATGCATGATGTTACATGCAAGTGTTGGAGAGTAATTCATATTTTTAAAGGGTCAGCCCCGAGTTGGACACCCTGTAGATATAACCCCGTGGAGAAGCGCCTAATTAAGAAGCATTTTCAACTTTCAATATATGACGTTTCGGTTGTTTGGCTTTCTTTTTAGGAGGTGTTGCTCTGAAGGACCTTTCAAAAATTGTTTCCAGCTTGTCTTTGAAGATTGGCAAAAAACTAGAAAAAGTACATCGCATCCAATAGACCCTTTTCTGAGGCGTCTGCGCGGCAGCTGCTTCTGGCGGGCAAAAAGCTTCCGGCACATCCGTTCTCTAGCCTGTAGCTGGAACGTGAGAACACATAACCTGGACTCTTCTTGTTTCATATTCTTTTATTTTGCCATTGGTTTGTTTTTCCTTAACACACCTCCTTTTTTTTAATAACTAAAAACCAATTCGAAACGTCAGAGATAGCAGTTACAGGAAAAATTGCAAATGATTATTTATTTTACTTTATTTTATTTTTATACATGTTACAAAGGTTTATCTAAATTTATTGGAAAACAGCAAACTTTAAATATTTAATCTAGTGATGTGGGATGTTAAAAAAGGCAATGTAATGGCAAAACAAAAGAATATGAAGCAAGAAGAGCCCAGGTTATTCTCACGTTCTAGCTACAGCATGGTTTGTTAATTGAAGCTACAGAATTAGCAAACCATGGCTACAGGCTAAAGAAAGGTTGTGCCGGAAGTTTTTTACCCGTCGGAAGGAACTGCCGGGCAGGCGCGTGCTCCGCCCACTAAGTAACTGGAAAAAGGTCTATAGCAAAGCGCCAAGAATATGGTGATGAATAAGGGAATGCTGTCGAAATACTTATGTTTCTTCAAACCAATTCTCTTTTTATCTGTCCTGTATTTAATTTAAGGACTATCATCCTTATTTTGGCTAAACATTATGCTATCATTCTATAAGAATATTCGAATGCTCTCGCCAAGGGACTCTTTTTATCACGCATTACAATCACTTATAGCTCTTTTCAAAAATTTTTCACGCGTATTTTTTCTTTCAATAATTTTATACATTATAAGCCACTCTAAAGTAACAACTTTTTGCCTTCCATATTGCCTTCTCCTAATGCTTATACTCGTATGTATGTCTTAATTAAGTAACATTTTTTTTTTTTGCATCTGCTATCTTTTCATCAGCTTCCCTCGACAGGGTTGGCAAAGGGGGAAATGAGTTCTTTCTTCATCAGCAAGAAATCAGTGAGACCTGCTGTGAGCCGTAATGGGGCTTCCTACACAGGAAAACGGGGAGGAGACGACCACAACACCGGAAGTAAGAGAGGCAGCTTGACTAAAGACAGGACAACGACGGTGCTCCGTTCGGCTCCTGGAGGGAAATGACGTCGGCCGAAGTCTTTTGCTGCCGCCTTTTGAATTCGTAAAATATTTCAAATCCACATTAAGCATGTGAGATTTATTTTTAAGAAGGCTGGCGTTCAAAATGAAGCTTCGATGCACTCAAGCTATGTTAAAGTTGATTTGACGTTACAACGTTACAGCTCTCAGCAAAAAATCTTTTTTTTATATATTAATAAAAGAGGTGGATTGAAGAAAATTTGTAAACTTTTGATTGGTTAGAAAAGAATAATTGGAGGTTGCAGATGTCACACAAATAAATATTGTTTTATATAAATTATGGTTATTATCGAATTTTATATGGGAATACATTTGTGAATAAAATTATCTTTAATTTATGATGACCTTCTCACTTTATTCATTGACAGGTAACATACAAGACTGCAGGATATGGATAAAGGCCCTGACATATTCCGCGATGGATAACCTATAAAAGATGGAAACAAACTGTTTTTTAAATTCGAAGTAGCAACTCCAGCTCTCTCGCCCCATTTCCGATAATTTTCCCAGGGTTGTGTTGTAATGCTTTGCACACATATACCACTTGTTCCCGACGCGCCAATCTGGTTTGACAAGCACGGCGGTCTCTAACAACTTTTTGTCCCATTCATTGACGCTATTCGGGCCGGATATCTATCTCATATTCTGCCCGAAAATGTCTCTGCGTTTTGCGCTGATGCCATCTACCAGATACAGCTGGTAGCAAAAGAAAAGAAAAAAAAACTTAAATAGAGAAAAGTAGTAAAGAAAATTCCACGACCTGGACTCGAATTAGGGGCCTTCTGGTTACTGGAATTTGCTCTATTTTTTTTTTCTCTTTTTAATTATAAATATCGGAGGTAATGCAGAAAAAGTCCTCCAAAGGCCCATTTTACAATTATTAAAAAAAACTTTGAGTTGCTGATTCAAGGAAAAAAGTTTGTTTTCATCTTATTTAATTTTTGTGTTATTATTGTTTGAAATGTGTCAGCGGCTTTATGTACGCCCTATAATTTCAAATCATGATCGTATTTGATTATCAGTAATTAAATGAACCAATTAAAGAGAGGTGAAATTTGCTTACTATAATGGAGGCTTACTGAACTGCAATTCTTTAGACAACATTTATATTTGCAGATTGGAAATCTTTCAGATCTCGCATCTTTTTTGATTTTTTTCATTGACAAGATATCACCAATTATACATGGATGCGTTCTCTCAAAATTCTAAGAATTTAGGGATTTCCATCTGAAACATCATCACAGAATAAATTATCACTAAAAACTGGTCTGTTAATAGAAAGTGTTTTGATGCATTAGGGTATTAAAATCATGAAGAAATATTTTAAGGAATTTTGAGTTTTTACAAATGTTAAATTTCTTTTTGCCACTAGTTCATTGGAATGTATGAGGGAGAGTCAAAATAACCTTTATGTTGCAATAAAAGTCAAGGCAAGACAAAATTTTAAAGATACTTTTTTTTTTTTTTTTTTTTTTTTTTTAAATTTTTTTCTCGTATTTTAACTATTGCTCTGACAGGATATAAGGCTTGGAGCCAGTAAATTGTTGCTCTTTTTTATTCTACAGTGTATGCACCATTGAATTTTAACAAGTTTCTGCTGTTTTGATATTTTTTATCTTTGTAAAGTGCTAGGAAATTTTTGCGAAGATTTTCAAGAATTTGCTTCATCATAATTAATAGCCTCATGATTTACCCTGCACATGGAACGATATTTCATTTAAATGCAAATTTCACAGAGAAAAATTTTAAATTCTTTGGTTAGCTAATGATGATGACTGACATCTAAATTTGAAGCTTGGTAATTTGGGTATCGGTATTGTCATTTTTTGCTGAGATCAATTTTAAAACAAATAGGAAGCTCTTCAAGTTGTAGTCTGAAAATGAAAGTTATGCCTTATAACAGCGGTGCAATCGTATATGATTCTAGGACTTCGATGTCATCAAGCCCGAGAAATAGGATTATTATAACGGAAATATATTGATACAAAAGATATGACCATTTCAAAGGAAAATTTCTCGAGTTATTCTTTTGCCTATAGAGTTCCTTTCATGATGCATTTAATTGTGTTAACATCGTTATTATGTTATAGCTCCGTCGAATGGAGTTCTGAGCAAGTATTCAAGGAAGGCTGAATTTTATTTTCTGAATAAAACGAAATAAAATAGGTCAACACATTTTAAGATGCTTAAATTCCGACGTCTATGATCTAATATATCTAACTATTTTCCTGCAAATGTGTAAGCACGATAATTGAAGGGCTGAACAGATTGCTGCATATGTAATACAGGGCCTTTGTAATTAAACTGATACAATTCGAAGCCAATCGACCAACCGAAATGATCTAAACGGGGTAAAAATACCAAGGCATGACGAATAATTTCTGTAGTTAAAATATCACCGAAAAGGAAAATGAAGCGCCGCTGTGGCCTAGGTAAGCGATAATAAATACGAGCTAAATGCCCTTTAAAAACAATGAATGGAAATCATTGGCAACTTTGGTTGCAAAGCGCCAATGATTCGAGCTATAAAGGCACAGGGGCAGTTCATAGAATTCCAATAACCAGCTCTGATCCACTTGAGTCTTACGTTGCCTCAACTTACGTTACTTGTCGTCACTTGTCTTACTTATTGTGATGAATAATAACGTATTTAATTTTATCTTTGTCGATAGGGTCCTCTCAAGCATGTTTGTAAACACATCCGTCGACTTACTGAGTAGAGACTCTGTTGCTCGCTATGGCAAGCTTCTGCTTCAAACGTATTTGTAAATGAAAATAAAAATCAAAATGAATAATTCTGAATTGTTCAGGAATCACAGTTATTTAGGAACTCAGAATGGTAACTCGGAAGCCACTATTAAAAAGTGAAAAAGCGGTAAAAACTGCGTAGCATATAACCGCACTAGCATATTGAAAAGAAGAGAATCGCCTAGCTTTCACGCTTCCCGAAAGATCCTGAACGTTTCTGGAGTATCCGATATTTCTGGACATATCTTTATCCAATAACTTAGCATATTCTGAAAAACTGAGTTGCAAGGAGCCAACGTCGTGATCGTGTAGCGACACAATGGAGACAGTCACTGGCAAGTTTACTGTTTTATTTTATCGACAATTACCTAAAACAATATACAAGAGTGTGAGTGAGATAAAAAGAAAAGAATGCGATGTAGGCTAGGTGAGAAGCTACAAGCTGATGAGAATTGGATAACAAAAATTCGTGCCAATTAAAAAAAATAAAAGCATTTCGATAAAAGTGCACTTATAGCACTACTAAGGCAAAATATTAATATCTTGAAGCAAAATTTAAACCCAAATTCACTGTAAAAACTTGCTAAAATCGCTCATAATAGGCAATGCTCTAGCCTCCACTTTCTCTACTCAGTGACGTCACGAGAGAAGATTATTATTTTTCATTGTCCCTCATTCAGTTTTGCAAATGTCTCTATGACGACGACATTTGTAATTTTAGAATTTTTCGTGGAATCCTTTGTCCCATGACTTGATTAGTCCATCTACCATGAAATTTCAGTTGGTAGATTGCGCTACAGAGGGCTCCAAATTGTATCAGATTAATTACAAACGCCCTGTATTTCAATTTTATTGAATTTTAAAATTTCTGAAATTTGATGAATCAACGCAAAGCAAATCGATTGCAGACACATTTGTTGGAAAAAGCTACAGGAGTTCAGAATTATGTTGCAATACGTATTGTAATACAAAAAGGTTGTGCTGATATCTGAATGTCGATAAAATTGATAACATTATGCTCGCCGAGCCCGTCAGTTGGTTAATGTTTAATTAGCGTTCTTGCTACAAAGAAATTAATCTATGTCAACGTTAGAATTACAAAATAATTAAGCATTCATAGAATTTAAAGCTTAATTATGTTGCATTCCATCTGCTTTGTAATTTTCGAGGCAACGCTTTAATGATATTCCATGTACACATATTTTTAAAGTTCTCTACACTCTTAAGAATGCAAAAGCCCAATTACTCGAGGGATAAAGTGGTTGGTTCTCCTTTGTTTAATTTTATTTTTTAACTTAAAACTTAATATCAAACAGAATTTCTTATTAACCTTCTCTTTTTTAATCATGCGAGCAACGAGAGCCTTCTAAATTTTTCATTAAAAGGAATTTTGTGTTGTTCTAGTAAACTAATGATCCGAGTTGTGTTTCTTTAAGCTGGTCGTAAACCGGAAGACTAAATTAAAGTTGCGGGCGTTTGTTTAAAGAATTTGATGGATTCAGTGGAACTAGTTGGATTCATAAATCGGGCCCAGATGAGGGCAAAGGAATGCGACCCCGTGCAGTATTGCTTACCTTTGGCTGGTGAAGTTGTACGAGAGAGAGAGAGAAGCGGGGAAAACTAATAACATTTGCGGGCTCACGTCCATGGCAGCGATCGGATCGACGGGGTAGAGTTATAGACTGGAAGGGACCTAACATGAGCAAGGAAAAGGTGGGAGAGAGGCGGGGAAGAAAGAAAAGAGGGGCCCCTGTGTTCAGTGAGTGGCACAATTTAATGATGTGTGATTATTGCAGGTGCGGGTTAAGGAAAGAAGACTTTAATTACGTTTGCCAAGAAGCGCCAGTAATTAGGAAATAATTGGAACTTAAAGTGATGATGACACTTTCAATTTGGCCGGGATCAAAGTGTCAGGTAAAGGTCCTAAACAGTTCAAGATATAATCCGCACGCTTTGGATCTAATGAACGCAGTAATAGGGCAAGGTTAACGACCGTTGCCACAACAACGGGAAGGAAAAGGCCTTGGTGCGACGGATCGGTTTCGTTAGTGCCCCTATTTCCTGGTTCAACCCTTTTCTTTTGCCTCCGCTCCTCGCCTTTTATTTTCCCCGAGCCTCAATAAAAGGGTTTGCTGTAAGGAAGCAAAAGAATGGCAGCTAATGGCTTGTGGATTCCTAATATTAGTACGAGGCGGTGGCGTGGCTCTGGCGCTGTTTGCATGGCCATTCTCCTGCAAATGAGTTGCTTGGATGACTATTGCCACGGGAAAACAATGGCCGCCCACTAAATCACCTGTTTGGAGGCAAGAAGCTATCCAGAGGAAGATGGAGGGGGCAGAAATTGCCGTGGAGGGGGAGGTGAATGCTTTCCAAGGAGAATGGCTTTTAAATAGACGGCCCCACTTTCAATCATTTGAAGAAGAAGCGGTTCAACCGAGTGAAGGACGAGGGAAATTAAATCTACAAAAAGACAACCCACCACAAATAAATAAATGCTCTTCCAGTCTCTCAGGACCTTGGCTTTTTAGTTCATTGCTTTCTGGCAAAAGCCCTCATTTGTCTGTGCAATAAAATTTAATGATTTTTTTTTTTTTTGGAAAATTTAAATAACGAGCTGTTATAATGGTGTATATAATAATGAGATCTCGTCTTAAAAATAATATTTTCAGCCAAAAATTGGCGATATAATTCTTTGTCCTATAGAAATAGCTCAAGAGTTGAGTGTTAAAAATGTAGCCGTTTCATTTGTTTTTAATTGCTTACCGAAGAGCGATTTAAGCTTTTCCATGGGATAGCAGCTATTGTATCCATGTGCCTAGAATTTGCTTATGTGGTGCTTTGTCTTAACGACCCATTAACTAGAGTGCTCAAGGAACATTGATTAATTTCACTCTTTTTTTCGTGCCATCTTCTCAAAGAGAAATTACTCCTCTGTCTTTGTTACAGCAACATTAATATTATAGGGGAAAATATCTTCGCATTGAATGATGGGTACAGCTGCCATTTTTTGAGGGCAAGAGGAAGGCAATCCTATACTGCTACTCATCGAAATGCGCCGTTTTTGCCCGACTTGTTATTGTATAACAATGGGATAAGTTCAGAGCCATGGTAGCCATGGGTCTCGATGCCCTCAAAAGATGGCGGATATTCAATGTTTTTGTTTTGATATTTCTCCCTATATCAAATATTTTTTTTTGCATTTCTTCCTAATTAAACATACATTTATAATTCAGACAAACAATATTTTCTTAAGATTTATTCGTTTTGTGTTTTTACGTGGAAAACGTGCCCCAAGATTCTGAAAATGAATAAAAAACGCAGATAGTCTAAAAGCGAATTTGTGCTCTAATTTGTATTTAAATTTCACTAGATTTGAATTTCCTTGGAATATTTGATATGCAAGGTGATTACAAAATAATATCTTAACTTTGAAAGGCCATATTTACAAAACAAAAAAACTTACAACTTTGATAGACCAATCATTTCAAAGACTACCTTCTAAAGTTTCATTTTGAATAACGTAAGTTTATAGTAAGTGTTCAATGTGACCTCCACGAGAAGCTTGAATATATCTACTTGGTAATCACACGCATCCCAACTCTTTGTAGCATGTCCGGTGTTAGAGTTTGGATGGCTCAGTTATTCTGGATTTGAGTTCGTCAATGTCAGCTTGCAGTGGTGGAAAACATGATTGATATTTCATGTAACCCCACAGAAAAACATCGCAAGGGGTTAGATCAGCCCTTCTTGCGGCGAAATGCACGTTGAATAGTTGTAACCGATTCAGTTTTAGCAAATTCAATAACACAGAATGCTTTCATATTCTGCTGTGTGGTTGCCATATTGTCGTGATGAAAGCGCTCCTAGCGACATCTCTCAGTATCCAAATAAAAATTTAGAACTTCCTCTTTACAACGAATCGTAAAACGATGCTTTAAGTTATTTGGTTGCGGATATATAGCTTTACAAAGTTGGGAGATTCTTTTGTAATCACACTGTATACTTAATCTTAAAAGATCTAGATTTTATTTATTGTTTAATTAATGCTGTAAAATTGTTTACTTTTTTCAACAGCTTTCTGTGATAGCCCAGACACACTAGAAAACCTCTGTTCGAGGATCAATGGCGATGCTCAACTATATTCCATGTTCAGAAGTAAGGAGGAAAAAAATTAGGAAATACAGAGAGGCGCCAACAATGTATACATGCTTCAACAAAAGAAAACCTGTTTAAAAGCCCTAATATTAAACTTATGCAGAGATCAAGGGAATAATAACTTACTTTTTGATTACCATAAGTGTCCAAACACTTATCTATATGAAGGAAAAAATCCGCTTACCACAAAAGAACTCTGAGATATGGAACGCCGGATACGTATTTCGAAGGCTATGCCTTCATTACTCAACATCGTTCCGTATCTTAGATGTTCTTTGATTGTAAGAGGTTTTTCTTTCCCGTACAGGCAATACCCCACCACAGTTCGTCTTATTTTTTCACGGCTTGTATCATTGTCCTGGCAAGCTCTCACGACTCGGTGGTAATATGCTCTTCTTTAATCGAGGTCTTCATTCAATGCATAAAAAAAATCTGGGGATGCAAACTTACCATTTTGTTGTTATGGAAAGACCATAGATAACATCTCTTAAAGTGTGTATACATTTCTTGGCCCTCTCTTGTGTAAATAATCAGGGTTAATAAAATATAGGAATTATCATAAAGTCATATCTTATACCCTGTTAGAAATATCTGCTATAGTGTTTTATAGAGAAAGAAATCCTGTTATTTAGCTATGTAAATCTTATAAGATTAAACGTTATTATTATCCAATTAGATAATCCCTCCCAATGTTTAAAAGTTTGCAGTAAGCTGAAATTTTGGTAATAGAGGATTTCTTTGTATGGTAAAGGATTTGGAAAGAATGGAATTTTATTATGATAACTTTTAAAAATCCGTTAGTGCTAAGAAATTTTTATAATTCTCCTAAATTCTCTTTTCTTCAATTTGTCCATCGTTACATTTCTTCATTATCAACAAGTTCAATAGTAAAAATTAACTCAAGACATTTATTCGAAGCATCGTATCGTCAATTTCTCAGTACTCAATGGAATTTTTCTGATGTTGTATGTTAAATGATTTTTCACAACTTGAACATAATGTTGTTGTATCTTAATAGAATTTTCCGTTTCCTTCAAACCTCTCGTTTAAATTATGAGATTTGTTGACAGCTTACTGATGCGAAATTCCTTTTTAATTTTTTTCCTTTAAGCTGAGGAGTTCCAAGCCGTCAGTTGCCCATTTCACGGGACGTTTACCTTCTCCTACAATCGGGGTCAGGGGGACTGTCGTAGTCCCGTGTCGAGCGTCGACTCGTGCACCGAAGAGTCGCGTCTCCTCCTCCGCTACCAGGCTTGTCCGGATGTCCAGGGCACCGAGAGTACAGGTAAGATTACAAATGAAAACCATGTATGGTTTCAAAGTTCGTCTTCTCTTATATCCACTTATGACTAGTAATTTATAGCTGCTGCGAACCTCGTCTATTGGAGCGTGAATTGGAATTCATAAACCATAAAGGCGCTATTGAACAATTCATTTTTAGAATTACATAATTAATTTCATAGCTAGCCTAAAATATTATTCCAGGAGAATGTCATTTTTTTGAAGATTAAATCTTTTTTCGGAGATCAGAAAACAATACCCCATATTTTTCCTCAACAATTATCAGTAATTGAGTAATTTTCATACATTTTGAATATTAATGTTTCCTTGATACATTTCCCACGTAATCCCTATCAACGTGAGTTGCCTGTAATGGCTCTTACCTGTCACGTAGCCATGCACTCACTGCATGAATTATGCCCTCGTCTTTTTCAAACTTGCTTCGAACAGTACTTCTTTAAGTGGACCTAAAAGATGAAATTCAGAGAAGCTAGATCAGAACTTTAAGGAATGGGGGAACACAGTCATAGGCATAGCCGGGTGGGAGGACATCTAAATTATGAAAATATATACATGTATAAAGTGAAATAAGATGTACAAGGAGAAACTTTGGATGTATTCTGCAAAGATGGAGCTGTATATGGCGAATTTTTGCATCTAATTTTCTTAAAAATGTATTTGACTCAACCCCCCCCCCCTAGCAAGGGAAGGGGGGTATATTCACCCCGCTCCTTTTCATAATTCCTAATTAATTATGATTCCCATGAAGTTAGTCCAACCTAAATTGGCATTTGCGTACTAGTTTTCATATTAATACTTTTATGGGGATGTGCATTGTCGTGCTGTAGCAACATTTCTACAAGATTTTGGTGAGGCCGATCATTTGTGGGGTATTAACCAGGCTGATTATAAAGGAAATGGCTACACTTCACGTTTTATAATAGAAAACAAACCGTTAAAAATTTAGATATGGAGTATGTCGTGACGTCCGCATCATATGAGCACCTGTTGTGTGTCAAATAATACCAAACGACTGCTATTCGGTAGAGAATCTTTTTTTGTGCTTGAATTAGTGTAAACAAGCGCAGTTGTAGTCCTATTGTGGAATTTTAGAACATGATTTGGTAAAGTCCACCGAAAAGGCAGTCCATGTACGATTGGAGTAAGAAATTTCAGAACACTGATTGTTTACGCGCTGCAGAAGATTAGATTATCTGCCATCTAGCAAATGGCTCACACATAAAACATAAAGATATGTACTTAAAAAATTAACTATATCATTAATGCTTTATTGTCTACAAAGCATTGAACGTGTCCATTCCTTTTTTTAAAAAAACCTCCTTTTTTATGCCCTCGTAGAATTCTTGATGCAGTCTAATTACCAGTGTCCAAACAAGAAACCATCTTTTAATATAATATTATAGAAATCAAATTTTGCATTTATTTGTAATTGGATGGGTTTTTAAAATAACGTTAATAAAGTTTTGTTTGCTTGTTTATTTCTCTCCTCTGCGATTGCATGTTTGTTTTTCATTGTTTGCACTCAGGAAGGAAAAACGAATAAGAAAGAGCATACAAAGAAGGAATTTCTCTTTGAACGTTGAGAGTCATCGAAGTCACGTGCCTCCTCCATCGCCTAGATGGAAAACAAACAGATGTGGGTATAGATTTCGCCACCAGTCCAGACAATTGTCCGGCTTCCGCTTCCTAAAGAGATAAAACACTGGAAATTGAGTTTCTTTCCCGTCGCCTTATTGGCTGGGTTCCGCGAAAAGAAAGGTGTTTCTAAAAATCATGAATTCACATTTATGGCTATTCTGTTTGTTTTTCATATTTTTTTAAAAACTCATACGAATAATAGAATAAGTTTTATTTAATGCTTAAGAAGTTTATTGCTTAGCAGATCTATAGGAATAATATTGCAAGCATGAATGAATTCTGGTTTAGTTCCGTTTCATTGCGGTGGACTAAAATGCTCACTACTAACTCGACTTATTTAACTATAGAAAATGGGTATTTTTAGAAATATAATCGTGAGAATCTAAATGTATCCGGTTTGCATCTCTGTTTAAAGAACAGAAATCATTGGAACGACAACATAAATAGAGGTTTGTACTCATATCTTTAATGTAATACTTTCAGTAAGTAATATGCCACTTGGTATAAAGTTGCTGAACATAGGCTGAAGATTTGGGTTGTGTCTATAAATTTGTATCGATGCCTCAAATCACATGATTTAATAGCAATTTTATGGGCTTGATCATTCAAATAAATGATTGTTGGAGAGTGTGACAAAATTGGTAAACGTTCAAATTGTTAAAGGATGGATTATGTGACTTTTGTCTACTATGATAATGTGACTTTTTACAGTGCCGCGATCTGTCGGTTGTGTATCAACTAAAAGTTTAGCGGCTTTTTTTTATTCACCGTAGGTTTATTTGGTTGAATCTATTTTTCTAATATTTTGAAAGATGTGAGCAAAATGATTCTTTAATTCTATAATATACACTCACATGCCAAAAGTCATGGAATAGCAGTGGACTATTTTTCAAGTGGCAGTAGCATCATGTGCAAGCAGTATAAATATGCAAATCATTATCAATAGGTTTAATTACACTGTCATGAGCAAGGGGTGAGGTGTTCAGTGTGACAATGGCAACACGACAAGAGCTATCAGAGTTCGAGCTTCGTCTGGTATGTGGACCACAACGTAAGGGTCATTCAATATCGGAGGTGGCTCAAGAATTTAACATTCCACGGTCCACAGTTTCAAGAGTCTACCGAAAGTACCAACTTGACGGCATTACCTCCCACCATGAACAACGCAGTGGTCGACCACACCTTATCAATGAACGGGACCAACGGCTTCTGAGTACGATGGTCACCGCTAACAGGCAACTGACACTACGCCAGATGACCTCAGATTTTAACTAGGGTGATACTAGAGCTGTATGGATGCTAACTGTACAACGAAATCTGGTGTCCATGGGATATGGAAGCAGAAGACCCACGAGGGTCCCTTGCTAACAACAAGATACCGTCAGCAATCTCTCCTGGGCCTATGAACATATCGACGGGACAATTGAGAACTGGAAAGTTTGACCTGGTCTGATGAGTTCGATTCCAGCTGATACGAGCTGATGGTAGGGCTCGAATGTAGCGCAGACTCCATGAAGGCCATGGATCCAAGTTGTCAAGCATGCACTGTGCAAGCCGGTGGTGGCTCCGTAATGGGCAATTGTGGGAAGCTCTCCAGTCGGAATGGTTTGTAATGTCTTCAGATGTCTTCCACCGACTTGTGGAATCAATGCCACGTCGCACTGTGGCACTTCGACGGATTAGAGGAGGTCCCACGCGTTAATAGGTGTTATCCCTTGACTTTTGGCATGTGAGTGTATATGGATAGTTAAATGGAGAGACCGTGTTTGTAGGTGTGTTAGAGAACGTCTCTGAACTAAACCCCATTTAAAATCACATAGAATACAGGCGAAGAATCATATAGTTAGCAATTTTCTCAGCAGGTTATGAACTCAACAATCAAGGAAAACTCAATTCTAACAATGTCAGCCTAATTTTAAGCAGCGCAAGATATCCGCCTGTCTGTCCGTCTCTCTAACAAGAAATTAATCACCCCCCTACCGAGGAGGGTATAGGAAAGTAGCAGAAGCCCTGAAGTCATCTAATTTTACCCTTTTATCTTAACTTTTTACCCCCTCCCCCCCCCCCAATTATTTAATCAAAAATTGATTTTCTCGAACATAGTATTTAGAAAATGTAAAAGAATTTTCTTTCGTTTCTCATCATTGCCGATCGAATGACATATCACAAGACATATGTTGTTATAGTTTTAAAGACCAAGTGACTGCCATTTCCACAGTTCCGACCCCACTGGAACAATTTGTCTAAAACTTCATAGTAAGATACCGAATCTTGTCTAGAGGAATCTGCATACCGAATTTCACTCCTTTACGTACCTAAATAATACGTAAACCTTTTGGTCCCCTCTAATTCCAACGCCCGTTAACTCCGACCCCAATGGACCAATCAAAACCAAATTAAATAGTGAAGGAGACATGCCCGGAATTTCAACTTTCTACGTGAAAAAATGTGGAAAATATGAAGGGGACAGACGGACGGACAGACAGATGACTATAAGTGCTCTATTCTTCCTTTGCTACAATATTTTGTTCAGATGACTATGGAAATGTCATACTTCACTTCTAAATTTGTTTCGGATTGCGCACTAGGATCTAGGTAAGCTTTATAATGTTGTTGGTTGGGTGCATTTCGGTGAAAAT
>JAHWFO010003124.1:5079710-5117046 GCA_023313115.1 Rhysida immarginata
GGTGAAAATCATGAAAGTTTGGCAAAAAGTGTGCACGAAAGTGTAAATCCACCGATTTGGGTGACTTTTGGTGAAAATCATGAAAGTTTGGCAAAAAGTGTGCACGAAACTGTGGATTGTCCCTGTGGAGTCGAAGTTATGAGAGTCAATCCGAACATACATTATTGACACTTTTCGATTTTCGAAATACTACTTTGGAAAAAAAATCAACTTTTTTTTTAGTATTTTCTTATAAAAAAAAGGAGATGAGAAGTATTGGATAAAAAGGGGATAATCCATCTTAACTATCTTAAGGGGGCCAATTTCCTTGAATTCAGGCTTTTTGCTACTTTCCTGTATCTTTCTTAGGGGGACTCATCTACCTCAACCGCAATAACCTGTAATATTGTGCTAAGCGTAAGAAAATCTTGTCATAACCTGTAAATATCGGCATTAAATTCATTTCTTTTAAATGGCCTTTTCTCTCCCTTAAATCACAGGCTGCCATCTTCCAAGCCATTAAGTGTGTTGGACCTAAAACAATTCGTGTAAAATGCGTAAAATGTCTGCGATTAATATAAATAGCTTGCTGTTCCGCTTTTTTAAAATCATGGAGGAAATGGTGTAAGAAATTGTCAACGCTCTATGTGGAAATTCTCTCTTTAACTTGTGATTCTGTTCCACGAAGGAAATGGCTCTCCAAAAACAAAAGTCGTTATCGAAAAAGAAGAACATGAGAAAACGGTGACTTAGATGAAAGAGTTTTGTTGTTTCGTAAAAAGAAATGTATGGCTGAGTTTGTAACGAGAGGGGAAACACAGGACATTTTTTCCAATTAGGAGAAGTTAAAAGGTCATTCCTTCTGATGTTTAAACGAGTTGGCGTTAGAAGACGATAAATAAACTTTAAAAGAATAAAAGAAAACGAAAATGGGAAAGAATGGAAATACAAGGGAAAAAACGACGCTTAAAGGTATTTTTTTTGTTTGTTATTACAAGAACTACAAAGCTGAGCTCTTGTGTTGTTGAGGTTTTAGTTTTATGGTTTGAACTCTAGTGGACGTCGACATCATTGAAGTTGCTGGGAAATGGCAACTCGGGAGATCCGATAGGATAGGATTGCACGTGACATAAGACTTAGACCCCCATTTTTACTTCTTTCTCGGCTAATCTTGTACTTGCACTATGTGTATGTGTGTGTGTGTGTGTGTGTGTGTCTGTCTGTGTGTGAGGGTATTCCTCTATCACCATCCTCACCCCCATTCTTGTCTTTCTTTCGCTCTTTCCATTCGGAATTGGGTATAGAAATAAAATTGGACGTGGCGGCCAGCTCGCTCGCTCCAACTGTTGTCGCCAGCAAACGTCGGAGGGTCAATTATTAAGTTCCCTTTTGAGCAGTGGAGTTCGTTTGCCACGGGGGCTTAGAACCAAGGAATTGAATATAACCCACAATGCGGAGGCCCTTCCATTCTCCCCGTTCTGTAATCACCTTATCAGTGGCGGCCTCTAGGAGCCGTTCGCGACATTAACGAAAACGATAAGGGACCATTCACAAATTATATTAAGTGGAGTGAAAGGTTACCGAGGCGAAGAAAGGGAGGGATGGGCGCAGGGGATGGAGCGGTCGTAGAGGTGGGGTAGGAGGAAGGAAGGGGGTGGGTTTTGTCGTCGTTGTTACAAGCGTCACAATGGCGGGTTGTAGATGAAAGCGTGGATCTTGGCTGCCAAGGCCTATTGGAGGAAAAGAAGGCAGGGACCCATTGCGATGGGAATGGTGCCCACTGATAAGACTCACCCTCTCGCCGCTGTTTATAGCCGGTGAACCCCCGCAGCCAAAACTTATTATTCAACCCTTCTCCTCCACCACTACCACCACCTTAGTGAAATCTACATCGTTTAACGAGTATTAATTTGTTATGGCCGCTTTCTTCACAGCCGCGCAGAGGCAGGCTCCTGCTCCTGCGTGACACTTAAAAGTGGCAGCAAACGCACACGATGAACTCTCCTTCTGGACGCTTTTAATGTTGAAATGTCGACCATTCTCTAAATGGGCAAGGGAAAGGAGGAGGGGGGAAACGGGAAAAGGCGTTTCTCCTCTTTTGTTTATAATTTTTCTGTTTGTTGAATTAAAAGCAATCTCAGCCCTCCTTTAACCTCAACGCCAATCTTTAAGCTTAAACGAATGGAAAGTCTGCTGTTTTAAAAGTAAATAAAGCGCCGCAAATATTACCTTTTCTCATTTGCTTTAAGCCTGAATACTTTAACGATTCACTGTATATATTTTTTTCATCCAATTTTTTTCTAATTCTCAACTCTATATTTCCATTCAAAAGCAATTCTATTGGGTTGTCAAGTAAGTTCGTTCTGTTTTTTTTTCTAATGTTATTTGAATTATAGGTAACAAAAATATTTTGTCGTAGTTTTTATAGCTCTATTCTTTTGAGCCATAAGTGATAAGTGCCAAGCAGACAAAATATGACCCTTTTCTGCCCAGGCGATTCTACGGTTGAACGCTACAAACCTGGCATTTTCTTGCTAGTGAAACGCTACAGTCGTGAACTATGAAAGAGAATATTTTATTGACTTATTTGTTAAAATATTTAATGATTAGGGGAAAACCGAACGAACTTATCTGACAACCCTAAATGCTACCACCTACTATCCAAAATGCCTTTGTTCGTGTTATAGAAAAATAAGATTTGTACGAGAATTGTTCAATAGAAACACGTTCTTATTCAAAGGATTTAAAAGAAATTCCCGTTAAGGCATGAGTCCCCATTTGTGCACTAATCTATAATTTCCATCTGGTAAAATTCCTGAGGTTGGTGGCGGAACCATTAGGTAACAGCAAACTCTACGTTAGCGCCAGAATTGAACCGTCGTCCTGTAAGTGATTATTTTAGAGGGCTAAAAGACAGAAATCGCACGGGATCAGGTTGGGACTGTAAGGAACCAATTTCCGTTGTCTCACATTTTCATCTGATGCTGCAACACAAGCATGTCCAGAGCGGGCCAAATCTTTCGTGAACACCCTTCCTTGTCGAAATTTCTTGCACCATTTAACTACTACTGTATGAGAATAACTATGGTCCCATATGCATCTTTCATTCTCGTGAAAATTTCCATTGGCGAACGCCCTTCAGTGGCCAAAAATTGAATAACAGCACGCAGATTATCTTTGGCGGATTGTCTACCATGAACGCTATCCTCCAACTTAATCACAACTCTTAGAAATAAACAAACAGATAATGCGTGTGACATATTTAAAAATGCATATAAACGTTAGTCTAGGCGATTGCGCAGTCCAAACGTGTTTCTATTGAACAGTCCTTGTATTAAGAACAATATCTGTAAATTATTTAAGCAATTTAATATTTATAAAATATTTTCCTTTTTAGCGTTATTTATGAAGAAAGTTTAAATTTTCAGATTGTCCGTTACTGCATGCAATGAAAATCAATAGTAAAATGACTTTGTGGTATCCAAATTAATATTTATTTTCTTTTAAAGCCAGTCTACCCAATGGAAGTAATCTCAAGACTTGTGAGTCCCTCTCCGTTAAAGGAGCTTTATGCTTCCTTTTCTTCTCCCCTCCCCGATGAACCGCAGCCCTTTCTGGACTCCGTGCTGTGCGAGCTAGCTGGCTTTCCTTGTCTAATTCCTTCCTCCCATCGTCGTTTCCTCCCTCCCAAGTGAATTAAACTCAAGAAATATTATTAATATTTTCCTCTTTTGCTTCTTTCCGCCAGTGGAGGAGTTGGTTTGCCTGGCCTCGTGGAAAGAGGGTTCCACGCGATTCCTAGTCGGCAGGCTCGAGCACAATTTGGCCACGAGCAGCGAGGACAAGTTCCGTTGCTTCGTAAGTAGGAGTTGGATGAGTGGGTGGGAAGAGGAGGTGACCTCCTTCTCCTCCTCTTAATCACTTCCGAGTCATACCCCACAACTGGGATCCCATCGCCCTGCGCTAAGGGTCTTCTTTGACTCTGCAAACATCTTCCACCACCCTCCTTTCCCTACTCCCTTGGCTGCTGCTTCAACCCATCCTGTCTCCTTTTTCCTTTTAACCTCACTTCTGCAATCCCCATCTCAAACGCTAACCTCTTCCTTCTTAGCAACAAAAAAAAAAAAACACAAAAAAAAAAAAAAAGCTTCTCTCCTCCTCAGCTCAAGAAAAACAGGGGAAACAATCTTTAACGTAGGGATTAGCTAAGTAATACTCTAATATATTATACATAGAGAAACAGATAATTTTACGATTTACGATTATGTTCTCAGTAAATTCAGAATTTGTACTCGCTTTGTAATGATTTGAATGGTTTCCTTAGATATACGAAGACCTCGAGGATGATTCCGGGTACCAGGTGGCGCAATCGGGGGACGCCACGTGCATCGGATTGTTTTCGCCCAATGAGGGTTCGAGGACGATGCGGCTGAACAGAGGTCAGTATCTTCCAACAACCCCCAACTCCGTTTTATCTCCCCTACCTCCAACTCCGATTTTGAAACGTTACGACCTTTAAAGTTCGTCGTTTGTGGTGAGGTTGGTCGGATTTAAGGGATTAATAAGGTAACTCTACGATGCCAGGGATTAAATTCACATTTTGCCTGGTGTTGGGTGCACGTACAACACTCGTTACAAATATTTATCTTTAATTAATTAGAAGCGGAGGAAGTTTCCGTGATGTCGTTTTTCTTAACTTTGGTTTCGTGGAGCATTTCCGAGTCAAAGCAAAGATTTTTCAAGCTGTCTTATTAATAAAATAAAACATTTCCTTCTTTTCCACGGCTTCATTTCATATTCCATTCTGCATATGCAAAAAATGTTATTTCGTGACCATTTTTCTTGAGCCAAAAGTCATTTTTTGCTGCACTTTAGGGATTTATTAATATTTGTCATTGGAAAGGGAAATCCGTCACAGAGATTAGAATCATATTCCATTGAAGTTTTCTTCTTATTCCAGCCCACCCCCACCTGTTTTTTCCCCCCTTTCATGAAGAAGAATTTCCACCTGTGGGTTTCGAGGGGTTGGTGCAAGCGGTGGATTGAAATATGGCACGATGTCGCCCAAAATATTCCCTTAAGTAATTTTCTTTGGCGCATCATTTTCGTCCTGAGTTAACGACATTAAGAGAAGAGAAGGGCGACAAGCAAATGAAATTATTTTTCTTCTTAATTCAAGTCTCGTGAGCAGAATTATTTCCCAGCTGTAGCATTCTTTTTTCGCATGTTTGTTAGAGCTTAAGAAATAAGGTTTGTTTGTTTAAGACTGGTCATTCATGACATCTTTACAAGATTTACTAGTCTATTATTAATTCGAAAACTAAATTGAATAGAATATTTTTGGGAGTTTAATATGCGAGCGTTAAATGAAAAGTTAAGCCTCCAAGAAAATGACTTGTGACTAGATTTGAATATTTTAATGCCTGAAACACAGAAAATTTCCTTAGAATTTTCACTTTAATTACCTGTCTTCATTTTACAGCATAGTCTCCAGGTAACTGAACACACTTCTGCTAACGATGAACAAGTTTAGTGGAGCCGTCGCGGAAGAATCCACCGTATGTCCATTCCGTGTCTGGACTTCATCATCGGAGTCGTATGAATTCCGCGAAGGTCTTCCTTCATTTTAGAAAAAAGATAAAAATCACACGGCGTCATGTCTGGACTGTATGGTAGATGCAGAAATGTGTAGAGTTTCAGCTACCTTAATTCTTCCATGGCGACTTAAAGTGCGTTGCCTAGCGTTATCATGTTGCAGCAAAACATTCATATTTCTCCCTTATTTCTTATGAAATTCATCGGTTGTTGACAGAGATTGTCCTCCTCTTTGCCACACAAAACCAGTATTTCAGTTTTACCATCTTTGAGTCTGTTATCAACATATTCATTATCATAAACGATTTGCATTTTTCGATGAATTTTTACTGGAGCACCATCTTCTGCTGTTATGAACTCGGACAGTTCGTTGCTTAAAACCTTTACAGGGTTCCATTCTTAGCCACAATAACAAAGCAATCTTTCATCGTGAAAGCCTGCCGCTAAGTGAGTTTGTAGAGGAGAAACCTTGGAAACACAGCTTTTCATTCAACTCTCTGAAGTAGCAGTGAATGGTTCATGCTAAATTCTCAAAAAAATAAAAATAAAAAAATCCTTTTAACATTTTCTTAATAATTACATGAGAGTCTTGTACTTGTTGATTTTTTACCTTTTAGAAATACGGGATTATACAGGGTTTTTTCATTATTTATTTTTGAAAACTAGCGCACTCTAAAGATACAGATTTTCGCAAAATATTAATTCAAAACTAAGAAGCTCAAAGAAGAAATAAAAATAATTTGTTGAATCTGCGTCCAGGCATTTCTCATTTCTTCGTTTTCGAATTTCCTCACCGGTTTGGGCATATCAGTAATGTCAAATAGTGACGAAATCCATCGTCTTTTCTCAGAAAAAAGGTTTTGTTTTGCGACTTCGCTTTATTTGCATTTATTGCTACTGCTTCTTCGCCCTTAACAATCGCTATCGCAAACAAATGGCGCCATATAAAATCTTTCCAAAGAGGCTAAATTGCCATGGATCTACAGGTAATTAGAATCTCAAACGCTAATCCATCACTTTTATATTCTTACAAAGGATTCTTTGGCTACAAGAAGTACTGGCCTTCGTTTCCAGATGGCGAAAATCGTAGGAAAAAATGAGATTAATATTCCCCTTTCCTAATTTGCTTCTTTCTTCCCTCCTCCCTCCTCTCGATAGTTATTAGTCAAGATCAAATATGTAGGCAAAACATTTGAAATTATCTTCGTATTTATGTGAGCTGCTATCTGTCGTGGAACTTAAATGGCATCATATGAAGGCAATTATGTCGGAGATAAATACGTGACTTGGCAAGCGGCCAAAATCTAACGCAACAATCTTATTTTCCACGCAAAACCTTTCCCGAGCGAAAGATATTAGTGAAATATCTGCATTCGATATTTAAGGAGTAATTTGCAGTACATTCCCACAATTATTTTTTGAAATATGTGCGTCTGATTATTGATGATATTTCACATATCTCTTTGTCGCATTAAGATTTATAACACCGGACCCTTGATGTTTATAATGTTTATAAAAAGATCAATCTGTACATACGAATAGACCTTATCATTGACAGCGCTCCTTTTTTCCAGCCAGCTCCCCCCCAGCTCTGTGTGAGTTTCCGGCGTGGATGACCCACACGCCCACTTGGCTCACCCTGGACGGCAAGACCGCCTACATCTTCGACTCGTCCACCAACACGACGATGAACATTACAGAAGTCAAGCGGCGGACGACGCAATTGCACGCGGTGTGCACGGAGCATCTGCGGAATACCGAACGGCAAGCGACCATCGTCGTCCACGCCACCATCGGATGGTAAGAAGGATCTTGCCTGCTTCAGGTTGCCTCCTTATTCTTTATTACCTCCCAATCGTAACATTTCTGTAATATCATTCGCTTTGTTAAGTCTCGTAGAGCCTTTGGTTTTAACTCTTCTTAGGATATCCTTGCTCGAAACCGCAATTAGGAGATTGTGGGTGCAGGGTTTGCACCCGAAGAAATATTTAGCATTTCTTAAGAATCCACTTTGATTTTTTTTCATTTACCCTTATCTTAAGATGTTAGTGATTCATATCTGATTTTGTGATATCTCTTCTTTTCTTACTCAGTGATAACGGCTACATGTGCCTCAAATTTTACAAAAGACGGGATCATGTCCTTGAGCTGCAAAGAGGTGAGAAATCTTTCCTTTTCCTAACTAATATCTTATTTTGGGCTTTTTTTGTAATAATTTTGGGTAAAGATCATTTCGTGATAAATTATTTGCTACGATGTTCTGTAAATCTTTTTAAGCTTAGTGACAACAATACGAGACTTATCGATTTAATAAGAACAATGGGTCGATCCATGTAAATGTACGGATCACGTTGATGGCATGTGTAGCATAATGAAATGACTTCGTAAGCTGCAGCTCGTGCAGTGTAATAAACAATAGATGGGGCCAATATCTCACAATTTTAGTGACTTCGAACTAACAAGGGAATCCCTCGAACATGTATGTCACAGATTTCCACCATATTGAAATATGCTACTCATCTGAAGTTACTATAGATGCTTGCAAAATAAGAGAGTGCGAAATTTTGTTTCTTTCAAAATAAACCGCGAAAACGAAAAAATTTGAGCACACATAGCCACGCAAGGACTCCAATGTGGGATTCCCTTGTAAGAAGTAACTTTTGGAATAAACATTTCCCAAACGTCACCCTTTTATAACGATTGGTATAAAACAGGAAAAATATGCAACTACTGTAGAAACTATAGTAGGCGAAAAGGTCTGTTGATTACAACGGTCACAGGATGCTTACAAATTTGCATTAACTCAACTGAAGGGCCATGCTGAAGCAAATATCAGACTTCAATGATGGTGCAGAGAGGAACATCTCGGAATAAAGTGCTTCACTCTACGAAAAACAAAACAGCATGACATTTCTTCTATAGACCAAAGAGCATCGTCATAGGAATCTTGATGGTTGTAAACTATTGCATGGTCAGATGAATCAGGGTTTGCTGAAGCAACTTGAGTCTATGGACCATACATACTGATTTTGGAGAGTGGTTCAATATTATTGCTAACCAAATCCATATATTCATAGCTAGAGATGGTATTTATCAACAGGATGATATACTATACCAAACGGCTGCAAAGTACAGAACAGTTTGCGGGAGCATAACAGTGAGTTCCCGTTGTTACAGTAGCCGGTACAATCACCTGTTCTCATCTTATAGAATATTTTGGTACGCTCTGGAGAGGGTAGTTTGCAAAATGCTTTCACCACCATCGATTAGAGAAGGAATTAGGTTAGGTTAGATTAGGTTAGGTCATAATTTTATTTTCTTGAGTGGAGTCGATTATTACCAGAATGTTTCCGATACCTGATGGAATCCATGACTCAAGGTTCACACTGTAGTGGATATAATACACATGTGGAGGCTACTCCACGCCCCTTTGTGGGGTGTTGTTATTAAATCGGTAAGTTAATTTATGTGCCTAAATTTATATACGAGATTAATATTGTGATTAGAAAATAATTTCAAATAGAACAAAATAAAACGTGAATGCATTTTAAATAAATAATTTCATTGGATATTTAAAGACTTTGAGCTGAATACGCGATTCTTATTTATGATTAGGGCTCATAATCGAGCAGAATACAATGGAACTGTATTTAAGTTCATCATGGCTTCGTTCCTGTTGACTTGTTTACTAAAGTTTATCATGTAAAATTAAAAACTAGAGTGCGTCCATCTCGAACATTCACGCCCGTCACCTTTTCGTCCCAGAAGGAAACCTAATACCTCTTCCCCTCGGGGTTGAAAGAAACCCTGTCTTAAGCCCTACTAGCGGTTTGCAAGCATCGTGTTACATTCGCTGTAATGAACGCCATACTAAGTCCCAAGATTTGTATGTGTTCATAATCCATACAGGATTATCCCTACAGTGCTATCTTTAAGAAAATGCTTAAAAATTATGAAAAATAAAAAAGTCGTAAAATTGACGCAAGGCTATTTCAAGCAAGATGGAGCAACATGCTACATGTCACATGAGCCAATGGTGATAATCAAGAATTTTTTCAGAATGCTGTTTTTTTGTGCGGAGATCTAAAAGAAATAGTGTGTAGTAATAAACCGTATACTATTAATGCATTTACCATGGTATCCAAAAGACTGATGGGGCAATGTTGAGACGACTGACGGATTTATAAAACACATGCATCCTCACGTGAATATGTGCACGCAGCAGAAGATGGTTACGTCCATGAACTGCTGTGATCGTTCAATGTACGTGCCAGGAAGTGTTTATTATTTTTTTTATCTAATCGTTAACGAGATATTAACAGAGTTCAAATTCTGGTTTGTTCAAGAAATCGCCCTGGGATTTATTATTTGATATCTTTACTCTAGTAGCTCTGAATATTAAATGAAACTCGTACCAAACTATGTATTTTCTCTATAATACATTGTTTTACACCCAAATACGATTACATTATACGAGTATAAAATTTATTGCAAAATCTATAGTTGTTGATAACGATATGGTTTTGAAACAGTAACCACGATTCTGAAAGGAATTTCTTTAATTTTTCTGCTCGCAGCCTTATTATTATTTTATTTGATAAATAAATGAGGAAGCAACTGTGCAGAATATGTATTTGTGAAGACTGGTTCTTTGCATAACAAAATTATAAGATTCTTAAAGATAAGAAAGTAACGCTGTTTTTTTATAATAATGCAATGGGCCAGTTGTTCTTTGATAACAAGTTTTAAATTTACACATTTATGTCTCTTCCTTTGATGTAAACAGGAAACTGTTAAAAATTTTCAGTTCCTAAAGAAATTTCGTGATCAGAAATTTCTGCGGTAGATGGCGTTTCGTTCCAGTCTCTTCACGTGTCGTGCCATGCAGTCTTTAAATCTGACTGAACTGGGGAACCAATCAATGAATTTCTTTATTTTTTAAGGGAGGGAAAAAAAGGCATTTTTTTTTTGCCCCTTTTGTTTTTTTATTTTTTTGATTGTGTGTGTGTGTGTCTCTAAACTGCTTTTCCGTTTAATGGTTTTAATTTTTGTTTTTGTTTGTCGTTTCTTAAGTACGTTATTTCCCTCTTCATCTAATAGACTTTTTTTTAAATACTTGAAAATTCACACAAAAAGAAATGAGACGAAAAAAGGCAAATAAATGAAAATGATCCCCCAGAGGAATGACACTCGATCTTTTGCAAACAGTTGGCCCATTGCACCTACGCAGCCCATTTCCTCTCCCCCTGCCTTTGTGAATATCTTTTTTTATCATCCTCCAACTGTTCTTTTTCCTTTGCACTTGTTGGTCAGTGTTTATTTTCCCCTCAATTTCATTCCTCCGTTCTTTTTCTTCTCTTTTTATTTAAACGGATTGCATTCCACGGCCTGTTTACCAACGTCTAATCCCGTTGAACACTCGCAATCGAGTCTCGATTCCACTTAATGGAATTTATTTCCTTCTCGTTGGTTTAACTTGAATCTAATTGCTCTGGTGTTTGCGAAAGCAATTCGATCATTCTAAACAAATGTTTAGATGCCATTTAATAGTGCAAAAGTGGCGAATTTTTCTTGGGACCAATGTTGGCAGTCCCCATTCGTCTCTCTTCTGGTTGGCGTAATTTCATATTAGCTTTTCAAGAATTAAAGAGGAGAATAGAGTAAAAAGAAAAATAAATTAAAAAAACCAACATAATGGATTTCTAACTGATGGTATTATTCCTTTAATGGCTGGAGTCTAATTCTTCTTTTGTGTTTCTTCCTGAGCAATAACTTTGATTTTTATTGCCGACCGATAGAATGGTCATAAAAAGTGAACCCCCATCCCCCTCACCTCACTAGCTCCTGTTCTCGTCCCCAGTTCTCGGGTTGATATATTAGAAACGACGCCATTCACTTTCTCTCCCTGGCTTATTGGACTGTCATTTTTATTTCCTCGTTTGTTTGGGGTTTTGTTCTTTTTTTCTTTTTCTCTTTTTTTTTCTTTTTCTTATACTTTTGATTTTTATTTATGTTCCCTTGCAGGAACCACAGCTCACAGTCCGGAGGAGGCTTGTCTACCGGCCCACTTCGACGACTCGACAGAATACGTCACATTGCTCAGTGAGTTGCCAATTCCCCTACTATTGTTATCACTCTGTTTTTATCTCTCCCCCAGGAATCTCCCTTCCCTTTCCCGCCTCTATCCCTTACCAACCCACGGTGCAATAGAAAATGATGAGAAGCAATAGAAGTACGAAGCAAGGTCCCTGTAAAGGAGTACAGAAGCAATCAAAGAAAGATAATGCAATTACGCTCGCGATATTGCTCGAGGAAAAAAATTCAATTTCTGGCCAAGTAATTCCTCTGTTTTGCTTTTAAAGTTCGTTTTTCTTCTTTCTTTTCCGTGGAAAGTTGTCCTTTTATAACCTCTAAGAGCGAAAACAAAGGACAAAGGAACTTAAGTTAATATATCGTATAGGTTGATGCGGAGAGGACTTTATTTCATGTTGAATTTAAACAGTTTGTTATTAATTCTACAGTTTTAATTAGATTTCACATGAAAAACTCCACAAAGAGTTTTACAAGATATGTCATTGAAATTCTTTGTTTCTAGAATTATTTCAACAGATGATTCATATAAAACTAGCACATTTCTTTCGTAATTAATGGAAATTCACACAATGGCTCGTTTTTACCGTCAAACTAAGCGTGACCGTAGGGAGATTTGATTCATTGCTAATAAAAACATGGAAACAGAATATAACACAAGATATTATTGTCCAGTAATATGAGGTCCTCTAACGAGCATCCAGTAACATGTTCAGTTGTGCCTAGAACGGGAGGGAAGACATTTTCAGCATTTATTATAGAGGCGAGTAATCTCCTAAATATGTATATTCTACATTTGAGGTATTACAAATTGTGATTAGCATCAGGGTAAGAATTCCTGAAGTGGGCCCCTCAAAAACAAACATGTCGTGAAATTTAAAACTATTATTATAATTTGATAGTACCTAATGGAGTATTAAAATTCCCAAAATATTTTTGAAAAATTTTCATTTGTTAAAAAGTTATAAACAAATACATTTTTTTGGTATTTTTTGTTTAAAAAATCATATCTCAAGCTATTTTTTTCAAATCTCTTTGAAATTTTAAAGATAACAAGTAAAGCATATATATTTCATAACAAAACATAAAAGAATGAGAAAAAAATTTTTGAGTAAAAAAAATTAATTTTTAATAAAAAAATGGAATTTTTTTTAATGTTCTCAATCGATTTCAACGATTTTGAAAAAACACATTTAATCTGTATTTATTAGCGATTTAGAATTTGAAAAAAAATTTTGGTGATCTCTGTTTTTACGCGAATGCCATCAATTTTTGTCAAGCTATTCAGTCGTACCATTTGCTTAAAACTCTTGCTTAGGTTGTTTTGTTTTTTTTTGGTATTAACGTCCTTTTCAACTGCTATGGTCTTTTCAGGATGGCGTTATAGGGGCCGCAAATTTTGCCTCGCAAGGATTCTTTAACGTGCAGCCGGCAAACGACTACACGGGACCAACGGCTTTACTTCCTTTCCGAAGGAAGTGCGTGATCTCAGGATTTCCCCCCTGAAAAATCCTCGTTATCCTCGGCCGGGATCGAACCCGCGTACTCGAAAACCCTTGCTTACAGCACTTGCTTTAAACAGTTGCTTTACAGGGAAGCTCCCTATTGAAACTGTTTAAAGCTTCCCTGCAAAGCAATTGTTTTAAGCAAGTGGTACGATTGAATAGCTCGACAAAAATTGATGGCATTCGCGTAAAAGCAGAGATCACCAAAATTTTTTTTCAAATTCTAAATAGTTAATAAATACAGATTAAATGTATTTTTTCAAAATTGTTGAAATTGAGAACATTAAAAAAATTCATTTTTTTATTAAAACTTTATTTTTTTTACCCAAAATTTTTTTTTTCTCATTCTTTTATGTTTTGTTAGGAAATATATACGCTTTCCTTGTTATCTATAAAATTTCAAAGAGATTTGAAAAAAATAGCTTGAGATATGATTTTTTAAACAAAAAAAGTACCAAACAAATGTATGTGTTTATAACTTTTTAACAAATGGAAAAGTTTCAAAAATATTTTGGAAATTTTAATACTCCATTAGGTACTATCAAATTATAATAAAAGTTTTAAATTTCACGACAAGTTTGTTTCTGAGGGCCCACTTCAGGAATTCTTACCCATCATTCTTGTTGAAATAAATAAAAAGGAAATATGTTACTTTTATATGAATCATCCTGACTATTTCTAGATGAAAATTGTCCTATTTTAAAGGTGTAATCTAAATATGTCGAAAGTTATTATTTTTGATACATGGAAAGTTTATTAACATGTGACTTTACGGTTTCTACCATAATAACGTTCTTAGCCATAAGAATTAATTCCATTTTGAACCAACGGAATTCGTATCATTTCAAAATTCGATATCATTTCATTTCATTCTTTAAAAAAAAGATCTTATTCGATTTAATAATTTAGAAAAAAAAATTCTTGTTTCAATCAAAATTTTATAAGGATGTCGTAAAATTAAAGGGTTTCAGTTCATATATTTAAATATATTAAATATATTAGAGTGAACACAAATTATTGAAGCGGTTTCATGAATTCGATGTAGGTGTGTTATTTTAAATATCAGCACGAAACTTCGCAAATACATAGAGCAACCTGTTCGCTACAGAAATGGCCACGTTTTGTATTTTCATTAGAGATGAGAAGCACAGTGGGCATAATAATTAAGAAATTGCACGAACTTTAAAGTATTATCATTTTAAACATGTTTAAAATTAAATTTGCTCATCCTTCGGTGATCTTTGAGTAATTTGTCTATTATGAATAAAAACCGCTAAATGATAAAAGAATGGCAGAAGAAGACTTCACTCCTTCAAGCAATATCGGAATTTTTGAGCATGATTAAAATTTTAATGTAAACAGGAGAAATATTGCTTATTTTTCTCCTTGAAATTGACTTCAGGCATGTAAAATCGTTTTATTATTTGTGCCTAACATCTTATTTAAAATTTAGCAGTTTATTCTTAATTTTAAAAATCAATAAATATAACGAAATCCGCTATATTAATAAAATATTGAAAATTTTTACATTCCTACAATCATTTCTTCTTGTTTCCTTATTTAGAAATTTAGGTAGACGTTTCTAGTCTTTAACATGGGAAGACAACTTTAAAAGATTCTCGCAGACGTACACACAGTATTTCGACAGATATCAGTAAAGTGAATGAAAACGTACCAACAGTGTAATTTATAACAGAAATCAGCAAAGTGACTTTATAAAAACTCGAATAAATTTTTTAGTTTAACAACATTGTCGGCAGCATTCTTTTCTTTGGCGAACAGCTCGAAACTATCGGAAGCAATTTATTTCTCCTCAGCGAAAACGAAGCGCCAACCGCAAACGGTAGTCATTTATTATAGATATTCAAAGAAATAAGTTCATTATTTTTAATGAGAAGGAAAAAAATCGTTATTTGACAGGTTCAAAATAGGTTTATACCTGAACTTCCAATAGAAGTATTGCGTTTGTGAAGAATCTGGACTTATTTTGCAAAGGATGAACGCTCCTTCACGTAACCAAATTTGATAGATTTAATGTACACGTATATTTTGAGAAGCATAGGAGGATGTTAATTTAAAATGTTCATACTTGTTTAAACTAAACATAATTTGTTCTCAAATTGATACTGGAGAAATTTATCTATTAGGAATAGAAGCTGATAACTGCAAAAAGCAAAAAAGATTGAAAAGGTCTCTGGAGGGGATTGAAATAAATGATTTTCAAATATAATGGTACTAGGGCATAAGTCCTTATTCTAGAATCCGACTGCGTTTAGCCAGCTCACTATTATTGTTACATCCTTATTTGAAACTGGATATTAGAGGTTTAAATTTAAGCCAATCGTAATATACAAAATATGCTAATATGACAAATTAAGATTATATTACGGCTCTCGATAATGAGGAATATTCTGAGCTTTAATTAGTTTACTTTAGCAAAAGTTTCGCATAGGACAAGAAGAACTTGAAGCGCACTCGCACTCCAACAACAAAGGGAATTTTTTTTACGAATGCTTTGAAGTAGAAAACGATTTAAACAAGTGTCGATTTTAGATAGAAGCTCTCTTTAAAATAAATGTTCCATTAAATATTAATTTTCAGTTCCCACCTCTTCTCTTCCCGCGGTCATGTCCCCAGCGCTTGGGTCTTGCACTCCAGCCCTTATATGCCCCGGCCGTCCCTGCGTAAAATCTTCCTTGTCCGACATGGTTAGGGTTCACTTGATGTGCCTCAGGTGTTTTTGCGTTGTTTTTCTTTCGGAAACCCCAGAGAAAAAGGAGAGAAGGCAGAAGAATTAAAAGTCAACTCCATTTCTTGTTGCCATGGTGACACAGATGTTATTGGCAAAATGTCAATTTAACTTTTTCTTCTCCTTTTTTGCTCTATTGGATTTCAGTTTTGATTACTGTTTGGTGTTAAGTTTTTTCCAGTGTTATTCGGATGGAGAAGCAGTGAAATAAGACTACAAAGAATTAAAGGCTACAAAATTCTGGAAATTTAAAAATGCTGCATTTAATATTCGAGGTTATATAAAATAAAAATATTAATAAAACATTAATGCAATTAATAATTTGGTGCTCATTTCATATTAGTTTTATTTCGGTTCGTTCAGATTATCAATCTCAGCCGTTAAGAATGGTTCATTGATTAAAAAGAGATTGGACTTCCACTTGGTTTATTTCATTATGTATCGGAAGTTCAAAATTCTAAGTGATTTTGAAAACACTTTATGGTGGATTAATTTATCTTGTGCAGTTTCCACTTTGAATAAATTTGAAAATTGAAAATTAACTTGCTGATTATCTACTAATTGATAGATTTCAGATATTTAAACGATGGAGAAATTTATTTTCCCTTCTAAAGCTATTATAACTTTTCTGAAATCTTTCGACTTTTTCCCCCCTCTCGTTTCAGCTCGAAGACCGTTCAATACTTTGTTTGCGACTAATTGGTGTCTCTAATTAAAAGTTTATAGAGCTCTAAAAGTTTATCTGACTTCTAGTAGATTCAAGGTTCCCTCAGCTGGATGCTCTGGATTTATAAGCAAAGAGTGACCTCAACTTGATGGAAATCCTTTCCCTACCACAGTGGACTTCGTGTTCACCGATTAAGGCCCTAATTGCCCGGACATGATGGTTAAACACCCCGCCGCTGTTTCCGCGCGTTATCCTTGATAACTTATTCTGCTTCTTTATACATTCTTTCACTTCTTTATACATTCTGAGCCGATCTCCAATATTTCGTGTCACCTTATTAATATTTATGCCTTCAATTTACGATGTTAGAATTTAAAATTTCGTTGTCTTTTCGTGATCATTTTTACTCAGAACAAATCTCGTAGCCGCTTCGCAGTGACTCTTAACATTTTTGCCTTGTTTTTTGAATCTAAAAAGTTTGTCTTTTTCTTGTAAAATTTTGATATTTTTTGAAAGTTTTATTATTGCTAATTAAAATAAATTTATGATCAAAGTTAACGGGCACATTTGTAGTTTTTTTTAATTTTGTTTTGTTTGTGATTTTTTTTTGTTTTATCGCATAGCATATACCACAGAAAGCAATAATTAAATTTAAAAATTCTCTTTTTTTTGTAAGTATTCCTAAATGTAAATTTCTTTTCTTTGTTCTTTAGCATTATGAAGAGAGGAAAAAAGGTTTAGTTTGAGGGGGGAGGGAGAGTGAGGCGGCTTTGGTTTTAATTGCTTAAGTTTTTCTTTTTTTATGGTTATTATTATATCCCTTTTTCCGTTCCTCTTATATGCTTTTGTTTTGTCAGTCTAGTTCCCCTAAAAAGCTTCCGGTAGCCCGAACCACCCCGTTCTCCCCCGCAATCGATTTGCCTTCCTTGTCGGACGCCATTGTTTCCAAAAGGAAACCATCATCAACTTCTCTCTCCATAGTTCTCTTTTCTTCTTCTCTTTTGTTCGCCCTTCTAAACTCTCCAAAAAGGTTTTACTTTATATATATTTCCTTTTGAACTTTTTTTTGCCATTCATTTTCCACCACCATATTTCACTACCCTATATCTGTTTTTTTTTTTCCTTTTCCTTTCTCTTGTCCTTTCTACCCTCCTTTTCCCCATTTTTATCCTCCTTTCCTTCCTTCCTATTTCCCATCCTCCTCCTTCTATGTTTTTTTTTTCCTTTTTTGTCGCCTTGGTGACCGTCGTTAAAACGTAGTTCAGTCTCTTCTTGAACATTTGGTGAGAAATAAAAAAAAAAAAGAAAAAAAAAAAGACTACCACAAACAAACGAGCGTTTCGTCGTCTAGGACTGAATCGGTTTTAGAAAGAAGAACCTACTTGTGTTACCAAGGTGAAATGCTAATCTTTTTCAAGAAAGAATAAAGAAAGTCCCCGTAATTTTAATCGCTTACATTTCGCGCTTGATTCATCGGTGTTTCATTTTTAGGGGTTCTTTACGAGCAGGGAAGTGGTGGTGGTGGTGACGGTTTTATGTGCATGAAGTCTCTTCTGTCTTATGTGTCTGTTTGTGAGCTATGGTTTATTATTCTCCTTAATGCCTTTGTGAATATGATGTTTGAAGTTATAACGATTTCGTGAAACAAGCGGATTTCTTGGCGCATAAAGACTCCCGACAAAAAAGTTTATAACAAATTCTTCAAGTAACTAAGAAAAGATTTTTTTAAATGCATATATAGTTAAGTAATCTCAATGGACTGAGGGCTGAATGCAAGAATGCATTATTTTTTTAGTCATTATTATAAACATAAGCGGAGATAGCATTTTTTATTCATAGCATACAATAAAATGGTTATATACGCATCCTAAATGCATTGAAATGACCACTTACCAAGTTCATCAAAACTCCCTGCTAATTAGGCAGTTTCGCTTTCTAAATCATTTAGATACATGTTCAGAATAAATGGCTATGATTAAATAATTCATGAAATGAACATCAGAGTTCTTCTCTGCCATTTATACTTTTACCATTTAGCAAACCTTTATTCGTAATGGACAAATAACTCAAGTATTCTTCAAGAATAAATAGAAGTTAATTTAAATTAATTGATTCTTCTAATTAACACGCTGCCTCTGTTTCTCAAAATAGAATTTAATTACACCAAACTTAGTTGCGTGAATGAGGAGCGCTAATCGTTTGCTAAAGCAGTTAGGCACCATAGCGAGGAAGTCTATTGGAAATTCTACTAAACCGGTTTTGAATCTGTCAAATGACAATTTCTTTCCATTAAAATGAAGTAGCTTTTTCCTTAGAATATCTATAATGAGTGACTACTTATGCTTTTAGCACTAAAATGTGTAGAAAAGAGATTAATTTCGATGATAATATCGAGTTGTCCGTCATAGAAGACAATACTGCTAAGATATAAAGTTTACCCCCACCTATTCGAGGATCACCTGTAAATTTTAATATTAGTCCTATAGGTATATACATTCCTCCGTTGGAAACAGAAAAGCAAATTGTGGGTATACTTTCATACATTGACTGATATCTGAATAAGTAACCCTGCAAGAATGTCTAAAAATCATCTTCCCATGTTAAAAAATAGAAGAGTCGTACTCGGCGATCGAGAAGGAACAATTCATAAATTTCTGCATATGGAAAACAAAAAAAAATGCTAATGCTGTAAATAAAAATAAAATTTGCATGAATTACACATTTCGAAAATCAGAATTATCGCGTTTTGAATATTTGGAACGTATAGGATCATGTCGTTCGTAGTTGTCTATAAATATTTAGACATTTATCATCGATGTAAGTTTTGTTAGAGAGTAGATTTGATATAGTGGTTTATATAATTTCTCCAGCTTTATTAAGCGACCCGAATGGTTTCTGCGGTTGAGTAAAGCACTAAATCAAGCAAACTAATTGGAACCGCATTCCATCGAACTCGAGCAGTTCATAAATCTTTGATCCAGTCGAATTTGGCATGAACAGCCTTGCATTTTGTTTACAGACAGATTATTAGATGGTTGCTGTCAGGATTATATTAACAGATTAAAAATATCAGGTTAAATACTCCTAAATTGCATAAATAAATTTTGCTATCAAAATACAGGAAAAAGAACCAGTAAACATTTTTAGCCATTAAAACCATTTTCTCGCCTTATTTGAAATAAAACGTAATTTCTTAAAAATTGATTTTCGAATTAATGGAAATTTTTATTTTCCTATGTCATTATACAGACAATACTCAGTGCCGATGACAATGCATGTTAACGGAAAAAATTTTCAAATAATTCGTGTTCTAATGGTACTAATTCATTAATACGAATTTCTTACTTGCTACAACAAGCAATTCATTTTGACGAAGGATGAATTAATACGTCGTTTATTGTTGCACATTTAAGCATTGTTGCCGTTGGCTTGAAGCGCGATACGATCAACACCTCCTAGAAAGAAAGCCAAACAACTGAAATGTCATACATTGTTATATCATCATAAGTCGACCAAATTTAAGGCTTATTATTGGTAGAAATACGGTTAACAATGGTCGAAATATGATGATGTAACAATGTATGACGTTTCAGTTGTTTGGCTTTCTTTCTAGGTGTTGATGCGATCCTGTCCGCATCCGACGAAGAAACTGGCCGCGGCACTGAAAAGTCACCTGATCATTGTATTCTGGGCAACAATTATTTTTTGAAATTTTTACAACAAGAAATATTATAAAACAATTGAAAGCATGGTTTGAAAATATTCTTTTTCTCCTAAATATTTTTCTTTTATATCATTGTTGCGGACTTAATTGAAAAGACTGCTGTGGTTTTCAAATGCATTTGTTAGCAAGAAGTAGAATAGACTATTAAGGAATGATATAACTAAGTACCGAAAGGCCAAACTAGTCGTCATAACGTAAATGTCACGTATATAATTTAATAATTTAAGTGGAAGCGTGTAATTAATTAATTAAGTAAATATGGACAGGTAGATTCAAAAACGAGAAATTCTTTTTATTGATTAAATCTATCCACTAACACATGGATAGGGGGTTTAGGCCAATCAATTCAGCCAACGCAATTAATTACAATAAATTATTTTACATTGGAAAAGATAAATTGAAATAATGAATCATAAAATAGATATAAATTCAGTTATATAAGTAGAACACAGACAGTGTTCATAAACTCGCTTTAACGGAATAATTTGAATACTATTCTTAATAAAAATCCAGAACTTTGGCTTGAGTTGGCTCGTTTCTTAGTTCGCGTACCGCAACCTAATACTTGAATGCGGCGACGACAAAGCGTTTCAAAAATTAACAGAGGGGCTTATATGTGTTCAAAAGAAGCATCTAGCTCTCCTCTGCGTATGCTGCTAGGCTCCAAGGTGAAATTAACGTCTAGGCGTTTTCCTTGAAAGCCTTCAATTTTGTCCAGGTGTTGTAGTGCTTGCAACAACTGTGAAGTCCGATAACCGTACGACACTTAGGGTGAATATGGGCGCCTCTAAAGAATGGCATAGGTTGGCCGATACTCCTCGGTGAACGTAGGCGACTCTCAAATCCCTGGTCCTGCTGCTTACGCTGAACGAACTCCTTCTCTTCTGCTTTTTTGGTTGAGCACGTTGAAAATTCCGTACTCTGGTGACTCGTGTACTTTGTTCCGTGAACTACGTCGTGGAACGGCTTCCTCTAATTCCAAGCTCGTTGTAGCTGGCAGATCTGCCTGCGCTGACATAAGTTCGAGCGTGGGAAATTTCCGTGACTCTCATCTTACTTTTAGTAGGATAGCTGCAGATAAAGTCTAAACAAATTGTTTCATTAACAACATATGGATGGCGAAACATATTCGCTAATATTATTAACTTTACGAACGCCCTTGTCAGTTCCCGGGTTAGCTTTTTTAACGCCGTCGGAGTCAGAGACAAAAGTCGGCGGGAATCCTCTCGTAGTTCCGTCACTCGTCGAGCACCGTCAGCCTTACTTAAATAGAAGCCGGCTCCATTGAGTATAACCGCCCGAAATCCAGACCTCTTTGCTAACACCGTCTGAGATATAGGCCGGCGGGAACCTTCTCGTAGTTCCGTCATTCGTTGAACATTGTTGGGCTTCATTAAATTGTAGCCAGCTCCATGAGTACAAACGCAACACCTTATTCGTCCGTACTACTCTTCTAGCCACTATGCACGATCGTCACTATACTCCTGGTCCACTCTCCTCTCTCTTACATTCGAATTTCGAAACGCGCGCTCCTCCTCCTCGCGCTCCGACGCCAGGACTTTCTCTTTTTAAAACCAGTCATATTTGAATTATTTTCAACTAATTGCAAACAGCTTGATTTGTTTTTTATCCTGTCAATAGATGGAGCCGCGAACCGCAATAATCGTTATGCTCTTGGTTTCGCCAGCCTCCATCGTCGTCTGCTCATATGAGCTGTGACAATAAAGCATTTGAAACATATTTCCAATACTTTTGAATCATTTTTGAAAACCTCAGCACGTCCCACTGAACCATCTTCGAACTTATTAACTACTCTTATACATTGTTCATAACACGTCGTTATAAGTTGTTTGATATATTTCATGCCATATTTTAGCATTCACAATTAACAATGGTATCACCGAATCATAATCGACCATCTTCGAACTTATTAACTACTTTTATATATTTGTCCATGGCATGTCGTTACAAGTTGCTTAATATATTGCATGCCATATCTAAGCATTGAAAATTTCCATTGGTACCTCAATGGTATCATTAGCATAGGTACCAATAAATCAAATTCGACCATCATCGAACTGTATTTATCGATTGTGAAAAACGTCCTTAATAACTTTATATTCGCTCATATCTCGTCGTTACGAGCTGTTTGATGTATTACTTGCTATATCTTAGCACTGAAAATATGTAGGGGATACCAGAATGACCCATTAGAACACGTGACATCATGTCGGTTTCGACCATATTCGAACTAATGTGTACGCTGAAGCATATTTATCGATTGGTGAAAAAAATGTTGAAAATCTCTCATACGCTTCGAGAAGATCGAGTTACAGACGGAAAGACACGTTTCCCTCTCAGTAATAGCATAAAGCACTTTTCGGTACTTAATAATGCAGTTAGTTCACTGTAAGTCAGTTCTTGGGTTGTAAACTTTTGAATTTATGAAACAAAATCAGTTCAACTGACGCAAATAATAAGAAACATCTAACGTAACACTTTCACCAAGATGAATCTCACTATTCCAACCTTGTATTGCAGGTTGAGCCTTCGAGATTTCTATCGACTTTTTGGGGGGTTGCTTGTAAAAAGTCACGTGCCTCTCTGTGGAGTTAAGCTTTAAACGATGTCTCTATCTTCAATTCAAATGCTGACATTTTATACTTATTACGTCCATTATATACTCATTACGCAAAAAATCATTACGACCAAAGAATGAAATGTTAAAGGTGTCTGCAAATGTATGACTGTATTTAGTTTGCTTATAACTCGGGTTTTTATTGCGCGATTATATTGACATTTTACAGATAGATTCTCAGATTCATTATTTTTCATTATGCATGAAATCAAGCTGGATGGAGCCCCGCCGCACTTGGGAATGCCGTGTTTAAGGACAATTGGTGCGATCGAGGAAGTCCCGTACTATGGGCTCCCAACTCCCCGGACCTGACCCCGCCAGATTTTATATCTGTGAGGTCATATCAACGTACTGGACCATTTAAAAACGAAACTCACCGCAGCTATTCAAAGCATCATGTTGGATTTGCTAGAAACAAGTGGGAAGCATTATCCGCTAAGTATGAACTTTCTGTTGCGTGGAACGATGCACAATTTGAAGTTTAAGAAAAGTAATGGGTTTGAGGATATACTTGAAAAATTTTAATGCAATCGAGCGATATAAAGAGTTATAAACAAGCAATTCTAATTCTCTAGGGATAATCTATATAAAGTTTTACGGGGATATTGAGATTATTTAAACTCTTCTCAGTTGTTTTGCAAGTAACTGCAGTAAGATATGAAGAGATTGAAATTTTTTTATGTACATTTGGTTAAAGGAGCATCGGATTTATTTGGTTTTATATTTTTCATTACATGACTGTCACTTTTCATTCAAAAATTTAATTTCTTTCTGTTGATACCTGTTAACTAAAACTCAACAAAATTTCTGTAATGGTTTATGTATTAGTAAGAACTTTTCTGTTGCTAATGTTTTTCGAAATTTTTGACTTTGACATCGGCTTCGGATAGAGCATGAAAAAGTACGTAAAAGTTATAATAACCTCGCATAACCTATCTATTCGGGAACATGGCCAAAATGATGGTTAAAGTAAAACATTATGCGCCGTGATCAGGGTCGAAGGACCAAAATGTTTACTTTTAATTCTCTGACCATTTTGACCATGTTCCCGAATAGATAAGACACTTGTGCCTTTTATAATTTTTACTTACTTTTTGATTCTCTTCCGAATTTGAAGATAAATCAAAAAATTCGAAAATAATTGACAACAGAACGACCGACTTGCAAATCCAGTAACGATGTTGAAAGTAGGAATTTACTCTGATAATGCCTCTCTATGCCGTCGTCTTCATTTTATTACCCATTTTTACGTACACATGAGCTTTTCCCAATTATAAGTACATGTATTGTTTTGAATGATGTTGACAGTAATTAGCAAAAGCGTAAATAAGTTAATTACAAGAATTAACTTTTCCTTCTTTGCTGTAGGTCACACGGTTAAAACAATCAGGCCTACGCCGACGACATGCATAGACATTACGAGGATATTGCTAATTATAATTTATCATTATCATTTAAGTGCAGAAGAGATATTCATCAATGTTTGATCGTGTGTTAGAACAAGTGATTTGAAAGAAGAACTGTCATAGTTTACCTTATAATGTATTATGAAATACATACTTAATTATATTGAAATTTTTAAAAGCTTTCTTACCGTAGTTATTATCTGTTTATCTAATTGATGATTTGTAACTTTATGATATATTATTATATATTCATTAAATTAAACAATCTTCCACTTCTAACAACTGACACTAATCCCTATTTATTATGCATTACATAATTTTTTAAATTTCACTCTGTACTTATTGTGCTACATCACTTTTGTAATTTGAATCATGGAGCCCCCTAAGACCTAACTTAACGGTTTATTACCATACTGATCTTAAACGAGTCCGATGTATTATACCTAACTAATAAATAAATAAATAAATAAATAAATAAATAAATAAATAAATAAATATGCAATACTAACTTACTCTTTATTATAAAACGTGTTTTGACATATAATTTTCATCAGTTATTTTTAAAAAATTTTATTATTCCAGATAATAGCAAAACAATTGTTCATCAGTTATTATAAAGTGTAGAAATTTGATTGTTCTTATTCCTCTTTTTCTTTTGCTTATAGCATCAACACTGGAGTCCGGCAAATGCCCGTATTTGGGCAAATACAGCGGCGTGAGCCTCCAGAAGAGTATCCGTAAAGGAATTCGCGATGCGTGCAAGGGGTTCATGAGCATCAGCGCCGGCTGTGACCGACATGACCTCATCGAGTTCGAACCCAACTGTCCCAGTCAACAGAGAGTGGAGAGTGAGTGAATCCAATTGTTTTGTAAAATTTTACTTGCAAACTCTTCTCTGGCTGTCTTCTTCAATAACGATTGCCTCCCTTCGATCCGCAGTCTCTTATTTAATTTTCTTGTCTCGAAGTATTCGAGTGAATTTTCATAGCGTGGAAGTTTTATCGATTGGATTGCTGTGGGAGCGTCAAGCGAGTGGGAATGTAGTACCCGTGGCGCCATCGCTAGGTGGAACCTGAAATGAAAAGTGTTAATTTCCGGAAATATTTCTTAGTTCAGAATTTTTTAGTTCAATAAAGGGTTGTAAAAAAAATTAAAAGAAACCAAAACAAAACTTGGATGACTTCTGTGATTTGAAAGCGAATAAATAAGCATTTTGGAATGAATAAAATAAATCGCGCAATTGAAACCACTAAAGTCAGAAAGACAGACCTGAATTCACACGTTTAATACTTTTGAATATAAATTCTACATCGTTCTCAATCTCAAGTTTTTGGAAATAAAAATAATTTTTGGAAATAGGATATTTTAGACAGACCTGAATTCTACAATCTAATTTCAATAGCGAAAAAAAAAACAAATCTAAAATATAAGATCCTAAGTGTATTCGTTAAAAAAAGTTATATTAAGTAATAATTTTATAGAATCTAATTCATACAGTTATATTCCCATATAATTCAGAAATTCTCTTCCGCGGTCGCTGAGCTTTGAATCTTTTTCGTATAATTTACAGCTACTAGCCTTCTCGTCTATGGCGAGCTGCTCGACACTCTTATCGAAAATAATTTATTTTCCTTCAAATAAAAGATGCAGCGCCAAAGAAAAGAAAAAAGAAAGAAAGAAAGAAAAAGAAAACGCAGATAGCCAAGCATTATAGACCTTCTCAGGGAACGTTTCTGAATTTCAATAAATGGAGAAAATTTGTCATTTGGCTAGTTCAAAATCAGTTAATACTTGAATTTTAGTAGAATTATTACTATTACGACTACACAAAATGAGCAGAAATTCCGGTGCCAGAGCATCTGCTGAGATTTTTTCTGTAGACTTCAATTTAGCGGTTTACATTTCAATAAACTGCTTCTCTAGGACCATTAAACTCTAGTAGACGAAGTGGCTCCATTTCTGTTTAAGAGAAATAAATTATTTTCGACGAGTCTATCGAGCAGGTCGTCATGCATACACCGCTTTTAAAATTGCACGGAAACATCTTAAATTTAAATGAAGCATTTGGAAAAGCGGAGACTGTATTGTTGCTACGTTACTTAAGTCAGATTTCTGATATCTCTTAAAGTGTGCAGGTACACCGTCATGTTGCCACGCTTTTCTCCGCTTGAGGGCGCATTTCCTAAATTTCTGAAGATGAAATGCCTAATTAAGCAAAAGATTAACGCTTCTCGTTCATGTAGATAAGTTTGTATAATTTAAAATATTAGATTTTGAGAAAGATAGGGAGGGCATTAATTTAGAACAAAAAAGCATTTAATATTAATATCATTATCTTAAATATTACCTGAGTGATACATTTGCACATTACGAATAAAACCCGCTAAATGGTAAAAGCATAGATGACAGCCAATTAATGAACTAAGATTGAGACTTGCCGTTGATAATAAAGGCATAGCCTTTGAAATACGTCTCGGATGTTCTTTTGTTGTAAGAGGTTTTACCTTCCTATACAACTGATCAAAGCAATAATGAAATTTCCGAGCAAATAGGGTAAATGTGCCAGTAGTTGATTGTGTACCAGTAATTGATAATTTACGATTTAAGGGCTTTAAGTAAGGTACAGACTGTAACAGGGCAAGAAAAGGGACTGGTTTTGCCAGCTCGTTTTAAAGAATGTTTCAGGCTTCCCAGAACAACAAAAAACTAGGTACTTTGCTCCCTAGCATGCCCGCAACCATTTATTTATTTATTAGTTTATAAGCAACAAGCTAGTATTAGCCCAATAACAGCTAACAAAGAAAATATATATCATAAAATTACATAAAAATGCAGGAAAAAACAAAATGTATAAGAAAATGTATAATCAAAACTAAGTACCAAAGAGTAACTAAAAATCCATTGACATAAAATCCATTGACATTAAAATAAAAACAGAAAATCACCATGTGTTGATCATTGCCTTACTGAGTCGGAAAAAAAACTACGAGGGGCGATTGATAAATAAGGTCTCCATGGCTGTAACTTTTTTATTTGTTAACCGATTTTCAAAATTCTTTTTGTATATTATACTCACATTTGTCCTCTATGTAATACACTATTCATTTTTCGACTTAGTCCCCATCCCTTTCCACGCATTGCGCCAACGTGTGACTAGTTGGGTGAACCCGTCAGAGAGGAATTCCGGAGTTGTTGTCGACACCAGGATTGAATGGCAGCTTTGGACCCTCTTCTGGAGTACAATAACGTCCGCCCGCACACGAATCACCACATACCAGAGGCGTTGCAGCGCCTAAGTTCAAAGATGAAAAATTGCAGTTCAAAAATGAAAGACTTTGCACATTGCGACTTTCACCACTTCCCAAAGAAGAAAGAGCCCCTTAAGGGACATGAGTTGGTTCTGACGGCGAGGTAAACGCTGCCATTCAATCCTAGTGTCGACAACAACTCCGGAATTCCTCTCCGACGGGTTCACCCAACTAGTCACGCGTTGGTGCAATGCGTGGAAAGGGATGGGGACTATGTCGAAAAGTGAATAGTGCATTACATAGATGACAAATGTGAGTATAAGATACAAAAAGAATTTTGAAAATCGGTTAACAAATAAAAAAGTTACAGCCATGGAGACCTTATTTATCAATCGCCCCTCGTAGTTGAGTGCGTTATTACTTGAATTTATTTCAAGAATGTTGTGTAATACTTTATATTAATTTTACGTGGGCCGTTTTGTGTGGTCAATACTTTTAGTAGTAACAGAATTTCAGATGACCAATGCGTTAACTGTTTAATCCACGGTCAACTGCTAGAACTCATAAATGCAGTGTCACTATTAATTTTTTTTTAATTAATAATTTACAAAAATATACAAATGTGATATCGAATTTAAGTTAATAATAAAGGAAAACATGATGATTTTAAGTCTAACTTCTTACTTTCCAGTAATTGATCTAGTTCTGTCAATTATAGGAATTTGACTATCAATTTCTAGATCACCCATTTTGACTTAAGTCTTCCAGGCCTTAATCACCGTGCCGGCGCCAGGTGGCCGAGAGGGCTAGGGGTAGGGCGTAGGTTGAGTCCGCCTGGGCATGGATGTTTGTGTTTGTCCCGGGCTGCGTACAGATATACCTTGTGTAAAAGGCGCAAAATGACCTTAGTAGTCGACGCCAAAATTTCTAATAAACCAACCAATAAACCTTAATCACCGATTGTTTTTATCGGTCCTGAAACTTGTTACAGAAACGATCAAGCAGATAGCCCGGACAAGTTATCTTGCAAGAAGAAAACTAATATTGTGTTTACTATGTAAGAAGCATTATATTGGATGAATTTTGCATATAGGAGAACAATTGTCAAAAATCAAGATTTTTCATGAACAGTTTGTTAGGCAGTACTTTTGGCCAAGATCTTATCATATAGCACAAGTAGAAAACCCTTCATTTTCTATGGTCCGTGCACTTTACATAGAGTGGACCGATTTAATTTATCATTTCAAGAGGGAGGGGGGGAGATAAATGATATATATGAACAGTTTAAGTTTAAAAAGCACAATTTTAGTTAATGTTAAATACACTACATATTATTAAAAAAAAATGCTTGATCTTATCAGGTCATTAGAAGCTACTTTTAAAATGTTGTCAATTTTTCTAGTAAAGTATTTAATAAAAATGTGTAATTAAAATGCTATCAATTACTATTGAAACTAATTGTCAACTTCTAGTACACAAATTGCCAACTTCTGGTGAACCAAGCATTAGTTAGGAATATATTTGATAACTTAATAGCTTTTAAAGATATTACAATTTAGAAATTGACACATTCCGCATTATATTTATAAAATTTATATATTAATGATATAAGTAAAAAAAATCAAAATACAATTTAATTTAAGTACACCGTCATGTCTTAAACTGTCCATTATTGGTATATCTACCCTGCTAAATTTGGTAAACTTTAGAAGTCCACTTTTCTATTAAAACAAGTCTGAAAATTTTCATCTAAGCATTTGAGCGGCTTAATATCTCTAATTTTCTAAAAAAGAATCTTTGTTTAAGCTTGTAAGAGGATTGCCTCGACACCCCTTGTGAAATGCAATTATTTGGTGTTGAGATTTTTTTCGTTTTTTCTGTTGACATTTTCGGGGAGGGGGGGGGGGGGAATCTTTTCCAGAAACTTGTTTTTAACACCCTTTAGCTCTAATTGTTTTTAATGAGATGAATAAATCTTGAAAACATTCAGTTACAAATGATAAATATCTTATATTTCATACAAGAAATACTGAATCGAAGGATAAGCATTAAATTTTGTTTTCTATTAAATCTGATAAATTGCATCGCGCTTAACACCAGCTTCCGCAGCAATTATGAATTCAGCTCCTTGTTCACACTGTGGCTACTATAATACTGAGTATACCTTCTTTTATGTAACCTGAAAACAAGAAATTATGATGTGTTCACTAGCTTATCATATATTCCTAGAATATACTCCTCAACAGTCACATAACTGTTCATCGAGCTTTTCAGTGCATCTAAATCTTGCATATCAATATTATTTCGTCTTTATAAATTACTTCTATTCTTAATGGAAATATTGTGAATACTTTAACGAAAACCGTTTATAGGTACATCTAAAAACTCCCCGATCTCGCCATCGTTTAGTGAGCGCTCACGATCATTACGATCGAACTTTTGAGTCCGATTACTTCCAGTTTGAGCCTGATCACTTTCACTTTGCATTCAATTACAATGGCCGACTGTGAAAACGTATCACACCTCGTCTTTTGTTCCCATTGGGGTTTATAATTTTGAAATGAATCTGAAGCCACTGAACAAGTCAAGATACACGGTAGGAGCGAATGAAACGAAGATGAAAGCAAAGAGTATTCTACATATTTATTTTTTAAATTATTTTCTTAGGTTTCGGATTTTCTCTTAACTTTCGATTTTTTAATACGTTTAATCTGTGGGATATTTGCGTTTTAGCACTGGTATTTATTGTCATGAAGAATAAATCCATTGAAATCCAACACTAGATTATAATAATGGACTAGAAATAATAATTGTGTTCAAAACAAAAAAGTTGAATCCATAACGAGTTTTTCTGTGGTAGTTACCTCTTATTCAGTGATCGGACTGTCAAACAAAATGATAAACACAAACTTCATAAATTGTAATATTGTTTGTGATATTAAAGACATATTACGTTTTTCTGTGGAAAACAATTCAAAATGCAAAGTATACCAATAAAATACATACACACTTTAATAGAAGTTATCTATGATTTTCCATAATAGCAAAACCAAAAGTTTACATCTCAATTATTACTGCATGCATTGAATGAAGACGACTCGAAAAACACTAAATTACCGAGACGTGAGAGTTTGCATGGACACTGGAAAGACTAATAGTTCGCTGTGATCAGGTACCCATTTGAGCAACGGATGTAATTGTAGATGTCAAAGTTGATTTAATTTAGTAATATGACTTCTGTACAGGTTTTTCTTTTATTGGCGTTTCCGCATTAAAACTAACATATAACTTCATTGTAGAAGTAGTGAAAGTAAAACTTTTTTTGTTTACAAAGTAACAAACTTGGTATGTATATATTATAGAAGTGGCTAAAGAGGATGATGAAAATAAAAGATCACTGTTATGAAATAAAATATTTTAAGTTGTTGCATATGTTTCAAGGAATTAAGAATTAGATTCAGATATTAATAAGAATAAATATCACTATTTGGTTTTGATCGCATAATGCAATTGATGTAGTTTTCATTTTGAATTTCGGATTTTCTATTGAGATTTCCTTATCTTAGTTTGAAACTCTGTTTTCATTCTTTCTGAAAAATGTTGACATGTCGTTATTTGTTTAAAACTGTTGAAAATTGTTTATTAACACTGTTTATCGTGAAGACCGAGAACAGTAAGACGAAACGGCAAAGACCGAAACTGTTGCAAAAATTGTAATAATTAAATTTGTTGTTAACTATGAAAAAGCATAAAAATATTTGCATAATATCATCTCATCCAGTAAATTTTTATTGATGAGAAGTTTTTCTTTCTAATAAATATTTTAAAATTTCGAGAGAATTTTCAGGATAAATTTTTTCGGATAAAATCAGGAATTTAGCGCTTCATTGGCCAACCATTCACTAAGTGGTAGCTTACGTATTCGTTTCCCCAACTCAAATTTTTTTTCTGAATTCGAGTCAGAAATTCATAATTCGAAAAGATATGTTAAAATTTTGAAAAAAAAAAAAATCGAAATGGTGAAATGGTACATCTCTAAAAAGGCGAAAAATACGTCAATGCATTGTATAAGGAGGCCTCTAAGAAGGTATTAATTTTTTAATGAAAACAAAAAATAGAAATTGAGAAGGTATTAAATTTTTAATGAAAACAAATTATATAAATGAGATATAAACGATGCTAAATGATTTAAATAATGTCAAACAGAATAATAAATAGCCCTCTGGGACTGTTGTTACTTAATGCGAAATAGCGAAATAAGGAAGTCACCATATCGACTTGACCACAAAAAATTGTAATTTCCAATAAATTTCAAGGTTTTTGTGGTCAAGTGTGAATCTAGTGCCTTCTTCTTTGTTAAATAATGGACTGAAGAAACGGATGCTGATTAGAAATGCAATTTCAAAAGACAAATGAAGTGTTTCTCAATGAAAATAGGGAAAATAATGCAGAGTTGAAACTAAAGCTTAATTTTGTTTTGGTAAAGCGAAATCTTTACCAAAAAAAAAAAAAAAAAAAAAATCGAAATCTTTGGTATAAAGGAAAGATCCATTCCGAAACGATGAACAATATCCCTGGTTACTAAAGATACTATAGAGGGAATACGAAATTGGAGGTAATGGGAAATTTTTTCAAAATATCTGAAATTTTTTCTCATAAAAATCTCCATTGAAAAATTTGTCCAAAATAATTACGCGTTTACGTTTAGTTAAAAACTAAGTAGGATTCAAGAGTGTTAAGGCTTTAATTTGTAAATCAGCCAAGTGGTTTTGAAAGATGACAAAACAAAAATGAAAAGTAATACCCAACGAATTAATTTTAAAAAGAAGAAAGAATTAACAGAGCTGCGTTTCGATTTGGTATTTCAATGTTCAATGCGAGGGAGGATTGCTTTAGTTTGTGAACTCTACTGTGGCGCCATCTGATATCGTAAAGCAAAACTTATCATATGAAAACTATTTATTTTTTCAGTTATTACTTAGTCGATTCATATTATTTTCGTGGGCTACATTTTATTTTTAACAAATACACAATGGAATATATACGTGCATAATGAAATAACTGACGAGGAGGGAAAAAAATCAAAATTTGGGTTAAAACATTTCAATTAACCAAATCAACAATGTCTCATAATACAATTTCATCAATTTCATTGGCAGTAAACGCAATTCAGATTTTTTTCAGATATTTCCAAAAAATCTTCGATATTTATAATGTATTGCTTTTTAGCAAATTTTTTTAATTAAAAAAAAGTTTTGGTGCATACATGTATTTATTTTACGGTATTTTGGACCGGAGTACTTGAAATAATATTTTTATAAAAATAAAAAAAATTATAACTTGAAAAATAAGTCTGTAGAAAAAATAGATTTTGTTATATTTTGTAAATTTTATTTTGGAATTCCGTTTTGTTTGGTATTTCATCGGTCGATGGCGCCACAACACGGTGATTGCTGAAAGGACTGGTTGGGTCGATCGATTCAGATGTTGTTAACGAAAACATTTGCCATACATGTTTAATGATTAATCTATTTATACGGGGTAAAATTCATAAAAAAGAAAAAATAAATTTGATTTAAACTCTGTGTTCATTTCATTTAATATTGCTTGGTTATGCCCCCCAAAAAATCTTTTTTTTGACTGCGAATAATACAGGAAAAAGATGACAAAAATAAAATTAGGATATAACTTAATTTTAGATAATTTCACCCGATTATGGTTAAATTTTTTGAGAGAAATTGAATTAAGTTTAAAATTGAATGTTCGATTTATTTGCTAATATCAAAAATATTTTTTATACTCCTGAAATACTTTGTCATTTCATACTTTATCCTTTTGTACTTTGTCCTTTCATACTTCTTTATACATATTGTATTTGAGTGCAATATTTTGGGATTTTCTCCCCTTTTATATATTGTAAGGCGTTAATTCATTTTTCTAAAATACAATACGATTATTAAGTCTGTAATCTATTTATTTTTTTAGCTTATCAGTGCCACGGTCATTGGGAAGAAAATGGCACCAACTACCTCATCACCAGCCTACGAGGTTCTAAATATAAATTTTGTTTCGTAAGTATATCTTCATTATTTATAATAATCCTTTTATGATGGATAAAATAGAAAAAGTATGGTGATTTTTCTTCGACTTCTGTATGTTGCGAAAAACATGGAGTAAAGCCTTAAATTGTCACTATGTGAAGAATTAAGTTTGACGTTCACTTGCATTCAATAACAGACTTGGAGAATTTCACTCCACCCTTGGTAATATTTCGACACTAGCAACGGTGTACCCTCCACAACACGTAAAGCAAGTTCTGATCTGTTACAAAAAGCATGAGCTTCTTTTTTTTTTTCTTTTTTTTTTTTTTTTTTTTTTTAGAGTTGAAATAAAATTCAATAATATCCACAGATAAGGGCTGTGGATGGACAGACTTATCAATAAGAAGGACATGAACAAACTGCTTTTCCACAAAGGTTTTTATATTAAAAACTTTTTAATATACATGAATGTACATTTCGGCCGCTACACGGCCATCTTTCAGCATGACTAAATGATAATATAAGAACAACTATTTGTATCGAACAACAACCAATTAATACAAAAGGAAAAAAACCAAAAGAAACGATACAAAATGAATATCACTATTTGATAACACCGATGAAGCTCGTCCATTCAGAGATCCATGGGGCCTCGATCCGCGTTGAGGAGTTTATCGGTCGGTCTTCTAGCAATCTCTAGTGATTCCAGGAAATTTAAATAGCTGTAGTCACTGATGTGACCTATGGTCCAACAAAAAAAGAAGATGAGATTAAGAAGATATGCCTGTTTGCCGAATAAAATGGATACAAACCTCACACCATTGACTCTTTGATCAAGAAACAGAAAAGAAGAGAATAGATACAAATGCCAAGACCTTGATTCCCGAAAAAGAACAACTGAAGTATCTTTTTTCACCGTACAATACACCCCTGGTCACCAAAAGATTCGGTGTCAAAATTGCCTACAAGATTACCCATATCCTTACAAGAGCTCTTACAAAAACAAAATCCTGCATGAATCCAGTTCAGTGATTTATGAACTGAAATGTGGTCGGCCAATCGCGTTGCAGGATCTCTACGCGCATTAAAGAGGATTTTCAATGCATCAAAAAACACAAATCAATATGTCAAGTCTAGCAACTATAGTCCACCCAGCCTTAGTTGGACATTGTTACGACAAGAGTTAAACAATACATAACAATATGTCCATCACATTTCGTGCAAATTAAGGCTGGATGGACTATACAAGATTTTACACTACGTTAGTAATTACAAGGCATTTAAATATCCTGGAATCACTAGAGATTGCAAGAAGACCGACCGATAAACTCCTCAACGGGGTTCAAGGCCCCATGGATCTCTCTGAGTGGACGAGTTTCATCAGTGTTATCAAATAGTGCTATTCATTTCGTATTGTTCCCTTTGATTGTTCCTTTTATATTAATTGGTTGTTGTTCATTTTGTATTAATTCCTATTGTTAGTTGTTCTATATAAATAGTTGTTGTTCTTGTATTATCATTTACTCGTACTGAAAGATGGCCGTGTAGCGGCCAGAATGTACATTCATGTTTATTAAAATCTTTTGGAAAAGTTGTTTGTTCATATAGAAAAATATTCAATATTGCATTTATTATGATACCATTAAAATTTTAGATAACATTCTTAAATTAAAACCTCTTTGGAAGTTTCAGAAATCAATAGGACCCACGAACCTTCTCCTGGATTTTAAGTCTTGGACTTGCGAAGCGATTTTCACCTCGAGTTGCTTTGCGATTGCTCCAAATGAGTTTGACGAAATTGTTTCGAAGCGGATTTAAATGCAGATTCCCGTAAACAAGTTAATACTTGAGAAATCATTCGCTCGTTTGGTTCTGTTTGTGTTTAGTAAATATTTTCCGCGTTTAAATGTCCGGGTGAGAATTGGAGAGAAAGCACCAGCGATTTGGTCGTTAACACCTGGCGCTTTATGAGCTCATGAAGATTAAGGGAAAAGTATTAAAACTGAGCAACTGTGTGTTTACATGAGTCCACGCAGTGAGTCAGTCATAAAACGTTTATGAACTCTCAAATTCACCAGAGGGTTTTCCAGTTTTAACCTTACTTAGTTGATAGACGTCCATTTAGATCCCGTTTGTTTGGGATTTATAATGTTTGCAATGTGTCCATATTTAAGAGGACGCAAAAAACGATTTTGCTCTTAATTACCATAGTTTATTTTGAGGGATCATTAATTTTTAAATTTTATGAAAGATACACTCTTTTGAGCCATTTTAAAATATTACTTAGTCAGTGTAGGTAGACTATCACATTTGTCTATACCCTATATAATAATCTTCAGTGAATATGGAGCTATGTACTTGACACAAATTTTTTTCGATATTAAATCTGCATAATGATAATAGTAACAACAGCGAATAACTTATTAGGTTTAATTAGGAACAGAGGAAAATTTAATTCGATATCGATCTCAACCTTTTTCGTTTGCATAGAATATTTGGACTAATGGAAAATTCCATTGGCTTCATATCCAATTATAGAAACGATCGGAGCTTAATATTTTGATAGGCTTTTAACCTGAAATATTTGCGAACAACGAGGTCAATTGCATTACCATGTTGGAGATTTCATTGCATAGGAATTTCAAGATGATTGAATTAGGTATATGAAATTGGATAAAATGTCAACAGAGAATTAAGTCCACTTCGACTAAATACTAAAAAGTTATTTATATTTCTGTGATCCCAAATCGGTATTCGTGATATAATGTTTCATGGCGTAACTTTTTTGTGCTCTTCCCATATATTTTTTGTGTAAAAAAAAAAAATTCCATTTTTAGAAAAAATATCGTATTGAACATTTAGGAAATTAAACAATACTTATTTTGTGTTGATGTGTAGAAGTCATATACAATGTATAATGATGGAATTAATAATTTTATTATAAAACATAAAATGTCAAAGTATTAAAGATAACTTGCTTGAAATTATACGTGATGTATACTTCGTTATTCTATTTGGATATTGTGTAATTAGAAAGGTGGAGTAACATTCTATTAATACCATGTTATTAGACCCTTAACATTTCCATTAAAATTAAAATTCACATACCACTGAATTTTTTAGTAGTTCGTATTTAAAGACGTTGCCTTTCAAGACAATTTACTGTTTATTTTAAATTAAGGTACATAGTACGTATAACAGTAACTAACATAGTTGGACTAAACAGAATATTTGAATCTGTTCTAAGAGAAAAGCATTTTTTCTAAGCTTAATTTCTTCTATGAACTAAGTCTGAACTTATATTTACCAGTCTGGAGTAAAGACATTGATAGAGTGATCATGCTTCTATACCTTTATCCAAAAGATTTTCAGTACTCAGTATGTACATATACAGGGTGAATACAAAAGTTTGAACCCCCCCCCCCTTTTATTTTTTGAACCGAAGCAGATATGTCAATTTTGATGAATCCAATGAATAGGAAGTTGTGGGTGGTCTATCCCATTGTGTACTTTTCATCATCCCAAATGTGCAAATTAGGACACATTCAAAATTTATCTCAAAAACCGTAAGGGATAGAGAAAAAAACCCAATTGCAAACTTCTTCAGCATAAAAAAAACAAACAAAACAAAAAAAACATCATCCAAGTCGGACCAACCAATCACCCGCAATCACGTGGTGAACTGTTTGTAGCT
>JAHWFO010003124.1:5117056-5161763 GCA_023313115.1 Rhysida immarginata
AGGATGGCAAGCTACACTGTTCCGGAAATGGTCAACATGATCTTCTGATTGTGGGTGATTGGTTGGTCCGATTTGGATGATTTTTATCTTTTAGTGGGGATGAGATTGGGTCTTGAACCTCTCAACGACTTTACATACATCCTGTGTTGATAATACGCAACACGTTTGGATTTTCTATAGCCTATATCCAGACCTGTTTATTCACAAATCCAATGAGGTGAAACATGGCCGCATCACTAAAAACAGTTAAATCCAAAATGTTCCCATGAGAAACGTTTTGCAGAAAAGAGTGGCAGTAATGCTGTCGTTAAAATGCTTGCTTAAAATGCCTTTCTTCTTCCCGATAAATTATTATTAATCGAGTTATTAATTAATTCGGATAATTATTATGAGAAGATATACATCTTTCACAGACCAACGAAAGTTATCTTTCTTTATTCCATCAAAAATAATAAAACGGTTTACATCGATTTATAATATTTCTCTGCTTGTATTTTATAGGCAAAATACAGGGTGTTTCTAAATTATCTCCCATATTATACATGTTTATTGCTCAAAAACTATCACAGATTATTTTTTATTCACAAAGATAAACTCAAAAAGTTTCTTAGCCTCGCTTGAGTTGATAATGAAACACGCGGTTGGCGCGTGGTACCATTGTTGGCGCGTTGTTCCATTTTTCTCAAGGCGCAGTAAACAATAGCGAGTGTTCAAAAAAAAGCTCAATGCGTGTTTTGGCTTGCGGAATTTAAGTCAATGATTACAGTTCAGAGAATGTTCAAAACAAAGTTTAAAAGGATCCTCCAAATCACAAGTCAATTAAGCTATGATATGAAAATTTTTTAAACAGGTAGCCTGTTACACAAAAAGGGTGCTGGTAGACCTTCAGCGACACCATAGAGAGTAGCAAAGGTCAGGGAGGCGTTCGATCGTAGTCCCCGTAAATCACTTCGCCAAGCGGTTCGTCAACTGGATATGCCAATGACATCCGTTCATAAAATAGTGAAGCACCACCTTCGTCTTGCACCCTACAAAATCCAGATGATGCATGAACTGAAGCCAGATCACCGACCGAAGCGTAAGAAGTTTGCTGAGGATATGCTCCAAAAAATCGACAATGATCCCACCTTCCTTGAAGACATTTCGTTTTCTGATGAGACAACACTCCATACTTCAGAAGCAGTATTTGGGGTATATTCATGCCGCATTTGGGGCTCGCAAAACCCCCACGTTCTAAAGGAGCATATACGCGACAGCCCAAAGGTTAATGTTTGGTGCGGTTGAATGCATGATCGATTAATCGGACCTTTCTTTTTTGCTGAAGACACCATTACCGCTGCAATCTACCTAGATATGCTAGAGAACTATCTGACTTTACAGGTGGAAGAACTGCAGCCCAACATAGTCTACCAACAAGACGGAGCACCTCCTCATTAGGCAGTGCCTTGATACGAACTTTCCAGGACGATGGATTGGACGGGATAGGCCAATTCCTTGGCCCCCTCGCTCACCCGATGCGAACCCTCTGGATTTTTTCTTCTGCGGATATGTGAAAGACAGAGTGTACAAGACCAACGTTGATGACATTGAAGCTTTCAAGAACAGAATAATTGAAACAATCGCTGAAATCACCCCCGAAATGCTAGCCCGAACATGGGAAGAAATTGAGTTTCGTTTTGACGTCCTTCACGCCATTAATTGGGGGGGGGGGGGGGCACATTGAAATTTATTAAGGCATGCTAAGAAACTTTTTGAGTTTTTCTTTGTGAATAAAAAAATCACTTTAAAATCTGTAATAGTTTTTAAGTAATAAACATGTATAATACGGGAGATAATTTAGAAATACCCTGTAGTTTCTGCATTTTTAAAATGTATTTTCGAAGCTTCATTTATGAAATGAAATTTGATTCTAAGTTTTAGAATAAAGTGTTTCTTGGATCTATTTCTTTTCAGTTTTTCCCCCTGTATCCTTTCAGTTTATTGCAAGTTGTGTCAATTATTATTTAATGTCGACTGCAATGGAAGCAATATTGTGTCAAAAGAAGCTTGGCAAGAAATGACGTCATACAATATTTCATTTATATTTTTTCCTCCGACATTGACTGGGGCCGTTTCATAATCTTGTTCGAGGGTGACGTCATAAAATACACGCTGGATAGAATATTAAATTGGGGAAAAAATGGCTTACAAGGATAAGGGGGAGAAAGGAAGAAAGAAAAAATAAAGCCGGGTTCTGCCTCTCCGAATAAAGAGCCACAGCGCCATGGTAACAGCTGAAACATTGATCACATTTGTGACAATCGAGGGAATGCGGACGGAGGAGTGTCGTCGTTTCGTCCGTTGCATTTCCATTTGAACATTTCCACGGGAGGCTGGCGGTGGCGGAAAAGGCAAAAGGGCGTTTTTGTGGAGGCTGGATTTTAATTTTTCACCCTTAAATATTTTGTTTAGGGATTTACTTACCCGTGTGTTGTGATGGGTGGTGGGGGGAGGGGGGTAAAGGGACGGAGGGTCTTCGTGTTTAATCTGGTGCGATCGCACCGTTTTGTGTTTTGTGCAGCAGCTGCCGCTCGTGTTCTTCTGATTGTCAACTACCCTCTCGCTTAAAAGGACATTAAATAAAATGTGACATGGAAATTAAGCGACGAACATTACTTTTATCGCTCGCTTTCCATATTTCATCTTTTTGTTTTTGAGAATTAAGATAATCACTCGGGCTCGTGCACGATTTATTCACGTGGGATCGAGGCCCCCAATGCGGCCGCTTCGAGATAATTGCCACGCGACACACACAGACACACACATACACACACATACATACAAACACAGTACACATAACATCCACACAACATCGACGGCGCGGATTGAGTAAAACATTGCAGCACCGCTAAGCTTATTCATTAATCGCAGTTGCGTCGGTTTTTGTAAGGGGATCGTGAGCGAGAGTCGGATAGAACGAAAGACAGCAAGAGTCCCTGAAATATATTTAAAACTAATCCATTCTTTCTCTTTTTATAACGACAATCTACCGATCCACCTTCTTCACCTGCTCTCGTTTTGGAATCTTTGTTTCGTTCTGATAAAGAAAAGCGAAGGGCGTTCTCTTATCGAATAGCGGAAGATAATAGATAGGTTTCAACGATGAGTGATGATGTTTCGTGAAGGAGTGTCATTCAAAAATGGAAGGGCTCCACGTTAGGCCTACGGTTGTAGTTAATGACCCTCAGCAGTGTGGCTGGTTCGGGTCGATGAAAAAGGCAAAGCTTACCATTGGAGCACGCGGGCTAAGGACACTCAACCAGTAGCAGCCTGTTATTAATTAGTAATCTTTCTAAAGCAAGGAAAATAGAGAAAAACCCGTGGCACTGCACCACACCAGACTGTCTGCCTTTTTACTTAGTTTTGCGCCTGCGCTCTAGCGCCCATAGGAGAGGCCCACACGCACGCGGCAAAAGGGGTGCAACTCTATAATTACGAGGGTTGTGACGGTTACAGCCAACTGACAACCCCTGTTGCTTTCATCAGTTTTCCGAGGCTCCGGCCCCCTATATCCATTGTTCCCTGGACAATCTTTTCCTCCAAAAGGAGAATGAAACGCGAGAGAGAGAGAGAGAGAGGCTTTCATCAGCTGGAATTAAAATTTGGAATGAAACGAACAATTTTAGGAAGCGCGAGAACCTTCCAATCGATGAACAGAACAACAACATTTCCAGTTTATTAAACGTAAATAAAACTTTTCGTTTTCGCTTCAATAATTAAAACTGAACGCGTTTAAATATGGAAAATGGTTCGTTTTCACTATATATGGATGCATTTTACATGGCTCGATGAATGTAACGGTCGTCTCTTTTGACGTCATTCTTAGACATCATCAGTTTCTCGGGGCTTTATTAAATGAATCGCGTTGCCAATTCCCTTTACACAATGTATTCGTGTATACATTAGGGCGATGAATTCCGCTTTCTATGTAAATTGAATGAAGGCAAATAATGAGGATAATTCATGAAGAGAGGAGTTATATTTGTCTTTTACAAGACCAACAAACGACATCTCTTCGTGGTTGTTTTGGTGAGGTTTTCAATATCTAACAGAATTAGAATCTTTAAAAATTTACTCTTGACTTCCGGTTATTGTTTTGTGTCCTCTACTACACTTTAATTAATGTGGACCATTGAATAAAAGCTCTTTGAGATGAACTTTTAGAAAAGTTCGCTATTTCGAATAGTTACATTAAAACAGTTTGATTTGAATGGTACACATAGCAACTTTAGTAAATTAACGGAAATAAACTGTGTGTTAGAGTCGATGGGGTTGTTTTGCCTTTGAAAGCTTCCAGCAATCTGCGGTCAACGAATCGTTTGGCGAATTTCTTCTATAAGATACACTTACTGTCATGGAGCCAAATAAGAATTCAGGCTTAGCTCTTTTGTGTTATAAAGAAATGGGGTGAAAATAGGAAGATAATGTCTCGTTACTATTTTGAAGTTCCTTATTTTAGCTGTTTTGGCAAATATTAATGATAATGGTGGTGGTAATTGCTTTTTCTATTCTAATGAAGAAGTTACGAGATCTGAGAAAGAAGTTTTTCAATGTAACGGTAAAGTTTTAAGACCTTAAGATTGGCCTATAAAATTCGATCACCTCGTTACCAGGAAACACCATTAGGCAGAGAGAATTATTTTTAATCCACCATCTGTTGGCAGCTTCAAGAACAACGAGAGCAATACGACTACTTACTATCAAAATAATACTCTTCTCGTTTCCTTTCCATCATTTTAATGTAATAGTTTTTTCAGATTTCAGTTCATGGTTTTTTTTGTTTTTGAAACTTCTATAAATATAAATATTCTTTTGAAAAATTATCTCCACTGGGAGGAGTTTGAAAGAGCAGGAAAAACGAGAAACGAATTTTTGAAAAAAAAAAAAAACACCCACTAATTCTTTCCTTTTCTGATTAGAAAATCGATAGGAGCAATCGGTGATAGCGTTTTGTTGTTTCTCTTTTCGTTTACCTGCATAATAACATATTTCGATGAGGGGACGGACCCCCTTTTTCCTTTTATCTCCCTCACTCTGTTGGCATTCGTGTGTTTTTAAACTGTAATTATATGTCTGGAGACGGGTACCCTCTCTCTCTCTCTCTGCACTTTTCTCTATCCCCCCGCCAGGTTCCACTTTGGGCTCTGCAATTAGCGCTGGGTTGGAAAAACCCATAAATACAGGTGACTTAATTATCGATTCACAACAGAGAGATTATTAGTGGATGTGTGTTGGGGGCTTTGCCAACGAATTACTATGATTTTCTTAAATTTCATTTTCTCCTCTCGCTTTTTTTTTTCCTCCCCAAAATATATTTCTGCACCTTGTGGGTCTCCATAATCTGGAATTACTCTATTTACATAAGGCAAACAATTAAGTTCTTGTTTCTGGTTAACTTTCTATAATTGCTTATTTATTCTTCCTTTGAGAATCAAACTATGTGAAAGAGTTTTTTGGTCAATAATTATTGAGAGACCCAGTATTCCTAAGAAAGCCGGTATTTGAGAGTTCGCATTGTACATGTGGATAATATAGAGATAAAAGCATGTGATGTCCATGCCTTTGGGTCGAACCACTTCTTGTCGAAGTCCAGAGCAGAGGACCTAAAATGACTGGAATGTTTTTAGGGTGTTCGAGAATCGATTTGCGTTCCGTTGCCATGGAAACTCTTGAGGAGAAAAATAGATTTGCGGGCGTATCATCTAAGAACTTCAAACTGTTAACATACTTCGCTTTATAATGTCAAGGCAAGGAATACGTGAGGTTTTCTCAATCTGATTCGTCCTGGAAATGGGGTCTTTATTATTAGAAGAATCGCTCACGTTGCACCTGATGTCATCATTATTGATTTTCCTATTCAAATTACGATGATTGCTTGTCGTGTGGCAAGAGAAAAGCAAAACGAAATGGGAGGTCCATAGTCCTATCTATTATAGACCTCAAAGTTTACCTTTTTTTTATACATGCGTAGGTGCATTGAACCTTTAGGATAAATAAAATTTTACAAACGTTGCAAGTTCTGCAAATTCACCTGCATTCGTTTCTCTTTTATAATGTTAATCTCAGCCCGTTAATTATTTCTTAGGTAGCCTACTGTTAAAAATGAGTAACCCTGTGTTTATAATATTTTACATTGTTTCATGTATTTTCCATTAAATATAAAATAGTATTTTTCAACTTAAAAGAAAACCACTTGAAAATGCGTGATACTGCATTACCATAACGATGTTAATTAAAAGCATCGTTACTGTATTCGCGAAGTCGGTCGTTCCGTCGCCAATTTTTTTTTAATTTTTTTGAATTTGACTTCAGATTCTGATAGAACATCAAAAATGAGTGAAAATATAATAGGCACACATGGCCAAAATAATGATTAAAAGTTAAACAAGTTGGCCGGCTAGAAGGACCAAAATGCTTAATTTTAACCGCCATTTTGGCCAGTTTCTGAAAATACAAGACATTTTGCCTATTATATTTTTTACTCACTTTTTACTTTTTTATGCTCTATCCGAATCTGAAGTCAAATCAAAATATTCCAAAAATTTGGCAACACAATGACCAACTTTGCAAATCCCGTAACGATGTTTTTAACATGAAGCTTAAGCAGTAGTACATATCTCTCACCTCCCTCTATTCAGCAACACTTGGCTTAAAATAGAAATTTCGGGATATCATATGGAAAGGAGTATTGTTTTATTATCATTAGGACGGAGATCATTTTAAATTTTTAATTTATATAAAAATAATTTTATTCGATAATAAAACTCTTTTTCCATATGCTTTATAGAAAAAGAACCTAATTTCCAAATATGCTTCATAAATTTCATAAGTTGACAACTTCAAATGAATTATGCAGCTGAACAGCATAAAGGTTACCAAAAAGTCTTTCTTTTCAGTTCAACTAGGATTTTTTCAATTTTTTTTCAATCAAACGACCTTCATAAAATAAAATAAAAAATAGTCAACTACATCTATAAATTGCTATATAGAGTTCGAAAAACATCACTAATATTTTGATTTTGATGGGTTTTTCTCCAAATTTCTATAGTAAAATAAACCTTGGAGAAAAACTCAAGATCAAAATGTTAGTCATGTTTTACGAGTTTCATACAGTAAATTATTGATTAAAATTGAATAATTTTATTTTCATACATTTAAATTAACTCATACTCAACTGTTCACCCTGTTCATAACTGCCCCATACAAGGGTTTCCTTTGAACATGTATTGGGCACATTTGAGAAAAGTTTAAAAAAAATGTCTTTCAAAAGATTAAAGTATAAAAATGTTGTGAAAAGACATTATTAAATAATCTCATCACATTAGTCTTTCTTTAAAACTATTGAAATTCACACCTAACATCTAAGTGTTATAGCCGGAGAAGTTCCTCTTGAAATATTTGACTGAGGTAATTTCATAATAATAGTAACAATAATAATAATAAGAAGAAGAAGAAGAAGAAGAGAAAGAAGAAGAAGAAGAAGAAGAAGAAGAAGAAGAAGAAGAAGAAGAATACACTCACTAAACAATTAGGCTAGAGGCAGTACTTAAAACCACTTAATTCCATAAATGTAATCAAGGCCATCAATACTTATGCCATCCGAATACTCTCCTACTCCTTTGGAGTTATACAGTGGACACGCTTTGATCTTGAGGGACTTGAAAGGAAACAACGTAAACTGCTTACACAGAAAACATGATCCACACACAAGTATTGAAAGACTCACCTCGTTCATAGGGAGGCAGAGGTCTTATTGATATAATAGAAACAGACTCGCAAATCAGTCACTCAGAAAATTATTTTACTCTAAACAACACACATTACCATTGCACAAAGCCATCTGCATGGCTAATACAAAATACACACCTTTGAATCTGAAAAGCGTGCAGAATGCCCATAACATTCCTACAACATGCACTAAACTTTAATCATAGCTCGGAATGCAATTTTCCGGTAGACATCCTTCTGATCTCAACCAACCGCACGTCGAAATAAAAAGGAGTCTCTTTGGAGACACTAAAGGAACCATGATTGCCATACAAGACAAAGCTATTAACACTAAAGCTATAGAAAATATATCAAAAATTCGACTGATGGAGCTTGCAGGAAATGCCATATCGCAAAGGGAATAATCCAACACATCATATCCGATTGCAAAATACTCACACAGACAGATTTTTTACACAGACATAATCAGATATAGCTAAGATACACAAGCTTAGGGACATCCACACTCCATACAATAAGTATATCCCAGACACTGTCTTAGAGAACACCACACATAAACTATATTTTGACAGAGCTATTATCACAGACAAAACTATCCCACATAACAGACCAGACATTATGCTAGGAGATAAGCAAAACAGAGTGACCTACATAAATGATATTTCCATCGCCACACATAATTTACAAAAGATGTACACGGACAAAATTACTAAATATACTGATCCTGCACACGAAATAAAATACCTTTAGGGAGTTACCATGGTACACGTTTTCCTATCGTTCTTTCTGCCACTAGTGTTATTCCACATTCATTACACAAAAACCTGTCAACACTGAATTTAAACCCACACTTATAAAAAAAACCTTATAGAAAGCCACAGTCCTAAACATTTATCTCATAATAAGGAAATTCCTACACCCAAACATCAATACTCCCATGAGCACGTAATTTTTCCTTGCATGAGCCCCTTGGGCTTGGCTCTCTCTTGGGTCCACCTCTGGGACTTGGCTTCCGGACTTGATCCGAGTTTGGTTTCCCCAAACAACAATAATAATAATATTATTATCACGTTTATGTCTCTCACAGCAGTCTTCGTTTCTAAGATATACGAATTCCCAAATATCCTTCTCATAAATTTGACTTTTTATATGAGCCCATACAGATCTTCTGTTCGTCCAACATAAAGCACATTCGATCTTCTTAGTTGCGAATTGAACCAAATCGCTAGCAATAATTTCCTCGGTATCATTTCTCTCAATTTGTGCCTTCTAAAGTTTCAATACTATGACCAGACACTCCATCGTTTTTACTCTTATAAGAGCTTGCTGCTTGTTTTGTGAAGTTCAACTGCCATTTAGCTTGCATCTTACAGCGATTTAGTGATTTTTTTAACATTACTCCGAACTATTGTTGTATTTCATAAATCAAATATTTCATCATTCGTTTAACATTATAATATCTTTAACCTAATTAAATGTTTGTGGGTCAGATATCGGTCACTGTTCAAAAAAAACCCTCAATGCGTCGTTCAGTTGTGCTTCACATAATCCTAAGAAGTGAAACATTAAAGGAAACGCCAAATCCCAAGAAATGCCAAAATTCTACAGTAACTTTTACAAACTGTATTTATTAATCTTTAATATGACAATATTTTATGAAATTACCTAATAGGATTAAATTAGAATTTTATTTTCAGAGGTCATTTTAATTTTATCAGTCTTATATTACGATTTTCTCTAGTCTGTATTGCCTCCCATTTCTTTCTTTTTTGAGGGGGGGGGGGGGCCGGCTATTGATAAAAAATTCGAAAAGAGTGTTCTCTCTATTAAAGGATGGTATGAAAATAAAAATTTTATATACATAAAACACAGCGATTACAAAAAGCAATCAAAATACTATTGTTTTAAATCAAAAAATTTTTACAATCTGCTGGCCTAATGTTTCATAACAAATTTAGATAATACATACCAAAATATAAATCCTCTTTTCCCACAACATACAGTAAGTATACTTAAAAATTAAAATAAAATAAAATAATTAATCAGCTGTGTTTTATGTGCATAACATTTTTATTTTCATACCATCCTTTAATTAATATTATCCACATGCTGTTTTACTATCTTATAATTATCAATATGGCTTATCAAGTCTTTTCTCACAAGCTTATTACTATTGTATCCTTCTCTTATGTAACGGAATTCTTGTGACCAAAAGAAAAATTGTTTTTGGAAAAATATATTTAGATTATTATAAATTTATTTAATGCATTTAGGTTTACCGTTTTTAATAATTGAGAGTTTTAGGGCACTATTATGAACAATCAAGTTCGCGACAAGTGAAATTGATTGAAACAATCTCAAATCACATTTTTCTGCAGGAAGAAACTATTGTTCAGGTTTGTTTTTAATATACATGTAAGGGTTTATTAAAGTTATTCTTTATTCATCATCATTTAAGTTAAAAGTATATCCGTTTCTATATTTTCTTTCTATATGCAAATCATATCTGGTCTGATTAATTATTTCATTATAGGATTAAATTATTTAAGCTTTTAACATCAAACTCGAATTCCTTAATAGTTTGTAATAATGCGAATCTATTCAATTTCTTTGTAAACAAATCCACTGGCTAATTTAGAATGAATATCCAGTACCTTTTATAATTCCCGTCTATGAATATAATATCGTCATAGCTATCGTCACTCAAAGCTAGCAAAACTGGGGGGTAATCTTTAAATATTATTTATACATGTGTATTCTATTTTTGCCCTGTATAATTAGTGAAGTAAAAAGTTATTTTGTGTTTACTCTAATGACACTCCAATCTGTATATCATAAAACGACTAATAATCTTATTTACCCTTAGATTTACGTGGAATCGGACAATATTCTAAAGTTTTCAAGTGTTCGGGATTCGTGCAGTCGGCGCATTCAACCAGGAGTCAACGGGTTTATGGCTTTCAATATTACAAGCAAAGGTGAGTGCAGAGGCACTATTCCTCAAGGCATATATCAAGCTGTCGATATTGAAAAATTTTTTTTAAGTAATCTAAAATTCATGTCATTTTAGTCCTAACTCTAAATCTAAGTAATTGATTCAATTTTATTGCGTCCAATTCATTGATAAAGAGAATTTCCTTTGGAAAAGAGACGCTATGCAATCATTCTTTTTTATGCCTGTTTTATAGTGCCTCGTATATTGCGAAAATATTTCTGTGGCACAAACTAAGAATTTTGATGGCTGATCCATCCAAAGTCAATCGACAAAGCATTTCTTCTCTGTGACACAAATATCTTATTAAATCACTCTTATTATCTCGATTATCTCGTTTTATCCGGTCTCAAACCACTGAGAATCATAGAACGAAATAAAACCTCTTAATGGAAAATTGACTGTTAGATACAGGGCGATCCCTATAAAACTGAACACTTTTAATGGCTTCTAAACTAATAATAACAGGTGCAATTTGTACTGCATTGCAGAGCACCTTTGGGAGATTCCTCAGAGTAAATGTTGAAAATGTTCTCCACCTGCATCCATACACAACTGTACTCGTCGCACTATATTCTATGACGTTTTCCGAAGCGTATACTCGTTAATGTTTTCATTTCTTATTGCTTCACGGAGTTCAGTAAGTGACCGCGGTCTATTCCTGTACACTCTGATCTTAGCCCCACAAGAAGAAATCCGGAGATGTGAGGTCGGATGATCTGGGTGGCCACACATTTTGTAGACAACAGTAGTCATAACGTAACAATGGATGGTAGGTGTACCAACGTTAATACCAATATCGAATCTCCCAAAGCCACTGAGACCATAAAACCCAATTTCAATATTTTATTACTTTCCAGAAGGAAATTATCTTTATATATAAAAATTCAGGTTCAGGGTGCGTCTGTAAATATTCTAAAAACTCTTGAACCACTTATCCGATTGAGCTCATATTCGCACCATATGTTCGTTAGGTTCAGAGTAAGGTTTATGTCTCCAAAGGGAGGGGGGTGGGGTAAATATATCTTGGTTTATGTTTGTTTGTTTCCTCAAGAGATGGCGCAAGGGATATGGCATTAAAATTTCATCAAACAAACAGACCGAGCAACGCCGGGCATATCACCTAGTAAATCTCTAAATGTGTTCAGTTTTTTATGGATCGCCCAGTATTAAATATATGGGAAGACTTCAGAACTGCTAAAAGAATTGCTGCTTGAAAATTTGAAAAGAATCTTAACAACAACTTCTTATATAATATTTCATTATAAATTTAATAACATAGAAAGAATTTAATGCAAATATGTTATAACTGTTATCTCAAATGTACGACATTTTGATGTCGAATTATGTTGCATTAATAAATCAAACATTGTATGTTAAAAATTATGCTAGAACATGTAGATTTTGAGTTATCATATTTGTTCTGTTGCTCCATACTTTTCAGCAAATCAATTCGAACATAGCTTCTTTCTTTCAGTCAGAGTTAGCTCATTGTTCCTAGTGAAGATCGCCTTTGCTTTTGCAGGATCTGTTATATTCATAATACACTGCATGGCTGAGGTACACACAAATCGGCTTTATTCTGTTGATTAGATTGTAATCTCTGAACTAAGCAAACATCTCTTACAAATTTCCGTAAATCCCTTTGTACGTTCTTAAAAGAGTTTCAGCGGATTGTGGTTAGAGAGTCAGGGCTTTCTGCTCAGATATGAAACATAAACTTGGTTTCATGAATCAACTTGTGTCATTGTTTCTAGTGTGTCTGAATAATGGATTTAATATTCTATGGAGTGTTTGCAGATAAGTCTAGTGGACGTTTACATGAAAGGAAGATTACATTACATTCAAATTGATGGAGCTAGGATGGAAATAATCAGCTAGGATGGAGTAGTCATTAATCTTCGATGGAGGCCTATAATGTTCAGGAATAAAAAGATGCCTTATTTCGTGTCTTATCGGTTTCGCATAAACCTAAGAAAAGTCAGAACTATCAGAAATGGAATGTCTAAAATTAACAAAATGGCAGTATCCTATCTGAATTCCATCTAATTTATATTAAATGGAGATATATTTCGAAGAAGTTAGCCATTTTTTTTTAAAATAGCCCTCTGGAAGAAAACAATTTCATTTGCTTCCTCAGGTCTTCCTAACACATATCACCATTTGTCAAACATGACATTGACATATTTGCTATTTGAATGAATCGTACTTTGCCCTTATATTAATATGCAACTGAAGTTAACTTTGGAAAAGCACAGTGTTTAAGAAGTATTTTTAGATGCTTTCTCAATATTAAGAAACGATTCTTCACCTATTTATCAGTTATCTAATGTTCCTTCTATGATAAAACCTCCAAATAATCTACCAAAGAATTCTTTCCCAAGTGATCTGCTTAAAATGGCTGTACTTTTCCAAATACTTTTGGATGAAAAGACATTGTTCAATTAGAGGTCCAAATGGAATCAAGTATTCCTGGTATATTATTGCATTCATTGTCCCGTCCATTTTCACAAGATTAGCTTTGCCTTCGTACCTGATGGGACGGCGTTGTTAACTCCGTCTTACTGATCAAAACACGCTGTTTTCCTAATTCCTTGCTTCGTGTTGATGGTGAAAAAATCAGTTCGGTCTATTAAAAATGGATAGGATGCCATCTTTAACTTTCTTTGAAAATTGTTGGGTATAATCTACCTAGGTGTCATTTATTAATACCAAGAATACATTAAATAGATCACAGATTCTTGATTGTAATTGTATTCGTCATTATATGATTTTTTAAAAGAAATTCTTCTATCTGTTCGAGTACCTTAAACGTAAGTTTTAAAACTGTTTAATGCTTATTTCTTAAATATCTTCCGGTTTAAGCTCATTACACCTGGTCTGTTGCTTTAATTATAAATAATTTAATAATGTTATATTCGAAATTTTGGATTAAATATTAATCATTAGGAATTCGTTGTATTAATGAATATCAATCAAAAGGAAGCATCGATGAATGTTGTTAATTAAGCTCCCTATACATCTCACATTTATTGGATTGATTTAATTAATTCTTCTTTTATTTTCTATTAGGTGACTGTACTGCACCAACAGCGCATTCTACTTCCGGATCGTGGAAGCCCTCAAAGGTGATGTCGGCCGTGCTCGTCGCCCTCACCATCCTGTGGGAAATGAGATGAGCCCCGGCCGTAGCAGTACGTGAGCGAGAAGCGCTGGCTGCAGTGTGGGTCCCCGTCTCTACAACGTAGAAAGCAAACTGTCAAAGGAGGGGTTTACATATCGACCCCAATGAATTTCGAGAGGCTGTGTGTAAGGAAAACAAAATACCAAACCTTATCCAAATAAACAGAAACAGTCAAATAAAATGAACTCAACTTCCTTTTTTGTTTATTATCTTCAACAACAACCACAACGACGACAAGTGAATGACAGCAGTTTAGGAAATGTTTACACCAATAAAAATCGACTCCCCAAACATCACTATTGAGGAATTGCATGGTCCCGTGGAGTGGTAAAAGTCTCCCTCCTCCTTTCCTCCTATTTCATCCTCCTTTGTCAAGTGGAAAGTCAACATCTTCTGTATGCAGACGGTTTCATTTTTGCGTTTTTTTTTCTGCTCCTCATTTCGGTTTTCTCTCTCTCTGTCTGTGTGTCTCCAACACAAGCAAGCAATGCACTAGGGGCGGCCGTCTTTCTTCGGACGAAGAATTCCCACGGAACAACTGCAACCCTTCACCTCTTGGAATTTTTTTTAAAAAGTGCTTCGACTCCACAGGAAACTCATTTTCGTTTTCCAGAAATTGAAGAGAACCTTTCTACGAGTTATTTTTGCAGACACCCTTTCTGGATATTAAAAGAGTATCAACCAAACACCAAACAAGTTAAAACGGCTCCAAGATTTCAACTATCGAATATTTTGGTGGATTTTTGTGTGCATGTGATTGTGTGTATGTGTGTGTGGATATAGACGATAGAAAGTGGTGTAAAACATCTCTTTCCACCCCTCACGTAGGGGTGGACAGGAAATAACCCAATTAAAAAAAACGAACCCACCACTTAATTTCCTCACTCGGATGGCAATAATAATGAAGTTGTTTAAAACGATTGTGCATTATACAGCAAAACAAAAAACATGTTTTCCTCATGCTCTTGTTGTGTTTCCCTTTTTAAAAAATTCTAAAAATGCAAGTATTTGAGAAGGAATTGAAGCAGCGACTTCACATTTATTGTTATTATTAAAGATGATAATAATAATAATAATGGTAATGAATAATGTCGTTTTCAGGCGAGGACAGTCATGTTTTTCCCTCCTTTCGTATTCATTCCTTTTAAAAGGATTTTCAAAAAAAAAAACGTTTATCGAAATAATTAATTATAAGTAAAAAAAATTTAAAACGTGAAAAATAGTGAAACTGGATTAAGTGCTAGCTGAAATCTTTGCATGACTCACAGAGGTAAGCCTTTATGATTTTTTTAATAATTTTTTGACTTATGTAATTTTTCGTAAATCTTTATTTGTAAAATTTCTTAAAACATTCGTTACGAACAACATTTAATGGGAAAAAAATGAATAAAAATCATCTTCAGTATTAAGAGGGAAACGATTTTATAACAAAAACGATATTTATTGTGGGATCGGTTAATTGATAACCAAGACAAAGAAAAATATAAAAAAAAAGGAAAAGATTTTTTAGAAAAAAAAATTTAAAAAATGTTTTCCTATTATTAACGAAAATTTATAAAATATATAAGAAGAAAATAACGTAAATACCTACTCAGAATTTAGTATTGACATTAACAAAAGAAGTTTTGATGAACTCCAGCTTTAACCATATTTCTTAAAATCCAATAATCCACAAAGTAAAAGAGTCGCTATCCCCTATGATTACTAGTTTTCATCCTTGTTTAGCAATATTATGAAAAATGGTTTTCAAATCAAGAGTAAATCCCATTGAAATAGGCATCCAGTTTAAGTAAAGAAAAAAGAAATATTTGTTGCTTTGACTGAAAAGAATCTAGCTCTTTGATGATTTCTCATAAACGAAGTACTGTTACCATATAATCTCTCTAATTAGCCTCTGTTAATGAATTCCATTTTTGAACCCTCTGGGTCAATAAGGTTTTCCTATTTTGCTTCAAATGCTTGCATAAAATACTTTGATTTCTGAAGTTGATTTGAAAGCTAATTAAAATCAAATTTTATTAAAAAAAATATATATACATACTCTATAAATATGATATGATTTGAATTACCAATTGTGATATTCATTTTGATGTAGTTTATATAAATATATCTCTTATGTTGTTACAACCTGATAATAATATAACGATAATAATAATAATAATAATAATAATGATAATAATGATAATAATAATGATAATAACGAATGATGATGATGATGCCATTTATAATAACCAAGAATAAAAACATAATTTTACCATGTTGCAGAACATTATTTGGATGATTTTGTTCTTTAAATTATGTACACGAAGATAAAGCAGTCATTATGAATAAAAAAGTGTTTCATTACACAAGATGAATCTTATAATATTAACATGCTTATTAAATTAAGTAATATAGCATCCTACAGTTTTTAGTCCGTTTTTAAAGATATCCTACAGTCTTTAGTTTGGCCTTGAATATACCATCATTTTGTTCTCCCGAATGCTATGACAAAACGTCCTGCATGTTAGAAATCTGAGATGCTAGTCATTAATCATTATCGTTTGATTCACAAGGAAGATGATAGAATATATTTAGAATTTCTACATTTTAGCTGATTAAGAAATAGAACATGTGCATTCATTTATAATGACTGAAATTGTCTTATTAGTTTTCCTGTTAATTTCCAATCTCAGAATTCTTTGGACGTTCTAGGTTGTAGCATGAGGTAGATAAATGTGAATATTTACAGTAAATGTATATAACTAAACAACCAACATACATTAATGAAGGATAAACGATATCTTTTGTCTACATGAGATTTTTTGTATGGCTTGGATGTATTTTTCGACCACTGTGTAGTCATCATTCAGCAAGAATATAACGAATTACTCCATTTATTTACTGTATAAACAGCAAGCCTGTATATAAACGACTGTGACCTTATATCAGTGTATTCTTTCACTACATCATTCATCAAAGCTGTATATTTGGAGAAGAGATAATCTTTTTTCCTTCAGTGTCCTTTATCCACCAAACAAATTGCTCCTTTATCTTGATCTCCATGTAGCCTCATAATTTTATTTTAAACCTATCAGTTACAATGGCCATAAATCGCAAAAAGACTCATATCCGCATAACGCCATAAAATTTCTATATATTTTGTGTCAACCACTTCAACCATTGTTGTTCTCGTGATGATAACTGTTGTAATTATGAATCTTTAAAGCATATTTCATGGTTTTATTATAGTCGAGTTTAATTATGATCATGTACGTATATGTTCTCATTTTCATCCATACTAAAAGAAGCGTTAGATTTATGTTTGCATTTAACTTGCTTTCGTGCTAAAATGCATAGCTGTTAATATTCTAATAAGCGAATGGTTTAGTCGTTATATTGGCTTCAGTGGTCATTCTTTCTGCTCAATCTATGAATACTTAAATATTCGACTTAAACATATTGAATGTCGACTAGTTATTTGTTATGATTATTTGTTGTCCATTTCATTTCTAACATGAGGTTTATCTTCCATTTGGTTTATGAAAAATGACATAAGAAATGACATACTAGATTTGACCGATTGTCATACTTTATATGCCAACTTCTAACTCATTCTGAATGTTCAATTAATATGAAGAAAGAAAGATAACTAGCAGACTACTTAAGGTACCAACTTTATTAGTCAAGCAAAAAGATTTTGTTAGCATTGTGTGATACCCTTAATCGAGTACAAATCACTTATTGCTTCTTTATTTATAACTCTTTTGCTTTATTTTTTTTTTTTTTTTTTTTTTTTGTGTCTGAACTCTGTTTATTCTGAAAAAATGAACATTGTACATATCTTTCAGTTAGGGTTTGCTTTTTTGGTTAATAGATTTATAAAGAGGGTAATCTTGTTATAAAAAATGAGATTGGAGGGGAGGGGAGAACTGAACCTCCAACAATACCGGTAATAAAAACCAACGGAAATGTTTTCTGCCTACTGCTACTAATTGATTTCGGTCAGTTTTAAAAGTGATTTATGGATTGAAAGTTAGATGAGTTGGATGGTTTAAATCAATTTAGACCGTTGATGCTTGACCAAGATTACTTGGAACTCCTAGGGCAATTACGACATTAAAAATCTGTTTGCAGGCAAATGAAGGGCAGAGTTTGGAGAAGAAATCTTCAAACATATCGTAAATCACAACGGACCTCCAGTAAATCACTTTTAATGGCTTCGGAAATAGTGAAGCTCTTATTGGAGCTATCGCATTTGCTTGCTTAATATTTAGGGAAAAAATCAATTTCGTTTGCAAAATTGACATGCATTTTGTTTTGAGAAAACAACAAAAAATCTTAATTTTTTTTTTTTTTATAAAGAAGGCCCTTCATTGGGAATTTTTTTTAACTTGAACACTATGTCTTTTCTGAAGCTGGAAGCTTATTATGGTGAAAGGGTTTGAACTTATTGCAATAAATTCTGTAGGTACAAGCGTTTTTTTCTTTAAGGATGCCTTGAAACGAAAAGGATTTCAATTTTATGCCAATTTTTAACAAATTAGCTTACGTGAATTTTAACAGACCAAATACATGAGACACAGCAGCAAGTAACTGGAAAATCAAAAGGTACACAGACGGAGGCAGAAAACCGAAACTATAGTAATTGATTTATCTTAACACAACTATTTCAGTTGGTTTATCTTGTAATGTAAGGCTTCTAGGTATTTCGTTCGTAAATAGAGTACAAAGACCCACCAACTCCAGGATTCTAAAAAACTCACTATTAAAACGTATTAAAACTAAATTTGGCATTTTTTTAGTTTATTTATGTATACTGAATTAAAATTTAATCTCTATTTTGCGTGGTCATTTTTTAAGTTGCGTGCTTAATTAGTAAGATAAACTTGAAGAAGGGAAATGGACTGGCTTACAACATTTATTTTGAGTTATTTAAACTTTTAGTTAATGTATTTGAAATCGATACTACTGTTAGCATATACTGAGATACTTGTCAATAGTTTTTAAATTGCTTTGAAGCATGCAGTAATATTGTAATATATAATAAACGAAGAGGAAGTTTCTTTTTTTAATTTATTAGATACAAAGTTAATATATTTTTAATTAGCTAATCATTATAGTCAGGGGCATGAGAGTTGGCCATTTCGTAAGAGAGAAAATGAGGATTTAACCATGCTAAAAAGGGAGTGAAGGATATTGGTCTTTCCTCTATCCCCACCCCCAAGTTGGAAAGTTAAAAAAATTAATTTAGGTCAGTAGAGGGAGTAGAACCTCTTGAATAATGTTATTTTTTAATCGAATAAGTGGCCAACTTTCATAGTTATTTATCAATTTCTTATATATACTAATTTTATAATAGCTGCATTATTAAAATTAATAATTAAAACTCGACGCATTAGCCTATACCATTATTATGGAAATTATCTTTTTTAAGAAATACGCGTTGACTCTCTTGAAAATTGTTGATATGGCATCTTTTTCAATTACATTCGAACCTCGTTAGTATAGAATCCCGTTAGTGTATGTTTCCTTTGATCCTGACCCCTTGAAAGCTATTTCTATGTAAATCCGGCCGTTTATTATACATTTAATAATCCTCGTATAATGCATTTCTCTCAAATCCCGGATAATGTATATTTTTGTTCTAAATTATGAAATTCATTCCAAAAAATGAATAAGTTGAGATGTTTATTGAAAAAAAAACTGTGGAAACAAATTTTTCATTAGTCTTGCGATTATCTAAGCAAGTGACCTCAGTTTTTTTCTATCACCCACAGATTTCTCGTTTTTCAATGAAACACTTCTAAATTATTCAGAGTTAAGGCCTGATATATTCCCTTGTGGCGTAAAAATATGGATACTTTAACATTGCAGCCGCTTCTCTTCACGCCCATTACTTTAACATTGCAGTTTCTATGTGCATAACTTAAAAACGTGATGTGACAGAAAAAATCTAAAAGCAGATTCGGATTCAGCACAATAAAAAACACAAAACAAGGCAAATTCATTCAAGATGATTTTTCATCGTTGGCCTGTGTAATTAGGAGATAAACTGAGCCGCGTTTGAGCCGTACATTTTTGTCATGGCGACCTCATTACGATGTAATATTCAATAATAAAAGACTATGGAAAGATGTTATATGAGGGCCACTTAAAAAGTCATGACAACTATTTTTTTCAGTGGAATCCCTGACTGCGATCTATATTTTTCGATATGCAGCAATGACACCGAGACGTATGGTATTTATTAGTGCCGTTAGATGGTGTAGATGTTCAAGGACGGAAGAGGAAGGAATGCGCGAAAGTCAGTTGGTTTTCAACCGTTATCGAGTAGAGATGTGGGTCGGCTAGAAAAATGTGCTTACGTAAAAATAGCAGTGCTTCGCGGTTAAAACACGAGTATGTCACGCACAACTCGTAGAAGCCGTTAGAGAATTGTTGCAAAGTGGGCACAAGCTTTTCAAGCTGGACGAGTAGAGTGCGACGCGAGATTACCAGATTGGACAGTGAAACAGCTGATGGTATTCGATGCGTTCTTCATCGTTGGCAGCGATGCTTGCCTTGGAGATTACTTCGAAGATTCTTAATATATTCTTAATGATTTAAAGTGCGTGCAGACTATTGTGCTCAAATTATAACGGTAGATGATTTTTTTTGGATTTTTACTCTTCTTCCTTGTCTACAATACTTCCTGAGTGACTCCTATAACAGACATTGTTGGTAAAGTTCATTGTGTATTTTCATATGTATATTATGAAATGTTTGTATAACAACACATTTGACTGTGAAAAAAATAGTTGCATAACTTTATAAGTGGCTCTCGTATAATAAAAGATTAGGAGTAAACTTATATGGGATCGTCCATAATCCATGTGGACAGAAGAAGGGGGGGAGGGGGTTTAAGAAAAGTCCACATTGGTCCACAGGGGGGAGTGGATATATACAGTCATGGTCCACGTGAACTTATAATTGACAAATTTAGTAAATTCAATTGGAATCTTAAACTAAAAAATTTTGATTTATTTTATTTTAATTGGATCTTTTGTCCACGTGGATTTTGGGGAGAGTGTTTAAAAGTTGTCCACTAAGGGGAGGGAGGGGGTCAAAAAAGCCCAAAATTCTGTCCACGTGGATTATGGACGACCCCTATGTCTTCGTTCGTGGCGTTACCCACAAAGCTTTGCAACAGTAGTTTTCAGTAATAGTCCTTTTCGACAATGATCTATAATTATCGATAGCTAATTGCTCTTAGGTATATCTAATATAATAGGCGTTATAAAATTAAAATTAAGGGGGGGAACCGATATTTTTGTCAACGAACACAATTTTCCTCTTCTTCTTTCTTCGCAGCCTTCGTCTCTTGCGGGAGGAGACCGGCTGATTAATTTTCCTCTTACAGAGAACAAAAAATTGTCTTACAAATTGTTAGAAATGTCTTATCTACTGGTCTCCAAAGACAATGCTAATATTTATATCGCCTATTACGATTAGCTAGCTATCCTATCTTTCCAGAAAAAAATAGGCATTATGAATAAGTACTTAATCGCAAAGCTTTCCTTTAACCTTTTTAAAACGCTTAATACTAAATATAATATATGAATAAATAATTGTTTAGATAAAAAGAATATATTATAATAAATAGTTATATGGATATTTTTCCTTTAGAAAACAAAAAATAAATTTAACCTAATATAGTCCTATAGTATATGAGATGGTTGAGTCGAAGATTCTGAAAGAGTTGAAGAATTACAGTACTAGAGGAATCATCTTGAATTGGTTTGCTATATTTTATTTTATTTTATCTTTTCTATTAATTTATAAAGCAAAAATATCCACAAAACTATGAATAAATAATATTTACAATTGTCGATCTACATATTTAATTACAAATGCCGGCATTATAGAAGATCGCTATTACAAATATAGAAAATTGATTAAATCTGCACATCCTTTCTTATAAATTCAAAACATGCCACTCACATTAGCTTGTATAAGATTTCCATAATATGTCCTATATTTTATAGTAGATTTGTGATACTGACTGCCCCAGGTTTCATAATTCTAAATTATATTTGTTCAAATAAAGCCTAAAAACTAAGAAGAAAAAAAATAACTTACGTTGGGGAATATAGTGCCTTACTCACGAAACCTGAATGCAGCAACACATTTATTTCAGGCTTAACCATAATTTAGGTGTTAATTTTAAAAATAATGGGCAGCTTACAGAATTATTAAATGCCGGCATGCAACACATAATACTCCATTTGAATCAGAAAAAAAGGGTGCATTTTAAAATAAATTTTAAAAAGTATTATTTTAATCCTATTATAGTTAAAATTATAGTCGACCATAATTCTCTGCATCCAAGAATGCTTACAGCTGAGGCCATAAACGGCTAAACAGGAAGATGAATTTGTATAGCAAATTTTAAAGTAACATAAAAGGGCAGGAGCACAGGCTCCTTTTTAGCTTTAATAGAAAAGGAATGGAAGAATAATATCATAAGAAAAAGATGCAGAAATGTGAATTTTAAAAGACTTTTAAGTCTTATAATAGCTGCATCATTTATTGATTTATTGATTAAAGAAATATCGAAGATTTTCGTTTATTGAGTTCAGTATTGCATTAGCACCAACTGAGTAACTTCAGTTATTTATCGCAAAATATCTCGCTAAAAAATTGCGGGTTTGTTGGCTGCTTAAAAAACACACCGTTAAAGTTCAGAAATTAATTTTAAATTTAGTAATATGAGGAGAATCGAAATGCTCACCTGTAATGAGAGAGCGGCGACGATCCATAATAAAGTTTATAGGAACTTGATATTTAGAAATTCGTAAACGACCTCCTATAACTGTTATATTATACCCTCTTTTGAAAAATATTAAGTATACCATTCCATATTTTCTAAAGTATGTTCATTGAACTCTAAGGGTTGTTTGGTTGGTTTTATTTCTAGAAATTATCCTTAATCATTTTCAAGGAGAATATTTTCACGTAATTATTGTTTATCTTTTGTCATCTACCTCTTTTATCATTATAAGATGCTAAGTTATTTTTGGTTTGTTTGGATAAGCTAATTTTGCAGTCATAACGAAAATGTGTATATATTACTATGTTTTTATGCATTAACGAAGTTATTGGAATATTCTTTTCTTTTCCGCATATAACCCAATTATTTATCGCACATTGAGAAATTTAGTTTTAATATTGCAATTTTTGTTAATCGTTAATGATATATAAGCTGTGAATATCATTCCCACGATGGAGACTGAAGGAATTAACAGAACCGTTTATAATTTTAACAGAAAGTCATTTTTTTTCCATGCTGTATCAATAATTTATGAATGCGACATGATCGAGGTCGTAACCGTATCCAGCAATTATAGGGTAATATCCATTCAGTGCATTCATTGATCGATGCATCGGATAGAGAATGGTTTATGGATAGTCGTTAAGTTCAGAACCGGTTTCTGCAGCAATTTGCATGAGACCCACAAGTATTTTGAGTTTGTCTTAAGTCTGTCGAAAGCATCGCAGAAATAAGAACTTTTTGACTTAAAAGTTTTAATATGCTAACTTGGAAAATTCATTTCACAGTGAATTTGAGAGGGGGGGGAGCCTAATAAATTTTTTTAACCTAATATTAACACTAATTTTACGAATTTTATCCGTATATTTTAATTATCAAAAGCATAATAGATAGAAAAGATCCTTTTTATATTAGATTTCAAAAGCCAAAGCGGTATGATGTTTTAACCTCAAATGCCATCAAAACTTGAAGCTTTAACCTCAAATGCCATCAAAACTTATTTTAAGTAATTTGCCTTAAGAAAATTTTACATTAGGTCTAGCTGTTAATGATAACTTCGTTGATATGTTGAATATCGTCAGATTCTTCATTGCAGTTGCTACAGGCTCGAAGCTCCAGGAATTATGAATATAGTTGCAAGAATTAACGTTTTTCACATCAGTTTATTAATTAGCTAATTATTTTTATAAGCCGAATTAAAAATTATGCAATTCTGTTTGTATTTATGATAACATCTTTGTATATAACGGTTGTGAGTAACATTTTTGTACTTTTGAATAAAATGAAAAAAAAATTGCTTTAGTTACAAACAAAAAATCCAGTTTATTTATGACTTTAAATTTTTTAATAATTATGTTGATTAAACGGCTTCACTGTCCACTTTCAAATTTGGGACCTATTATTTAAAATTTGATAACATTTGAAAAGTTATAAAATTGGATTTTTTTTAAATATCTTAGTATTTTATATTAAAAATATTCCAAGATTCATCCAACTCTTTTTTTTGTTTTCAATAATGAAATGACTTGAAACTGGGAAAAAATGAAGGAATCTAACCTTTAACATCCAGTTAGAAACTTACAGGATCAATTTTAAAGTTTGCCGATTTAAATTATTTTTTCTATTTCAGGGGTCATAGCAATTTCTCTAATAATAAGATTCCGATCGGTTTCGTGCTGATCCTTCAGATACCGAGACAATCACGTTTGAAATATGATCTTTAAATCTGATTTTGTTCCCAAAGTGGATGATGAATGCGGTGACTAGTCACTGTTATCAGGCGCATATGCAAATGTGGAATTTTTAAAAATACCCCCCCTATAATTTTCATCAAATAATTCAGCCTAATTAATGTGATCAGTTTCATCGATCGCTATTATCAGAATTTTTATCTCAGCTGTGCATTGCCCAAAACTGACTAAGGGAATTGGATATTTTACAAATTCAGTAGGAAAGCGATTTTTACACTTGTTTTGTTATTTTTTTTATTTTTTTGTTAAAAATTGATATTTTTTTTCTATTTCCCGGAAAAGGTCCTATTATAATCGTTATTACCTCGTGTTCAAGCTCATTGTAATTTGGCTCATATTGTTCACATCTTACAGAAGATATTTATTTTTTTTCCTTAAAAATATTAAACAAATCACATGTAATAATTTGATGTTAAAGGAATGCATGATAATGTATCACGCTTGGGGTGTATTTAAAATTTTAATTTTCAAATTGGTTTTGACGGTGGCCTTATTTGAGGTACTGGTACTATATTACAAAAAGAAATTTGAATACACACGCATCATGCTGAATTAACTCCTGAATAACTTGCATTGATGTATTCTGTTAAAAATAAATTTCTTGGTAGTAGACAGTTTATGTCGTACCATTTCTTGGATAATTCACATTTATCTTTCTATGTATTATGTTTAAAAAAAAGTTTGAATTCACTCGTATTGAAGATAGCAAGAATTCGTCGTCTTTAAATTTGCAGAAGTTGCACTGTTAACGTTGTTGAGATATTCTCCATATAGAAAGGAAAATTTGCTCACTCATAGTTCTACGTAGTCTATACGTTAATCTAACGTCATCCCGTGGGTTGCGCAGTTTCCACTAAAGATTTAAACAGATGGACATTACAAAAAAACATAACGAAGATAAGATGCGATGAATAGAGCGTAGTTTTAATTCCAAATTTGAAATAATCTTAATTTCCCAAGCACGTCGTTAAAACAAGTTCAACCCAGAACATACAGTAAAATTACATTAAATAGCGCATCTTTAATAAGAAAAGGAAAATAAATAAATAAAAACTGTTAGAGTTTATCTTCACATGTAACTTAGCATTCTACGTTCGTATTAGTCTGCAATAAACAGGTTGAATTTTTGAAACCAGCGAGTATTTTTTGTAGCTTCTTACTATATAAAACCGTTCAAATTTTGCAAAAAAGAACACTATTATCTTAGAAAATTACTTTTTACTGTGATAATTTGGTCACAGGAACATTCAGATAGTTTCTCGGTTCTTCAACCATTAATATTACTTACTTATAATTGTAATTACTTATGTATATAATTGCTCATTATCAAAAACCAAACGAGCAACACAAAATACAAATACCGATCAAATGCCGATACAAATGTAGATACTGTAGTAGGCGATGCTCAAGAGAAGATTCTAGGATTAATTTTGTTGCAAAATTAATCCTCTTGGTATTTTTATCGTTTTCAAAAATCGAAAAAAAATCTAAAACAGATCAAAACAAGAGAGAAAATGAAAATACGCGCGATCATTATCAGCAACGAAATTCGATTGATCTGATATAAAATTCCACGCCGATTACGAATATGCAATCCATTTTTCGATATCTTAAGCGGTTTCCAATTTATTTAACTTTATATTTTTCTCCTCGTACTTGAAACAACATATTTAAAAGGGAAAATAACCTGATGCTTTAACTGGATAATTACATGTACATGTGTACTGTATTGCATTACCTGAGTTGCGCAACATTATTAAAAATTGCAGTGAAGAGTAAAGCAGCTGTACTCCTAAATCAAAAATTAAATTGAACTATCTCGGTAATTATAAGACCTAAGACAACCAAGATGTTCACGATTAATCCAAAAGATTTAATACCACATAAATAAATGTATATCAAAGTCGTTTGGGTAGGTTCTCATCATTGGCCTTACAAGTGGCATACATGACCTCGATCGACAGCGGTCCTGGTTTTCCAAAATTTGCCGTCTTCGATATATAGACTATGACAAAGTTTCGATGTTTGGTCAATATCTCTAAAAGTATTAAGAATATGAACACAGAAGCTATTTAACTCAGTGTGAAATTTAACGTGTATTCTTAGGTCATTTATTGATTATCTCAAACTTCTACTTGTATATAAATTTTAAATGTCGAAATATCAAATTTGTTGAAAAAGTTCAAATTAAAATTTAATAAATAGGCGTTTGGTTTCCACTGAAAGCCATAAATTGTTAGTTAAATAATAAATATCTTTAAGTACAAACATTAATAGTACTTAAAGCTCTGGCATTTCTATTTTAACAGAGTTAACATCACACTTAAAATGATTTCGAGATTAGATCATGCAATGATGGCTGGATGACGAAAACTGACTGTGGTCATTTTGTTAGTTACTCCATAAATAGCTCCGAGTTAGTCTGTATCCTTTTGTCCAGTGTTTTTTTCAGCTAAATATAATTTCTTAGCCAAGGAAATTCAGTGAAGTGCTTGAATTCAAAGAATTAAATAGCTGTCAATGACTGCAATTAAGTATTAAGTCAGCAAATTCATTTAAATTATAAATAACGACTTACAGATGGGGATTTTAGTATATATTCTTTAGATATATTTTTATTACATGTTTATAATTATCTGTAATGCAATGTTTTCATTGATATTAAGGATAATTTTACAAATAAGGTGGAAAGAGGCCTAAGAGGGTTTTATACCCCATAACTTCTTGATGTTTATAATCAGTAGTGTGCTGGCAAATGTTTAACAACCGACTACTCGATTGGAACCGGAAGTTGTTACTGAAATATTTCAAGCCGGAACCGGAATTTGTTACCGAATATCAGAATTGAGATTTCAAATCTACAATAATTTTTGAGAGTTTTTAAAGATTTGTAAGATTTGTGGGACGGTCTACGAGATTTTTCTGTATGACGGACACCTTGATTGTCTCTCAGTTGCAGTGTTACATTATGCTATAGAATTTTTTGACTAAAATCTCTGGGGGTTTTTTCTCCTAACAATATACAAGGTGTATCTGAACGGTCTGTACAAACTTGGAGGGGAGGTAGTATGGGTGATTCTAAGCAAAAAAATTGATCAAAATCCAACCAGTAGTTTCAGAGTTACACGTTCAACATCGTAGCCCGTGCTCACATGTGAGTACTAACCAGCACTTGTTACGATTTTGACGGCGTAACTCGGAAATTATTCATTGGAATTCGATCAAATTTTAACGGTCCACACAGTTTTATATACCCTGTTGTTTTATCAAAATTCATCATTCTAGATGTTACAGAACTTGAGTTATTAACTTGTTGATCTTGGTGGCGGCATTTTTATTTTTGTTCATATCTTAGTTATCGTTCAAATTCGGACCCACGTTCATATGAAATTTTTTGCTTAGAATCATCCATACTACCTCCCCTCCAAGTTTGTGCAGACCGTTCAGATACACCCTGTATACATGAATTAATGTATAAAAAATAAAATTTCTATTTTTTCATGTCTTTGTTGAAATTCAACAAACGGCTCGGAAAATATTAAGAAGTTCAACAACCGGCTCGCGCAAGCCGGTGCCAGCCGGCTCCAGCACACCACTGTTTATAATTAAATGAAGAACATTATATGGCCAGGACTCGAACCAGGGAATTTGGAATTCCGGCTTCATCATTTACTCTTACAAGATTTAATTAATTAAATTTCTATATATCAGTTAAATTTATAAATTGAAAATGAAAGCTTACTGAGAAAAACATTGTATTTCCTAAAGATTCCGATCAAAGATAAAGAAAAAAATGACCGATGAAGAAACCTCTTGTCCACAAAAGAATATTTTATTCTGCATATACGTATTTCGAACTCTTTGAGTTCATTATGCAATGCCAACAAATAATGAACTCAAAGAGTTCGAAATACGTATAGGGGGCTCGTAGGGGGCCAAAGAAAGCCACCCCCGAATCGATCTAGAAACCTGTTTGAAATGACACGATTTCCGAATTTCTGATTGAGAAAGTCTAGCACTTCATTAGTGGTGTGAGGCCATTGATGTCGAAGCGGTATACGCCTCCTTCGCAGCTCGGGGATGAAGAAGGTTTCCAACATGTTAAGGTAAGCCTGTGACGTTACGGTGCCCTCAAAAAAGAACGGACCAATGATGCCTCTTTTGGAAATCGCGCACCAAGCCATAACCTTTCGTGGATGAAGAGGTGACTTATGGATCTCATGAGGGTGCTGGGAACCCCAAAAACGAACGTTGTGTTTATTAACGTCACCTGACAGATGGAAGAAGGTCTCATCTGACAGACACTGGTCGTCCACAATGTCCTGATTGGCTTCCATTTCTTCTCCAAACTCCATCGCAAATTGTTGTCGCTTCTGTCTTCCAGTGTCTGTTAACTCCTGATAAACATGGATCTTATACGGGAACAGGTGTAAATCCTTTCTCAAAATTTGCCACGTCGTGGTATACGACAGCCCTTCTTCAATGGATAGGCGGCAAACAGATTTTTTGGTAGGGGAATCGACCAACCTTGTGCGAACATTTTCGACAACTTCGGCCGTTCGAACACGAGCTTCGCTCCCGCCTTTTTTCTTGCCTTTTAACACATCCAGTAGCACGAAATTGCTTGACAAAATCCATGATTGCTTGCCTGCCTGGTGCGTCTCGACACTTATACTCCTTCCGGAACTTTCTTTGCACGGTTACAGGTGATTTTGTCTCGAAATACCATTCGACAACCTTGCATTTCTGCGTTGTTGATAAAGCGGGCGCCATTTTTCAACAATACGATTTTCATGCAGCGCCGTTGCAACAATACAAACTCCAACTATTTAGAAATTCGATATGGCGCTCATATTCTTTCAATTGTTTATTCCTAATGCACGTCATTCGAGTGAAATGGTCAGAAATTGACTGAATCACCCGGTATTTTGGCCTATAATATGGCACGTGTCATCGGATTTTCTCCAAGAAATGAACATGGCCGCCGTTTTCATCATTTAGCCACTTCTGGCAAAATCAAAATCGTCCGACTTAGGCCTGGATTCCTTATTATCCAAATCACGCCAGAACAGAAACCCAACGGAAAGTTTATTGACGTCGCTTTCTTTCCTTTCCGTTTTGGTCACCGGAAAAATTAACGGGAAGATTGTTGAGCTGTGTTGAAGAAAGATTTTCCCTTCTGTTTCTTCGAGAAATGGAAAACCAATCAAGGCGGTATTGCCATGGCGTCATCGCATCGGGCTCGCTGTTTCGGTTGAATTTAGCTCTAGAAGCAGTAAAGAGCAAATAGATGCTAGATGGTGTTTGAGTGCGTAGATATTTCTCCGATCAAAGAGTGGCGCTACCTTCTGTATCCACGGATTCTGAATTTTCTAACTTAACTTAACAAAAGCTTTCGCGATCAGTTAATATTTTCCGTTTCCGTTTTCCAGATGATGTGACTTTGGTGAATAAGATCCAGCCATTGTGCAATTTTTATTCATTGATGAATTTCGGGAAGTTTTGGATTGCACTCCCTACATAGTGTTTGGTAGTAGAAGGTGGTAAGAGATGCTGTATCTTTAAAGTTATAAATTTTCAATATCTTTTTAAAGGGTGTGAATTTTCAAAAAACGAAAAGTGCATTTTAAATAGGTTACTGCGTGAGAAGTATCTTTTTTATTTTAAACAGTGTTCAATGAAATATGTGTTGAAAGAAAAAAGTTGAAGCGTTGTTTAAATTATGCTGTTTAAATTTTCTTCTTTGAAGCGATGGAAAGTATACACATTCGTTTGGCAGTCCCTAAGTCGTTTCACTTATCCTACTTATTATGTGTAATATCGGGGAGCTCAGAATAAAGATTTAAACCGTTTGGCTAGTTTTTTTTTTAATTTTATATGCCGGTGTAAATTTGGATTATTGGTCGGAGCTGTATGATTAAGAAATGTTTCTGCTTCCTCGTTAAATGCACGGCGGGGATTGCCAGACTTCGTAATGGATGGCGTTCGACCTAAACACTCCCGTACGACGGTGAACGAAAGGAAGGGAGGGGGGCTCAGCGGTTAGTGCAGAAGGCAACTACAAGGGAAAAGAGAGAGAGAGAGAGAAGGGTTGAAGGAGGGTAGGTTGGGGGTGGGCGAGAATACGTAAATCATGGGGATAAGTTGTTGCGACGCTTGCGCCGTCCGCCTTCGGAAAACGATCCTTTAAAAGCGCCCGATTAAAATTTCGCACTCAGTCGATACTCCATTAGCATGGGACGGTCGTTAGGCCTAACTAAATCATTCCCCCTCCCCCACCCACCCCCTACCCCCCCAAACCTCCAGCTGAATCTACTAGTAACGGAATGAAATTTATTGCCTCTTCCAATCACAAGTGGTCCAATTAATTTCGATCGGTCCAGATGACACTCTCTGCTGCTGCTGCTGCTGCTGCGATGGAAAATAAGGGAAACTCACGCTCCGTGTGCGGATGGACGACGACGATGAGAGACTATAGTTGTATAGCTATGCTTGGAAAACCACGAGCATGGACATACACAAAAGACGGAATAATAAATAAAATTCCCACTTCCTTTGTTATTCGCTTTGGAATCGCTTTGGACTTAAGATGTTTAAATATCGATTCGTCCCCTGTTCTATTTTTAGGGAGGAATAAGCGCGTATGATTAACATAATGTATACGTTTGAGGACTTTGGTCTCAAGAAAATCAATACAAACAACCCATCGTTTGGTTTTCTCACTCATCCAAAAGTATAAAGGCTAGTCGCTCTCCATGCTTATTAGCGATACAGAAAATCAGGGCGTATTCAATTGCTGATTTCTATTTAACTATCAATCGTTGCATTATTGATGACAAGAATAGAGAAATATTATGAAAATCATTGTTTCTTTCCTGAGACTTTTAGGAGATTTTTTTTTTGCTGATTTCTAAAATAATTATCAATCTGCTTATCTTTTTAGTTTATTTTTACACATGCTGGGCAATAACTGTACATCAATGAATATAAAAAAGAGGAAAGATAAAATTAATTTTTAACGATCCCCTTGACTATGCACACAATACTCCTGCTTGATTTTAGCACAATATCAAACAAATGTAAAAATTTAAAATTTAATGTCAATATTATCGATTTCAAAGAAGTCTTCCACCATATTGCGCAGTTTCGATATATGCAAAGCAAATTGAATTAAAAATGTACCGATTTCAAATTAATCAATTGGAATTGTTCATTGAAATGAAATTTACATGAGCTAATAAATTTTTTGTTTAGATTTTATTATGAGAAAAAGTTAACTTGCTCTATTCTACTATATGCACGAAAGTTCATTGAATATATTCATAAACATGCTTGTTAAGTAAAACTATTGTTAATAAAATTTATCATCACTCAGCTCTCGGATAAATGGTTATCTTTTTACCCAATAGAGTGTACAATTAAAACATCGGTTAGTCTGAAAGGCTCGTTAAATAACCCAAATTTCACACATCCAGAAATTCTGGTATTGATTCAATCAGTTCACGAAATGACCAGCAGAGCACTCTATTGTCGTTCTTGTTTTTTTACTATTTAGCAGTTTATATTCATTATTTGATAAATTTCTCAAATATCTTTAAAAATTGAGTACAAACTTATGATAATTTATATATTATATTACTAATTAATTGGATCCAATACGTCCATCCAGGGCCTGTATGGCTAGAGGCCGACGAGTTGGGTCCCTGGATGGACCTGGATTCTTTAAAAATTGAGTACAAACTTATGATAGTGGGGGGGGGGGGGCGCAAAAGATTGGCTATCACGGATGGTCACCCATCTAGTGACGAGCCGTGCCTGATGTAGCTTAACTTCTCGGAAGTTGTGTTCAGTGAAAGCCCACCAGGCCAGGGCCTCCCCCGATTTCAAATTCTCAATTTAAAATGCTTATTAATCATTCGAAATTAATACTATCTCCCGTGCTTCACAAAATCTAATTTAAACACATCAATGAGTTTTGATGTATTTAAATTAATTGTAAGTGCGCAACTAATTATTTCAGGGGCACATGGTAGATTTTCTTAGTATGATGCAAGTCTATGATGCAAATGTCGCCAAAAGCCCCCTCATGCTTATGCATATGCCGTCCCCTTACGGTGCCGCCTGATGCGGCTGCCTATTGTTTGCTTTAATGTATTAGTTGTGTACAAACTTTTTATCGATAATTATACTAAATATTTAGTTTTCTTTCCTATTTTTCAAATATTTAGTTATAAATCGATTTTGAAACTCTAAATGATAATTTTTTATGATTCAAAAATGACGAAATTTTTTCATAGAATGTCTTTAAAGCGTAGCTATCTAATCTAACCTGTGTTTTTGTAGCTGCATTTTTCGTTGAAGAGAAATAAATTGCTTTCAATGAGAGTATCAAATAGTTTTCCGTAGACAACGAGGTGAACAGCTGTAAATTGTAGTAGCAGCAGATCCCAATTATAAGTTCGAATTTTAATTCTAAATAACTATTACACTGTTAGAAAGAAGAAACCCTAATGTTGTTAAGTTTTCGTTAACTTGCTGATAACTGCTTCGCGCTCGGCAATCGCAAAGGCGAACTTGCTGTATTTCTGGACATTTCGTATGATTTTAAAAGAAAATTGAGTCGATGATGCCACGCGTAATCATCAATCAATCCGTTAACAATCTATTTTAATAATCGTTTTTGTAACAATCCGTTAGTTGATATCATGGTCTGTACACTCTATTTTTGGATTGCTATATTTACGGAAGATTAAAGTACTATATGAAGAAAGCATAAACAATTCATTGTTGCAGGCAGCCATTTTGATTCCTGTTTCATATGGAGATTGCTTCGTATTTTGCAGCAAATTCAAACTTCAGAGTCACATTCCCCTCTAACCTTTATATAAAAAAAGAAGTATTCAATATACAATATAGTGCTTTATTGAAGATGCGATTTTAGCTCTGTCTATTGCATAACTTTGGCTACAGCCCACGCTTAACAATGTATTTTAATAATCGTACAGCTGTCAGCTATTGTTACTTATTTGTTGCCTAACACGTAACATTAGCTGAAGTTTTGTTACGTTGTACTGTTGTTAAATATATTGTTAAGCTTGAGCTGAGCGACAGTCATGCGATACAGCACCTCCACAATGGAGTGCACAGACCAGTGCACAAAACCGCATGTTGAAACTATATTGCAGACGTGGGCAAATGAGCCACATGCGGCTCTTCTTTGAGTTAAGTGCGGCTCCCATTGAAAATTTAAACCTGTGTTTTGCAGAAACGTTTTCACTGAATCTTATTAAATTGATTAAGTAACTAATATTTTGCTATTTGAGATGGTGTATTTAATACTGTGTAACGATAGCGTGGCTCTTTATAATATATGAAAATCTGGAATGCGGCTCTCATTGAACTCAAGCGTGCCCACCCCTGCTATATTGTATCCAACAAAAGTTTATAAATTTACAATTTCTTTTTTAGACATTGTTGATTTTACTTTGCAAGAATGTCTAAAATTGAAATCGGAAATTTAATTGAGTACGTCCAGTCAAACTTTCATTGACAGAGTATAAATGATGTTTATCAAGATAGTTTATATTCAGTGATTTTTTGTACCACACGCTATTCCATATGTGTAATCGGATGTAGGTCTTCGCCAAACATTTCAAATGTGTTCTCTCCTGGGCTTTTCTTTCCCATTTGACGCCCACCAGTTCCTTGATGTCGTCGTGGTATTTTAACATTTTATGGGTACTAGAATGGTTGTAGTTCATCTGTTGTCTTGGCTTCTGGCAATCTGTCTAGCCCATTGCAATTTGAGATCCAAGCAGTCCGTTTGTCAGATCCAAGCAGTCCGTTTCTTTTTCTCCAATCTTCTGATACTTAGTATACATTGTTCCATGGTTCTTCGGTTGGTTTGTAATCTGTGAATGTTTCTGCTCTATTAGGGAGTTAGTACACACTGAATAATTATTTTCTATCGGTTAGTAATCAAAAGGTTAAATATGTTGTTCTTATTTTTTTTATTTCTTCTGATTATTCGTTGACTGTATATATATATATATATATATAACACTTTTAAAGAGCTTATAACCAAACATTATTGTAAAGAAGAAATAAATTTTGCGTTTTCAATGGAAATGGAGGCATCCGTATTCTCACTGACTTCGGCATATATAAGAATTAGTCATAACTAATGACGAATGTAGAAAGAAAGGAAGTCGAGACACAAAAATCCTTGAATAAAACCAAAATTGGACACGGAGTAGTACAACTGAAAAAAGCTGACGCTTCGGATAGAGACTATTCTTTGTCATGGTAAAGATAATATCAATAATATTTAGCTTTGTCAAAGGATAGGCTCTATGCGAAACGTCGATTTTTTTCAGAGTTTTACTACTCTCTGTCCAATTTTCATAACTAATGAGAAATACATCTGAGATTGTGAGACTTGTAGTTTCTAAGGTGATCATAAAGTTGACCATAAAGTTGTAGTATTTACAAGATGATCATAAAGCCCTTTACCCGAAAGATTTTGAATAACTTAGAATATTCATATGTGAGTAAAGCTTTTGTGTAATCTAATCTTCTTTGTCTTATGCTTAAAGCCAACTTCACGGAAGAGGATTTTCCGCAACAAAGAGTTGGCCATTTTTTGTTTGGGTAAAGGGAGTTAATGATGACTTTGTATATAAAAATTTATTATCCACTCCTTTATTATTATTGACTGATAGTCTTCAGTGCGCTCGAAAACGGCCGTAACACAAATCCAACAATTCTTTTATTAGAGGTGGAAATCTAACAAGAAGTTAATCCTCCCGAGGAAGGTATAGAAAAGTAGAGGAAGCCCTGAGATCTTCTATTTTTACCCTTTTATCTCACTTTTTAACCCCCTCCCCAATTTTTTAAATCGAAAAATTGATTTTCTCGAACGTAGTATTTAGAAAGTGTAAAAGAGCTCTATCTTCTTTCTTTTCTCATCATTTCCGATCGAATAATATATGACATCCCATATGTTGCCATAGTTCTAAAGACCAAGTAACTGCCACCCTCGCAATTCCGAACCCATTGGGACAATTTGGCCCAAACTTCAGAGAATGTTGATCTTGTTATAGGAATCTGCATACAGAATTTCACTCCTTTATATGCATAAATACGCATAGACCTTTTGGTCCCCTCTAATATCCGCCACCGAAACTCCGAACCCAGTGAGCCAATCAAAACTACACTAAATAGTGACGGTGCACATGCCCATAGTAGACTACAATCCTAATTTCAACCTTCTTCCTCAAAAAATGCGGAAATTATGATGGGAACGGACGGATGGACAGACAGACGGACATTGTGAAAACATTAAATAGCTCCATTCTTCCGCTACTCAATAATGATCACAATGATAAAGATTAGCTCAGAAAGGAAGTACCACAAATCCCTTTTAAAGTCCCTTTATACAGTCCCCCATCATTGTCCTTGATCTTTTTCCATCGTCGCGGTAGCATCATGATTCCGTCAACGGCTTCAGATGTGTTGATGTCACGGATGGAGCGGTGAATTGCACGCACAACGTCGGGAACTGCGTGAAAACGAATGCCTCGCAGGGGTTACTTAAGTTTTGGAAATAAATCAAGTCACTGGGGCTAAGATCTGGAGAATATAGAGGGTGGAACAGAACTTCTTAACCTCAACTTGCGAGCAGGTCAGAGACAACACCAGTCTCATGGCAACCACGAGGGATTGTCAAGAAGGATAATAGATGGTGTGCTGAGGAAGTGATGCCGTTTCTTCCGCAGGGCTTCACGAAGATTGTGTTGCAAGAAATGTAAATAGTATGCAACATTTACAGTTTGTCCATTGGGTACTTAGGAAGTGGGATGAACGCATTCAAGCTGTTGCATACGATTGCGATGTTGTGATCTTTTCTCACGAGAATCAGTTCCAGAGGCTCCTTATAACTCTTTGCAATAAATTCTTGTGCAGTTTCAATTTTAAGCCAGAAATACTGCCCCAGTTTGGAAAATATATTTCTCCACCAACTTTCTGTACTGAACAGAAAGTGAAACGCGCAGCGCAAGAAAAGGCAATGCATGTGCCAGTATAGTTAGGATCGCAGATATCACCATTCCCTTCTAGCACTGCTGTGATCATTATTAAATTTCCATCCCTCGTTTAATCCAAAAGTTTCTTTCTGTACTCTAACAATTAGCTTTAATCTGTTTTTAATGTCACACCAGTTCTTTTTATAACATTGTTTTAAAGATCAATGCTTTTTATGTTGATGATAATTGTTCTATAATACAGATTAATTCTAAACATTGAAACTATGGTTTCACAAACTTTATCTACGTCATAATGAATTACAAGCATTCTTTCTCTGGAATTGCCTTGCGATATTCTAATTATCATACACCGATGGTTTCAATGGCTAGCATGAGCATGTTGACGTCGATGGTTTCGCTTCATAACTCGGGCAAATTATGTGATAAGGGTGGAACAAAAACAGCATTATTCACATATCCCACAGAACAAAAAACCACAGAAAGTAAAGTCACCGGCTTATACAATTACGAAATGCAGTATCACGATAACGCTGACCAATTGACAGTATCACGACCAATACAGTATGAGGCAGACGAAAATTCCGATAACGTCGGATTTATGTTGTGATAATGGGGTGGTGCATCATCATCTTGTCATCTTACAAATTCCTGCACCTTATATTATTGTTTTAATGTAAAAATTTAATTTATTGGTTTTTATTAAGTAGCGGAAGAATGGAGCTCCTTATTGTTTTCACAATGTCCGTCTGTCTGTCCGTCCGTTCGTCCCCATCATAATTTCTGCATTTTTTTGAAGGTTGAAATTCGGAAAGTAGCTTACCATGGGCTTGTGCACTTTCACTATTTAGTTTGGTTTTGATTGGCCCACTGGGGTCGGAAATTAGAGGGGACCAAAAGTCTACGCGTATTTATGGGAGTGAAATTCGGTAAGTAGATTCCCCTAAACAAGATCAACATTACTGTAATGTTTGGGCCAAATTGTCCCAATAGGGTCGGAGTTGTTGGGGTGGAAATCACTTAGTCTTTAGAACTATGGCAACATTTGGTGTGTGATATATAATTCGATCGAAAATGATGAAAAAGGAAAGAAGATATGGTTTTTTATATTTTCTCAAATACAAGGTTCGAGAAAATCAATTTTTGATTTTAAAAAATGGGGGCTTAAAAAGTGCAGATGAAGGAATAAAAAAAATAGATGAACTCAGGGCTTCCGTTACTTTCCTAAACCTTCCTCGGGAGGCTTAATTTCTTGTTTTATTTTGATTTCTGCTACTAATTATTGCAATTTCAAAGTGATTATTAACCATTTTACTGAAAAGAGTGGTTAGGCTAGGTAAAGAAACTATTTGTGTTTCCTTTTTTATTGAGAAAACTACCAAAATAAGTATATTTTTATTAATTATTAAAGCTGTTTCATGAATAATTTGCCAGGGGCAATTAACAACCCTAATTTTGATTACATATCGCTGTTAAGTGCACACAGTACCTCAAAGTTCTAGTGGTCCCAGCAGAACCCACTGTGGTTAGATGGGAGCCGGACTAGTTGTATAAAGAAAATTTTTGAATGACGAATTACGAAGAATTTTTTTACATTTTAATAGGTTAATCTTTAACGTCGCAATAATGAAGCTAATGCAAATATTTAGACAGGGATAATTAAAGTAGGATAATTAATTTACGGTCGACTCGGAATGTTTAAGTATATTAAGAAACATCTGCAGCGGACACCACGGACTGGTGCCGCAACTAAATTAACTTTCTCTAATTTTTATAAAATTTTTATTACCCATGAGATTTCGTTTTAGTGTTATATGAAGTGGAGATACTTTAATGCTTCAAAACACTTATGATGGTGATGATTGCATTTGATTAAAAAATTACTTTGAAGGCGTATCTCTGTGTCGTTAAATTATTGGGTCGTCTTTTAGCAATGTTGAAATTTCAAGGAACCTTTCGAATGTTATTGATTTACGATTTCGTGTTCCTGGAAGTACAAGAAGGAACATCTTAAATATTTATCTTATTTTGTTGTTTTTTAGATAAAATTAATCGAATTGAATGTCTTATTAGGATGTTAAAAACTTCGCAGCCCCGTTGTCGCTCAGGAACCGTTCGAATCGTCTGACATGATTAAATATTTGATTTCGGGTGCCGAATTAAAACAAGTAACTTCGCTTCGTCAATTATTTAATTTTTGTTAATTTCATTTTCAGCCTGTCATTTTAAAATGTCAGTCAGTTTTATTTGGCTTTTTCTCTCATAAACAGAAACCGCAGTATTTCTGCGAAGGTATTTTTCCCCCTTTCCTTCCTTAAATTTTTTTGCTCCGAGGCTCTTGTGTCATCCTTCTCTCCCAAAGGGGCTACCCAGAGTTTATTAACGCCCCCCCCCCCACCTCTTCCATCCTCCACCTTCGTCCCTCTCTTTCTATTGGTTCGTGGTTTATTGATGACGACATTATGTTTGGTCGCGAGCGGTGGTGGTGATGACGCTCTACTGGGTCTTGAACCCGATGCTCTCGTTACTCTTCGTCACGGCTGCAAAAACATGAGTGGGAGAAACGGAAAACATTTCCTCCAAAACCATTCCATATTTAGAGGTAGGAGAATTCAGCGAGTTTTTGGGCTTTTATTTTTCGAAATCGAGAGCAGAATTGAAGAAGCCTGACTATTTATTGAGGAGTCGATGTTGTTGGGGGACTTCTTTCCTCCATACCGAGAAAGGCACTTTTCCATGCCATCATCTGAAATGAACTTTAAAGCGGATGGCAAAGTTTAACACCACTTTTGTCTAGAAAAAAATAAAATCTTTTAAGCAGCAGAATCAAAATATTAGATTAAGGATCAATGAATGTTACCTTTTTGGCATTTCAAATGAATTTAACTGAAAATAGAGTATCGACGAATGAGTATGAATTGTTAATGGTCATAGAAGTACGTTCAAGGCTTGAACTCGTTGTGTCATGGTCGTCACGAGAGATCCCCGAGAAAAAGATTATTTTTCTCAAGAATGCAATCAGTCAATTGAGTCGCTTAACTTTTCAAAATGGTTCCGGAATGACGTTTCATTCGCCGACCTTTGCACCACCGTCTTTGAAGGTAAATATCGCTCCAATCTTTCTTTCTTTCTTCGTGGCAATTTTCTGGAATGTTGAGACGAGTGGGAGAATGGCGTGTTGGGCGAGTGTTTTAAAGATTTTTGCGGAGTGAGTGATATGACCCCCGAAGACCAGTCCAATTTAGAATCCTGGTCGGGGTCGGAGGTCACTGTTTCCAAGGGTCTGGCTTAAGATCGAAGCAGCTGCTTTTGTCTCGGACACAGAGCGCCCCCTATCAATCGATAGTGGGGCCAGTCCATAATCCTGGTCTCCTGATGACGTTGGGGTCACGAGAGCAGCCGTCGATCACGAGCCACAGTTACACCCCCGCCTCTAGTCAGGAAACAGAAACACAAAATCTGCTGTAGACAAAGGAATTTCACTCTTCCCGGGTCTTGCTCCTCCTCTTCCTTCTCCTTCTTCCTCGTTCACCACCAAAAGAGAGCAGCAACATTGCCACCCATCTTCCAGAGCCCTTGTCTAAAAGAAGGTTATCGCATTAATTTCACCATGAATTAAGGTTATACTTAAGGCTTTTCCTCGACTTATTATGATAAGATATTCATATATCTGAGTTGTAGAACTGCGAATGTGTTTATAAAATTCTTTTTTTTTTATTTATCTTAAATCACTAGATTATCATTTTTCTAGGCTGATAGGGTTTTCCAATTACAACATGCAGATAGTTAGAAGTTGTTAATCTTTCCCGTTACAAAATTAAATGTTTAAGACAGTAAATAAGATTTGCTAGCTCATCTTAGAGTAAGGGACTTTTATTTGTAATATCATTATGGGTCATTAACTACTTCTTCACAAAGATTTAATTCTTCCTGTATGTACATTTCGATCACAAAGTGTCGATCTCTCAGTAGAATAAATGAAACGTTACTACAATAAAGAAAGAGTTTAATGTTGCTATAATGCGATCCCATTATCTATGAACTAAAAACGAAGCACGCATGCTCAAGCTGGTATCAGTCCGCTTTGAAGAAGAAACTGAAACTATTCTAAGGCATCTGCTTGGTTCCTTGTATTTGAAACTTCCCACTAATGGAAAAATGCCAACAATTGTTAGTAACAAAAAATCTCACACACATAATTATTTTTCTATCTTGAAATAACGTCCCAGTTATTAGTTATTAACAGGTGCATCTGCTAATAACTTCACATGTACCCAAACAACCATTCGGGGAGGGAGGGGGGGGGTGAAACGGGTACTCTAGTAAACGGTTCGTTATCCGATCCCCCCCCCCCCTAAACATTTGTTGTAGCTTCTCCGCATGTCATCTGCCATCCACAGAGTACAAATTCTGCTGCTGAAACTTCACTTTTAACTGCGGAAATCTCATAAACGGTTCGTTATCCGAACCATGTTTTTATGAACTTTTGTTTTCATCTCGCTGTGGGGAATCACCACCAAAAATTTGTGACAGGGGTTTAGAAATTACGCTGTCTATTGTATATTTTTCTAAGAGATGGCGTTGGCGTTATCGAATTAGTAACCGCTACGATTTAGGTTTCCGTTGCGAAATAATTGAAATAACTGTATCAACAAATTACACTCACTCACCAAAAGTCATGGCACACGCCTCCATTCAGGTTCCCTGTCCGTAATGAGACAGGTCCCGCTGCTTCCATTCTCGGAATGCAGGTGCACAGGACTCCTTGATATCACACAATCATTGTAAGCAAAACTAGCTGCAGAAATGGCAGCACGCCGAGAGCTATTCGCATTTGAACGGGGGATGATTGTTGGTGCCTCAATATCAGATGTAGCCAACACCCTGCAATTTTCGCGCACACCCGTTGCAAGGGTCTATCGAGAATACACCAATGAGGGGTTACAAACCATGTCGGCCAGCGGAAGGGCCGCGCACACCTCATTGGTGTCAGAGGTGTTCGCCGGGTCATCCGACTTGCAACTGCTAACCGAAGGGCGACAGCAGGCCAAATCACCATGCGGTACAACAGGGACGTCTCACAACTGTGTCCGTGACGACAATTCGGCGAACCTTGGCAGCTGCAGGCTTTGGGCCACGACGGGTGCCACTCTTGACAGCTGCACATCGTCGGCAACGATCTAGAACATTGGACCGCTGAGGACTGGCGAAGGGTTGCTTGGTCCGACGAGTCACGGTTTCAGCTGTATCGGGCCGATGGTCGTGTCTGTGTCTGGCGGAGGCCATACGAAGCCGTGGACCCCGTTTGTCAGTTGGGGACCACTCAAGCAGGTAGAGGCTCCATACAGGTCTAGGGTCTTTTCTCGTGGCATGCAATGGGCCCATTGGTGCATCTGACATCCACTCTGCCTGCTCCTTCCTAGGTCGATCTGCTTTGGGACAACCTGCACCCCTTTATGAACTGTTTTACCCCACGGGCGACGGCATCTTCCAGCAAGATAATGCGCCTCCACACACGGCCTTTGTGACACGGCAGTGGCTGGAGGAACATGCTACCGACATCACGACAATGATTTGGCCTCCAAGTTCCCCAGATTGCAATCCCATTGAACATTTGTGGACGTCATCGAACGATCTGTCAGATCGTCACCAACACAAATGCAGCATTGTTATGGAGTGTAGTGGAGGCGGCATGGCTTGCAGTGCCTGTGGATGTGTTCCGGGAAGTGGTAGACTCTCTTCCATGACGGGTCGCCGCCCTTATCAGGGCCAAAGGGGGGCTCAACACGTTTATTAGGCAGGTGTGTCGTGACTTTTGATGAGTGAGTGTATATTTTCAAAATGAATCAGAACAGGTTTGAAATGTAACAAGTTACTTTTGAATAGCATTCAAATAGTTATTACATGGTGTTCTACAAAAAAAATATCCAAAGAGAAAGAGTTCATTCTTAGAGGGACGAAGGTACTGTTATGTGAGATACTTACGGAGAAAATGCGTTAAATGCTTAAAGATATTGAAAATATAGAAATTATATTGGATATTTCATGTGATTTGCACAGAAAACCATTACTGCTTTATCTTATCACATTTTAACTGAAGAAACCTTTGCTTTTATAATGATTTACGCATCACATAAAATAAAGCGTATATCCAGTTATTAAGTGCACATATCCATAGATGTTACTCTTCTTTGATCACGAGAAGGACGCCATATCCAACGAATTTTTTTTTCGTTTGTGAATGCATCGTGGAAGTGACGGCCAGCAAACTGATGAATTTCCAGTGTAACAGTAATTATCGCAGCTAATTCTCAATTTGTGAACTGAAATGTGAGTGAAAGAGTTTATTTTTAAAAGATAATCCCCCTTAATAGTAAATAAGCTCTTATTTCACCCTTAAGCACGTATCAGTTATCTGACAGATGTCTATGTATTGTTGAAATCCAAGTCTTTGTCATGTTAAATTACCGTTCTCTGGTAATGAAAGAGCGGCGGATTTACGAGATGCATGTCGGGCGATCAATCCATTTACACGTCGAACGTTCGATTTTGGTTTATAGTATCGGACCAAACAGAATCCATCACGCGGTGGTTTGCTTTGAGATGGTTTGCGCTCACTCTTGCAACCACAACACCCCAATAGATTCATCGCTCCCAGATAAAGGAACGGCAAAGAGGGAAGAAGGGCGGTGAGAAGGGAGGGGTTTCCATTGTCGAAGTAGAGTTAGGGTGGATTTCTTGGATTGACAGAAATGGAATCTGTGGGATCGGATTTCTATTCCATTCTTGTTTGGTGTCTGAATATTGAAATTGCATTCGAATATAATGCCATCGATTAGAAGACAATTTAATTAACAACAGAATTTACTTCCTGGAGAGATCGTTTTTCGTTGACAAACTAATCGATTTTTAATGCAAACGCTTGTTCTTTAATAAAGCTTCTTTATTGTTGGACAAAAATTTCTTTTTCTAAATACGAGTTTCTGGTTTCAATGAATATCGCAATAACGTACCAAATACGTACTACGAATGGCGTTAATTTTAATAACATTGTGTTTAGTTCTAATATTAAAATATCATAAAGTCATTTTTCATAGCAATTTAAAATTTCACCACACATGAAAACCACAAAACTTGGGGAAACGGCCTGCTTTCACTTTTTGTTTCGCTCATGGCCTTTGTATTCAAAATCTAAATTAATACAATTAATTAGAACATTATTAGAACATTTTTTTTTTCAATTTACTTGCATATTTCATCCATTATCTTTCTTAAATAGTTCTTGAACTGTTATCAAAGATCACCTGGAGATGGGCGTAGTAATTGACCTGAGATTTGGTTGACCGTTTCAACAATGAAAAATCTACAAATATGAATGAGACACAAGTGAAAACCAGTTTTCATCTGTTTTTTTTCAAGCGCTATGGTTCTAGGTTGTTGTGAAATCCTAAATTGTTGCGTAAAATGACTTTGTGATCTTTTATTCTTACGAATAATGTTATTCTGCATTTTACTTTCTTGTTCATACTATAAGGAAGTATTGTAATCACGAAAAATTTCGACCTTCAGATTTTCACTGATCTTCACGTTTTAGGGGCCCTAGATTACGAAAAAGTGATTTCTAGAAAATGTCTGTGTGTTACTCTCTCTCTCTCTCTTTGTGTGTGTGTGTGTGTGTGTGTGTGTGTGTGTGTGTGTGTCCTCGATAGTGTCCAAACGGCTAAAGCTATCGAGAACAAATTTTCGTTCAGGTTCTGAAGCACAGTTCTCCAGAAATTGTAAAATCATTTATATAGATTTTTAATTTAGTTCCATCAAATACTTCAGTTATTTTTTGTAGTTCAAATAATTTTTTGGTACTTTTCAAAATAAGCTAGTGGACAATAGAGATCGAGCTAGAGTAAGCAACGAAATGCGACCCAGTTCTTATTATGGCCTTTAGTTACCATTTATGTATACTCCAATGCTACATTCAAAGAACAACTACTTTAAAATGTATTGATAAATGTTATTTCTTAAACGGAGCACAAAGTAACAGGATATTGTATAAATATTCTATTTTTTACAAACAGTTTTTCTCAATTTTTTACTTAATTCGTTCAGTTTTTAATTTTTAAATTAAACAATTTTTATTTTATAAAATAAGGACTCTAAGATTAGCAAAGGGTAGAAGCTTTTATT
>JAHWFO010003124.1:5161773-5198081 GCA_023313115.1 Rhysida immarginata
ATTTTATAATATTTATATAAGCAAAGTCGACCAATATGCAGATTCTTAATTTTTATTTTGGAAACTGTAACCCATAAGAAATGAATAGGGCCTTTTTGTAAAATCTGTAAAGTATGCGTGAGAAAAGGAAGGAGAAATAAAGAAACTTTAGTTTTCTTCGTGAGGATTTGATGAAAAAGTTCCACACTGGTCTTGATTGTAACAGTGTTAATGAAAGTGAATGGAGTAGGTCCCGTCATGTTTTATTTTTTTTTTCAGATAGAAAGGAGGAGGGTAGCGATTGTCTGGTAAAGTTTCTAATGAAATTATGAAGTCTATTGCCCCTGAGAAAACAATGGTAGACATTTTGAGGGAAAACGACCTCGAGTATAATTACTGGGTCTCTCGGCGTCGCAACTTCACGGAATGCTGATGTATTTCAGCCCCAAAGTCAGGCCGGGTCGCTGAGTAATTCGTGCTCATGTAACGGATTTTTTTTCCCTTTTTCAATAAGCTCACTCTAATTCGATGAGCATGTTTTATTAGATTAGGGCTGGCGATACAAAGAAGCAAAATTATCTTCAAAACTTAACCAACCGTCGTCGAATATGTAACTCCCACGTAGAATACTGGTTAAGAAACATCATAGAGAAGTGACGATATTAATTTTGATATTAACTTGATTGACGCAGAGCATGAAGGCAGCTAAGTAATACTCAACCCATTACCATATCATTTTTTAAAACATTGACTTGAACGTTTTTTAAGCCGCCGTCGTTTGAAGGTGCCATCATCTAGCGCCTCTCGTGTCGTTGATGTCAAAATTAATCGAAATTATACCCTATTATCCTAAAGATAACGACATCTCATCATTATTGATTAATAGGCACTCGAAGCAAGGTGCCTACTCATGTCTAAAGCCAAAAAGCCTTCATCGGTTGATGGTAATTTCCATTGTCATAACTCAATCGGCCTTTAATCTGCATGAACTTCATCGATCTAATCGAGTGAAACTCATCAGCTTTCATCAAAATGGGAAATGGATCGTATTAAAAACACTCAATAGCGTTTCCTGTTCTCCTTATAATCGTTTCAAGGTTAAAAAAGTAATCTCTAATTCATATTTATGAAAGAAAAAAAATCCTTTAAAGTGAAAGCGACTATCTGAAACGATGCTTTAGATCGAGGAATTCCTTGAAGTGTGGAAGAACGTGACAACTGGCTCTCGTTAGGATGTTTTAAAACCCAACCGTCCAGTGGCTACTCCTTTCCCACGGAACCCTTTCATTATCAATGAGTCGCTTTTTTTTTCCGGTGGACGATTTCGTTGAAGATGGGATTAAACGAAGTCGTCGATGGAAAGCGTCGACAGCCACTGCGCATGCGTTCAACCCCACCATCGACCACCATTTGTCAGGTCCCTTACAACCAGATCATTTTATGGTGGGTGTATTTGCGAGTAGTTAAAGAGCCTGGAGGCTCATAAAATGCCCCATAAAATGGACAATCCGGCGCTTCTCGAGCACGCACCATCAGGGCTGTCTCCATACCCCTCTCCCCCCACTCCAATAACCCCTTTTTCCACCAACACCCCTCCCGGAAAATAAAACAGCCACAGTGAGAGAATGTCCTGAAAGGGCAACGAGACATCGTCACTTACAACCAGGAAATGGTCCCCAGCAATCTTTTATATCGAAATGTCATAAAAAAATATGTATAACCAATTGATGAGCAGTTTGGTAAATGACCGCCAGCTGCCATAGCAACGTTCGGACATCTTTACGCGAAAATTCCCTTGCCTTTCTTTTTCTTCCTTTTGTTGAGGTTCCTCTCGATCTCTGCGAGGACAAAAAGCGTTCTTGGAGATGTTGATCCATTTTATGCTTGGCCTCAATTTATTTTCAACGCTCATGTATCCATTGAATTAATTTGATTAAAACATTATAATTTTATAATACTGGAACTTATTATTTATAAGCTTATGTAATGAAAACCGTAATATTTATTCTGGTATTTCCTATACTAATAAATTTTGGTTATTCACAAGAGAAAATACAAATTTACATATGTCAACCTGTTTTCCGCACCTTACTTATTAATGGATTAACTTTTTGTTCTTTTTATAAAAAGGCACATTATTACGGAATGAAAATCTCTAACTGAGATATGATACGACATGCTAATCCTTTCCTGGTAAAGTCGGGAATCTATCTATTTAACTGTGATCTTTTGATAAACTCTAAATCGCGCAAAATTCTCGAAACTTTATCAAAAGGTGGAAGTAACATTCCGCTTATATAAAATATGACAAGTTGACGAAATCGAATGTCCCAAACAGGCTTTAGAAACAGGTCACAATACTAGTTTAGGTGGTCTCAAGTTACTTAGGTATGTCTGAAATCAGCAAGAAATCATTTAAAAAGCACTGAGAGCATGGAAATCTACAAAAGGGGCCACTCTTTTACTCTGTTGCATTTGATCTATTGAATCTTTGGTTTAGTTTTGCTCTTCCCCTTAACATAGTTATTAGGAGCTTTAGCTAAAGGTTATTTATAAGAATGCACACTTGGTCTTGGTCCGTCAGGCCGTTCGCATGTGCACGATAGCTTGAAAACGGTTTAACTTTTTCAAATTCTGTTTTCAACACTATGATCATCAAGGGATTAGCTCGGATGTATCAACTTTTCAGGGTTTTTCGTGGACTCCTTCAAGTCGATTGGACGTGCTATAACAGTGACCGTTCAGAATACCAAGGTAATGGCATGTCATATAACAAAGGGTGAATTTAATATTACTTTCTCGTATTTATATTATAAACATTGTTGACATGGGCACGTGCACGTGGCAATCGCTTTATCGAGGCACGACTACTCAATTATTGATGCTACACTATACCCTGTCTCAGTTTCAGTTGAGAGTGACGTCACGGAATGACGTCGTTTACCGGGCATAGTACACAACATTGTATCCTTCCGCCGTTAGACTTACAAAGTTAGACCGTCCTAAAATCGCGTGACTTCTTGAAAGCAAAATAGTCGTACGGTATCTGTCGGATATCATTTTTTAAAATTAACGATTAAAGTATTTTATTCCTCTTCATGGAAACTCAATAATCTTTCATTTCTGACATCTCTTTCACATTCTTCACGTAGGAACAAGACGCCGCCATTTTACAGTCAAATAATCTCGTCCACAGACAGACTTCATTTTATTTAGCGTTTTTGTTTTTTTTTTTAATTTCATCAATTGGCTTTTCTATCCGCAAATTTTTATTATATCGAGAAGAAAAGTATGAAATATGATTGCAGAAAGAATTTTGAACTTTTTATATAAAAAAATTATTCGAACTATTTCTTCATGCGGACGAACTGTAACCGCTTCACTCGTGACGTCACTCTCAACTAAAGCTGAGACAGGGTATAGTAATTGTAACTGCGTTGAGCAATAAAATAGACGTAATTTTGGAAGGAATTAAACAAACATTAGGAACTTTAGCTAAACTTTAAATTCTAGAATTTAAAATTACTTCTACGTCACAGCTGAATCTCCTTCTTTGAATGTTTACAAAAAATTTTTTCTTATATACTATTTCTTATTGGCTCCTTCTGTTGAGATCCAACCCATGATCGATCCCATTCCCCTCTTAGGCTATAAATTCTCCATTCTTAAATTTCACCTTCAGTTTTAAATTTGCGGTTGAAAATGAAGGCAGAGCTTTAAAATACGTATTACGGTATTTCATATTTCGATTTTTTTGTGGTTGCCGGTTTTTCCTTCTTTTACAAGTTTGCAATACCATAGTTCCATCTTATAATTTTAAGAATGCATATATTCATAAGAAATTCACAGAACAGAACCATGAACTTGTTCTTTGAATTAGATATAGAACACTCGAATTCCTTTAATAATATACTCTGTAGTTTGGAATTTTAATTTAGGGAAGGTTAAGAGAGATAGTGGGAATTTTCTATTGAATTTGAAACCATAATTTCAAGATTTATTAAGATGGGTTAAAATAGACAGGGTGAGTCAAAAGTCTGTTACCCCCTTCCTAACTTGGATACCAATGTAGTTACGCAAATTCCAAAACAGGGAATGAATAGGAATTTGAGGGTGCTCTATCTGATGGAGAACTTTTCATCATCTCAAATATGCAAATTAGGACACAACCAAATTCTATCTCGAAAACCGTAAGAGATACAGAACAAATTTCAATTGCATGTTTGTTCAACAGCAAATTCCAAACAAAACAAAAAAGTTTACCAAAATCCGATGAGCGGATCATCCACAATCCTCATTGCAAGCTATACAACATTAAAACCTTGATTCCTGTCAAGTTTGAGGCAAGGGATGAGTGGCCATAGGAGGAAGCAAGAGTAACAGAGTCCAAGGATCCTGGGTTCAAGTCTCGGAAGTAATCACGGAGTGTTTTTTTTCTTCTGAATACCATTTGCCAAGCATGCAAATTATTTCATGCACCATCCTCATCCTGTTCTGGAAAGTTCCACGATTTACCATTTCCTCATCCTGATCTGCAATTGGTATAAAAAGGCATGTTGAAGATGAGAAAAAAATCAGACCTAAGTAAGATGGCACAGTACACTAACCAGGAAATGATCAGCATGGTTCTCTGCTTTGGTTAGGCGAGGCAAAATTATCATGCAACAACCAGGCATCGTTGAAATGTCGTGCAGAATTATGCTATGGGTCAAGTGGACATCACATTGAACACTATCTGGATTGATGGAAAGACTTACTTTGTATCAGACGACTGTTTGTAAGCAACAAACACTAAAAGAGCCAATTGTCCTGTTAAAGAGGTTGCAATGAGGATTGTGGGTGATCCGCTCATCGGATTTTGGTGAACTTTTTTTTTTTTTTTTTTTTTTGGAATTTGCTATTGAACAAATGTGCAATTGGAATTTTTGTGTATCTCTTACGGTTTTCGAGATAGAATTTGGATGTTTCCTAATTTGCATATTTGAGATAATGAAAGGTGCTTCATCAGATAGAGCACCTTCAAGTTCCTATTCATTCTCTGTATTGGAATTTGCGTAAATGCATTGGTATCCAAGATAGGAAGGGGGTAACAGGCTTTTGACTCACCCTCTATATTAACGGTTTCTTAAATTATGAAGTCTGTGGTCTTTAGCCTTCAAAATGCCCTCTTATGTGTTGAATTCTTTAAGATATGACATAAATAAGTTATTTAACTTTAAGTATCCTTGTCCCCTATGTTCCAGAGTACAATGGATTTTCATAATTTTAGCGCATCATAATTTGGTAACATTGCTCATACTCGTAATATAAATTGGTTTTAATTGTGCAATAATTGCGGCCAACCATGGGGTTTCGAGGCTTTTAAGAATCTCATTCTTCTTGAGACGGTGCTCAAATGTCTTAAATTGTGCTTAGGCTGGTGCTCGAATAAGCTATAGCCAAGGGGCACTCGGATATCTTATTTCAGTCTTGCTCATAGTGACTATTTAGTGAAAATTCCGAAAGTGCTTTCAACCGTGTGTTATCGCTGCAGACAGTTAAAGGTGGGAGATCGAGTCGTTGATGTGCGTCAAAGAAGGAATGTGGGAACAGTGACTTGATCATTTCTTCACTCATAATTTGTTATAGTGCGCTATAAGCATAATTAGATACTACAAACATCTTAAGAGTCATGGAAATTTCTCTGAATTATTTATTTACATCTTCATAACGCTCTTGAACTCATTGCAAATAAGAACAGTTAAACTAATTTTCATTTAAAAGATAAGAATTTCCAAAGGCTTCAACCAAAACAGAAGCCTGAAAGAAGTTGCGTCTGTGATGCGCTGAAAAGTAGAAACCACATTTGAAGTACTGTATCTTCTAAAGCAGCGGTTAACTGGTGGTACTTGGAAGAGTCGTTGGCAACGTTTTATTATTTGAACCCATAGTCTCGATACCCTCGCCACAATGGAATGTATATTGACAACAGGAATACCATGAGAAGGAACACTACAAAGTTATTTTGTTTTAGTGGTACGCGGTTGTGAAAAGGTTGAGAAACGCTGTTCTAAAAAATCTGTTCTAAAAACTTTTGAAACAATATCTTGAAATATTTTAAAGTTTATTAAATATGTTTTCCAGTGAATACCGTTTGCTTTATGACTTCCCCTAATCCATAATGATTAAAATTTGAAAATGTAAACTGGAATTGAAATCTGTGACTTGGAACACAAACAGTCTCTTTGCTACAAAACTCGGTGTTTCCGGGCGTATTTGTCGAGAGACGGCTATGCAAACATGTTTCGGAGAGTACGCCGGTCGATTGTCGATAAAAGATGAAAAATTTAAGTGGAGTTAACAGTTAGAAGGTAAGGGAGGACTTTGGTGACATGTGAAAACCAGTAATAAAACCATTCCATGTCAATGAAATGCGCTGGGCTTCCGGGGTCATGCGTTTAAAATGAGGTCATGTTGCCATCCCATCACTTAGCTAATAAAACAGTAATTCATGGGGGATATTTGAGTGGTTCCGACCAGCAATGCCAAGCACAATATTAAAGGAATATTCAAAAATTTTTCCAGACAGCAATCAAGCTAAAGCACACCGTATGACAATTATTTATTGTTATTATTATTATAATGATTATTATTCTAGAGACGTTGCTGAAATACGGTTTTCTTTTAATAAAGCAAAAAAAATGTTAATTAATATGAACTGTAGTAATTGACATTTACCTAATGAAATATTGATTTCCAATGGTCTTCTGTCTCTAATTTATCCGACTGGCCATAACTTAATTAATATTTCAAATGGCCAAGGCTCAAATTAAGCCCCAAGGCTTATAATGCTGTAATAGTGATTATTGAATATCTCGTAGAAGAAATGGTTTCAATTGATTTTTGTAATCCGTTTGCCGTTATTAAAGTGCATGATATGTTTTGAACAAATATTTTATTATCTAGCTTTCAGTGAACGCATTCGGAGAGACAGGAGCTTCAGAAAGGATGGGAATGTGTCGATTAAAGAGACATACAGTAATTGCGGGTTTAGTCTCTTTTTTTTATTTTCATAACCATTATTTATTTATTTTTTAATCCATACAAAAACGTAATCTAAACGAGATATGATGCATTTTCACTAATAAGCTCATTCGCTCGATTCACAGCGCTACTTAAATTTTAAACGTGTACTTTTGTATCAAGGAAATTAAAACAAATATAAAATTTATGATGCATTTTGATTGACAGATATTGGCTGCTAATAATACAGATAGAAAAGCGACAGAATGCTCAACCAAAGCATAAAAGTGGAAATTCATAACGAGAAAAAAGGAAGCAACCTAGACTAAAAATATGAAAATAAACCGATTTATTTTAAGTTTCAATTGCTCAAATAGTTTAGTAAATCCTAATTTCTGCTAACAAACAAAAGATATTGCATCTAAAGTTATCCTCACGCAATACCAGATCATTGATATAGTCAGGAAGTTGACAAGCAATTAATATTGAAGCTTCCGCAATCTAGTTCCGAATATGATAATTACATTGTGTTTACGTATGATTTATAGATCTACGAAAAGTCAATAAACATATATATTGTATTTGCAAGTACTTATTTTGTCTTGCATGAGTAGTTTTATCTTATTAAATATACGAGGTAGAACGAAAGTACGCCCCCCCCCCCCTCCACACACACATGCGCAGTTCTGAAGGGATTTGGGTATTTTAAGGGGAAAAAATTTTATTTTGATGATATAACTTGATAATTTACCTTCTAATGATCCTAAGCTTTCTACTTAAATAACCTCTACATGGATTTTTAATCTCTAATGTTTTTATTATTCGAGATAGACCCATAATTCAAATTAGGTAATTTTAGCTCTGTCCGTACCATACGTAATAAAGAAAGCTTTTTTTGAAATCGACCTAGTTAAAACTTGCGATGTTTAACATTACTCCCCATCCCAATCTATCGGCCTCGGTTGCTCAGTGGTTGCGTGATCGCCTCTCATGCCCGAGTACGCGGGTTAGATCCTGGCCGAGGACGACGAGGATTTTTCAGGGGGGAAATCCTGAGATCACGCACTTCCTTCGGAAGGGAAGTAAAGTCGTTGGTCCCGTGTAGTCGTTTGGCGGCTGCACGTTAAAGAACCCTTGCGAGGCAAAATTTGCGGCCCCTATAACGCCGTCCTGAAGTGACCATAGCAGTTGAAAAGGACGTTAAAACAAACCTAACCTAACCTAACCATTCCAACCTGCCCAGTAGTTACTGAGAATTGAGAAAGAAGCTTTCCTGCGGACTGTCTACTACGGAAAACGCTGAAGCAGATTGGGATTGAGTATATTGTTAAATATCGCAACACTTTAACTTACTGAGCCGATTTCAAAAAATATCTTTTCTTTATTCTTCATGAAATGAACAGAGCTAAAAAAAAAATTGCCCTTAGGAAGGTACACTATCAAGTTATATCATCAAACTGCAGTTATTTATCTAAACTATCCAAATCCCTTCAAAAAATATGTGTCGAGGGGGTGGGGGGGACTTTTGCTCCACCCTGTATATGAAAAATTAAGTATTGTTAGGATGAAGGAAATAAAAGAGAAAATAATGACATTAAATATGCATATATAGGTTCCTAATTTGATACTGCACTGTCTGTTTATTTATCTGTGATGTGCCGTATCTGATTGGGTAGTTGGTGAACTAGTAACAGTAAACATCAGTGGTATTCTTGAAAGAATAAATGCGGCGGTTTTCCTTTGCCTTCCGTATGGTAAATATACGTAGAATAAACGAAAGTATCAATCAAATCCATGTCTTGAGAAATTTGGCCACCAAGCCGGCACTGTTTTGTAGGTTCCTTTTTTTTAATTACCTACCCTTTCTACAATTGCTATTATTTTTATGAGAAATGACAATGAAATGACATGAAATTTGTTTTGACGCTCATTTGAGCGTTTAGATTACTTAGGACCTAGCAAAATCTTTTAAAGAGAAATTCGTTTATCCAACCAACTATCCTCGCAATTTTTCCCACATTAAAAGCGACCACATGCTATCACGCATCTGATTAAAAATACGTATCATATTGCGCATCTTTTATTTTTAAAAGACTACTATGAACTGACATTAATGATTACATGTGCCGGTCACAACGGACTAAGTCACATAGTTTTTATTTTCGACATATATACCCTTTCACAAAACAAACACGCATTGAATTTACCGTAAATTATGAAACTATGAAGCTGCCTAACAAGTAGAGATTTTAAACTATCTGCTAATTATTCACTTTGGTAATACTCGTAGAAATACATTAATATGGTTTGATAGTAATACACATTTTGTCGACTTTTTTTCAATCCGCTGTCATGATTTCAAACTTGATCGTTGCTTTAACTCAGTTTATAAATGATACGATGATCCTATCATCTATCGAGTAAAATGGCCTGATTGCAAAGGAATAGCCAAAAAATTTTTAGGAAATCTTATCACACTTAAAGAAATTAAGTTCTTAAAAAATAATTTTTATTATAGTAAATTAATAGTAATAAATGAAATCTTTTAAAGCCGTAACGATTATTGAGGGATTACATAAGAGCTAAAGTTTTTGCTTTTGCTAGGTTCCATTCATTTATATGGAATTTTGATAAACATGTAAAAATATCCTTAAAAATTAATAAAAAGTTTTATGAACTAAGTTGTTTTGAACTATGTCGTTTTGAAGTCATGGCAGTAATCATCATTTTATTCATTATAACAATTTCAAAGCTGTCCTTTTATGTGAGAGAAAATTTAGGTAGGTATTATTTAAAATAAGATAATATTAAGCAACATTCTGTCTTCAAGCATGTTTTTCTTTTTCTTTTTAAACTGCGTCTGCAAGCACTGGTCAATAGTATCCAGATGCGGATGACTGTCTGTTTGGGGTTCGGCCTGTTCTGGGGCCTCTCTATCGAATTCTGCATATCAGTCTCTCTCTCTCTCTCTCTCTCTCTCTCTGTCTCTCTCTCTCGTCGGCGGCAATGCCAATCTCGCTTCACCGTTTTGATAGGTAAAATGGAAAGCTGTGGTGCTGTCGTACTTTTCAAAACGACACGGGGCTTTGAAAACGGAAATAGACTCCTCCACTCCACTTTTGAAGGGACTTCAAAGTTATCTAATCGAATAATCTTTGGAAGGCAATTAACCCACACTACAATCGAAATCAATCGAATTATATTTAGAATAATTCAAAAGCCGAGACCGAAAAATTTTAAGGCTGATCCATGACGTCATATTATCACTTGTCAATGGCAGCGGCTCGATCCTGAAACGAAAGAAAAACAACAACAACAGATGTTGTGGACGTATGACGCCGAAAAGACCTTTTGTTCTCCACTTGGATCTGTACAAAATAAACATCAGTCGTTTATTTAAATCCCATCCTTGTAATCGTAATTTGTGTTCAGTATGTCATTGGCTATTCTAAGGATTGTCAATTAAGTCTGCTTTTGTTAAAGTTTAAAACAGTGTCCGACTTCCGTTTGTTGAATACGTAATAGGATTTTCAAGAGCTAATAATGCACGGCTTAAAAACAACGGCTGGTATCTCTGAACAGTTGCTATTATATTGTATACATTGCTAGATAATTACCCAAAATGTTTCTCTAGAGTTTATTTTTGCTAAATCTGATTGTGCAGATGGGCCATCAAAGCGTACTTATTCTTCGTCCCGCTACAGTATTTGAATATTGCTCTTCATACGAAGTTTGCTATTTAAGTAAGACTGTTCTTCGTGTCATTTGAATGTAAATTTTTTAGTAGAGCCTTACCCTTTGTGCTATTTCCTGTTTTAAAAAGATGTTTTCTTCGGATTGCTTGTTTTGCTTTCGGCTTTGTTTCTTTTTTCTCGTGTTATTTTCTTTATCTGAAACCTATTTTTAGAAATCATTCTTTCATTTTGTACAAACAGCGTTCTTTATTAAATAAATTTTTTTAAAACAAAATAAATTTTCCTCTAACTATTTTCGCATTGTAGAATTCATTTCTGAATTAATTTTAGTTTGAGCGATGCAGTTTCAATTTCTTATAAATAAGTTCATATACCCTGAAAGATAAGCATATATCTTTGGACATAGTAGTTCTATTCAAATATAAGATAATAACTGAAGAAACATCTCCAAGATTTCGAAAGACAAATTGAAAAGGGAAGGAAAACTTCCGCGACCTGGGTTCGAACCAGGGATCATGGCTATCGCTGGCACTGCTCTTACCAACTGAGCTACCGCGGATATCTTGTAACAGCAAAGCGGTTCATATCCGCGGTAGCTCAGTTGGTAAGAGCAGTGCCAGCGATTGGCATGGTCCCTGGTTCGAACCCAGGTCGCGGAATTTTTCCTTCCCTTTTCAATTTGTCTTTCGAAATCTTGGAGATGTTTCTTCAATTATTATCTTATATTTGAGTTATTTTCATCAATTTATTTGATGGTTAAAGAGTAAGGACTATTCCCGACCTTCGAGTCGGGGCCTGCTCTGCCGATTGAGTTGCTATGTGGCTTCAATCAAGTCCATTTGGATATCTTGTAACAGCAAAGCGGTTCATATCAGCGGTAGCTCAGTTGGTAAGAGCAGTGCCAGCAAAAGACATAGTAGTTCTCTTATTCACAAAACACTTAATCAATCAGGCTTATGAATATGAACTTTCGGAAACACAGACTAATAAAAACTAAATAAAACAATCATTTTTAGAGCTCATATGGTGTTTAAATAAAACTGTTTTCATTCATAGTAATATTATCTTCTCTTTATTTAAAAATGAACGCATAAATAAAAAAAGATATTGAGATAAAATAGCCACTGAAACTAATGAAGCTTCCAGTCGAGTAAATAAGAATTTAAAGTGGCTATACAAGGCGTAAAAAAAGGTACGGCCAAACTTTTAGGAAGCATTCCTCACATGTAGAGGAAGAAAACGTGTTATATGTCCGGAAACTCTTTATTTCCATGTTAGCAATGTCACAATGAAGTGACTCGCATGTCAATTGGAGCAAACAGCATTGGCGGTGAACCTAAGAATTACAACGACATTCTAACCAGACGTAACCAAGAGGGCATTTTGAACATTTCATGTAAAAAAAAGTTTCATTTGGTATGGTGGAACGTTCTGTTCCGGTTTGTTTCTCATGAGAATGTAATTAATGAAGAGTTGTAGAAAATGAGTTCTAACTTGGAAATAAAGCGCTTCCGGACTCATGTGCATATAGCATATTTTCTTCCTCTACAGATGAGGAATATTTCCTGAAAGTTTGACTGTACTTTTTTGTTACACTCTTTATAAAGGCCGTCTACTATATATGAAGTTATTATTATACGAGATTTAAAGTATTTTATAATAGACAAATGTAACAGATACTTTGCCAGTAAAATTGCAAAACCAAAACACAGATATCCAATAGAAATCAGAGGTGAGAAACTTCAACATAAATAAAAACATTCTGATGAATATTTCATCATTTGGTCTTATATGAGTATTTATTGCAGCAGTCTAAATTCGAATGACATTTTCAAGTATATTAAAATATTTTTAACAAATGCATTTACCAAATTTGTAGAGTGTTATGTTGCAGCTGCCTGACTGAGATTTGCATATCCATCGGGATTTCTTCCAATGCCAAGAAAGGCTTCATGAACACAGAAAAATGCGACCTGAGCAGAAATATTTCACAGCAAATAAATGTCGGCCAACTGCTTTCGTTGCTGCATTTGGTAGTTTAACACTTTGCTTAAAACAAACTCGCTAATCTACAGACAGAATACCTATGAAATGCGTACAGTAATTTTATTTTATACATTGTTTTGAATTATAGGCTTCCATATGCACTACATTTTAAATGTATATTGAGGAATTTTAAAATTTTAAATTCATTTTATTAAGATATAAGAAAAGAATGGAAGTCACTCTATCCAGCATTAATAAACAATTTTGTTAAGAAAAATTAAAATGAATATGGACTTAGTAATACAGTATGTCGCTGGTATACATTTGACAATTGTTTCGGCTGTCGCCATTATCACTCTAAACCATTTCTGATTACTAAGAAGATGAGAGTTAAATAACGAATTGACAATTTAGATGTTATTATTGTTGATGATAACAATCAAAATTTTCCATCGTATAAAGATTTAAAAGATATAACAAAGAAATAAAATGATGATTATTAAATGTGAGTGGTCACGCGAAAAGGGATCTGAAGGGAAAATAATAGATTCCGAGAAAAACGTGTTTAAAGTTTGAAGACATGTACAAACATGGTATACAGCTTTGCCAGTGAGCTTTATACCTAAATTTATACATAAAGGCAATGTAAATAGCCAGGCTTACCATCGTTCATGCAAACAAAAACAGGAATTCAACGTGTGCGCTGTATAAAGCCCATATTCAGAATGAGCGCTCTTGCTCTTGTTCAAACCATTGTTGAGTACAAATTCAATAATATTCTTCAACAATGGTCTTGAGCAAGAGCAAACGCGTTCATTCTGAATACAAGCGTAAGAGCAACACTTCCTATACTCTGTCCAACGAAAGAAAAACTGGGCGTGTCCAGTTAAATTTCCAATTTCAATTGTTAAACATTGTTAATTTTATTTAGCAACAATGTCTAACAATTGAAATTGGGAATTTAATTAGACACGCCCAGTTTTTCTTTCGTTGAACAGAGTATAGAAAGAAAGCCAAACAACTGAAACGTCATACATTGTTACATCATCTATTTCGACCATTGTTAATCGTGCACACTTTTTGCGAAACGTTCATGATTTTCACCGAAATGCACCCACATAGGTGGATTAACACTTTCGTGCACACTTTTTGCCGAACTTTCCTGATTTTCACTGAAATGCACCCAAATTGGTGGATTTAATTTCTACCAATAATAAGACCTAAATTTGGTCGACTCGTAGCCGACGAAAAAGACAGGCCATGGCGCGGAAAAGTCACCTGAACATCCTAGGCTGAAAAAACAATGTAATCCTTATTGTTTCCATCTTGGATTTTAAGAATCAGTATTTTTTTGTTTGTTGAAACAATGAAGGTTGGATTGTTGATCAGCCTACCATGGTCAGGTGACTTTTCCGCGCCGGGGCCTGTCTTTTTCGTAGGCTACGGGCAACACCTTCTAGAAAGAAAGCCTCACAACTGAAACGTCATATATTGTTACATCGTCATAATTCGACCATTGTTGATCGTATTTCCACCAATAATAAGCCCTAAGTTTGGTCGACTTATGATGATGTAACAATGCATGACTTTTCAGCTGTGAGGCTTTCTTTCTAGGAGGTGTTGCTACGGGTCGACTTCGAGGCCAACGAGAGACAGGCCAGGGCACTCAAAAGTCACATGATCATCGGGGTCCGGCTAACAATTCATCTTTCATTGTCTCCATCTTGGATTTTAACAATCGGTATTTTTTCGTTTCTTGGAAACAATGAAGGATGGATTGTTGCCCGGACCCCGATGATCATGTGACTTTTGAGTGCCCTGGCCTGTCTCTCGTTGGCCTCGGTCAACTTATGATGATGTAACAATGTATGACGTTTCAATTGTTTGGGTTTCTTTCTAGAGGTGTTGATAAGAGTCAATTGAAACTGAGATGCGTGAGAAAAATAATTAATAAAAAAAAATGTTCACTATAATAATGTTCTGTTTAGACTTTTAAAATAAAATTGAAAATCCAACGATTGTAAATCATAAAAAAAAATGATCCAATCCTTTCACATGACCACTCATAAATGATATATGATATATATTGGCTGTTTAATTTAGTTACTACAATATTAAAATTGGTACATGACAAATGAAGAAAATAAAAATTAGAATAAAATGAATGGGAAAAATAAATATAAAAGGATAATTAGTTTATGATATGATATTTTTAATTTGGTGTAGAAGCGTGCCTGCTTCTAAATTTTTTCAGCATTTAGGAGTAAGTTGTTTTGATTAGATTTTGCTTTAAAGATTTCGATGTGATCGGCTTTATTAATTGCGCTGCAGTCGTTAGTTAATTTTAAAATTTTCATGGTTTGATCGATTTAATGTATTGGTGTCGGGTTTGAATGATATTTTTAGCGAAGGTGGATAGGTTATCGGCATATTTTATTACATTGTTATATGGTTTCCTTATATCTAATTGAATATGATCTTTTTGTATAACCTGTATAAAATTTTGTTAGAGCATAAAGTTAAAAAAATCTTGTTCATTAATAAACAAAATTGCACACCGGAATAATTATAATTCAAAAAAGAAAAATTAAATTCAATAATATCTGTTTCGTGGATATTATACAATCAAAATTTTGCATCCTAAATTCAAATCAAAGAAATACTACTTTTAAATTATGTTCCAAAAACATAATTAAGGAAAATGATATGATATGCAAAATTGACATGCAATCTATGATGATATGTTGAATACAAGCTTCCCGTAAATTCTATAAGCTAGAAGCTTTCTGAGTGAAATAGTTCAAATCGTTTCATATATTCTCTTCCTTTTATATTAGGTGTTCGTTATATGTTAATTAAGAATACTTTAAGTGCTTGTATTTCAATAACATAGCTATTAAAATTAAGGCAGACGCGAGGGTTAAAATGGGCTATTTAAATAATAAATCACGACTATTAGAAGTGTACAACCAATTCATTCGTATAGTGTAATGGTGTGTTAAGTATTGCTGATGGATATCTATCTTGTGTTGTGTATGCTGTGCCCCCATGCATTTGATACAGGCATCATAAGGAAGGCTATGGAGCAGCGAGCGATAGCTAATAGCATAAATTTGGAGGCAAACACGATGATAGTGAATACGGAGGAGCCAATGGCCAAAGTTTTTCTCCCTCCTTCCTTTCTCAAGGGGAACTTGCATTTCGAGGGGGAAGTTGTTGCCTCTTTTCATTTCATTACTTGTCATTATCATGTGAATACAATTTCAGTCGGCTGCGTTGTAAACGATCCCGGTTCCTCTTCCGTTGCCATGGTGACACATCACCATTTGTAAATATTAAATTAACGCCTAATAACACGATTGGATCCTCTCGCCTCGCTGCTGCCTCTGCTGCTGCTGCTCCTCTTGTTGTTGTTGCTGCTGCTGCTTTATCGGAGTGGGGGTCGGTCGTATAGGTGCCGATTTTAATGGTGCAACCAGAGAAAGATCATGCAAAGAAAGATTGATCATTAAAGCAGGTTTATTGTGACACGGGCGCCAGGAAAAGGAGGGAAGGAACACGACGTCGTTTTCTAGATATTAATAAGAGATGGTGATGAAAATGATAAGGGAAACAACGAAACGGCCTATTGAGACTGAACGCTTAATCTTTAAAACATCATAAAATTAAGTAAAATAAAATTGATAGTAAAACTAATTAAAAGTAAGCTCTTGATTGATATATTTGAATAATCAAAGAGTTTAATAATAAATGGAACTAGAGTATGTATGATATACCGTCTCGTTAGGCCTCTATTATTAATCAAGCAGTTTGCTACTTACAGCTTTATCTATTAATCATGGTAATTGATTGGTCTTGCCTTTGTGATATTATATGGAGCATATAATTTACGAATTATACGAATTTAATGAAATGTAAAGGCAGGATTTAAAAAAAACTGACACTAATACCTGACTTAAATAAAATTTATATACAGTAAATAATTAAATGTAATAACCTCTTGCAAGTTTATCATGAAAACATATTCTTTATTGTTTTTATTTTAATTTTCTTTAATATATGATAATGTTAGAAAGATAAAATCGATTAATTTTCCAAATATTTTCATGCTGTATTTATAGTTTATAGTTTAAATACTTTTTAACTTCTGAACCCACACGTTTACATTAAGTAAAAATCTTACGAAAACTTTTTGGTTTCTTCATAGTCCAATCGAATATTCAAAACAGCGTGTGTGTGATTGGAAATATTTTTTAATGTCTTAATCTTTTTTCCTTTGAACCATTAACATTGGAGATGAAAAAAAATTATTTGAATTGGAAAGATGATACAAAAATTGATAAATACGGTAAATCGTGTTTTATCGCGGAAGTGGGATTGAAGTATTTATAGTTAATTCATTCTTCATCGCAATTCATTTTGAGGGGAAATATCTTGTGCGGTGTCTAATTTCAAACTTTAAAAATACCATTAACATTTTAAGCATATATAGTTCTTTTCATGTAGAATTAAAAATCTAATAGTAAGTTACAAGATACAGTGGAAAGTTTGATTTCTATATCAATAGTTGAGTTTCATTATCGACGTAAGTGTTCAAATTTCTCGCGAACTGATATTTCTTATTTTTTTCTTATTTTTATTGCACCCATTAAAGCTTTATTTTATTTTCTAAAATTTCTTACGGGTAAATTGACGAAAATGAGCATAAAACTATGCATATTCTATCTAGTGATCATATAATAATAATGCACATTATTATAATTGAAAATCACTGCCAGCAAGCGACCAAGTTTTGTAATTTAAAACTTAACATAGTGAGGCAGCACTCAATCATTTGCAATTGTACATCCTTCTCTTCCTCCCTTACTCCCTCTTTCTTTCTCTCGCTTTCTCTCTCTCTCTTTCTCTCTCTCTGTCTGAAAACGTTTGCAAGTACAATTGCATCTCATCTTAATAAAAATTACGTTGAGATAGGAAAACTAATTCTTTGCTACAGCGAATAGCAACAAAAAAAAAAGAATACATTCACGATTTTGAAGATCAATTTAAATTATTTTTGTACTTTCTGTAAGTCCCTAAGACCGTCCCTTAACAAAGATATGCAAAATATCATAATATGCCTACAAAATAAGACATTTTTCAACTATGTAAAACACACTAACAATGAAAAATCTTATAGTGAGTTAATTGAATGTGTGAAAAAATATTGATGGAGACAAGTTAAAATCGAGTGCTGATTTCCATTATGTATGGACTTACATGTCACAGCCTTTAATAAGCTTTTCATCTTTCCAAAACAATCGCTTCAATTTATGATGATTTTTTGGACATTCGAAAACTAAACTGACAGTTGTAAAACTTTATATTTAATTAAACTTTGAAATAATTTTGAGAAATGAGCGGATTAAAAATAAAAACTAATTTAAGCGCTGCTTAATTATTCGTAATATTTACACTTGAGAAAAATCAATAAATTTATTTTATTCATAGAACGGAAATAAAATATAAAAGTTGATTTAAAAAATAAAATTAATTAAAAAATAAATTAGGATTAAAATTAAAATAATATTGATTACATTATTAAAATTGAATGTTCATTAACGTTTATCTTCAGTCCAATTTAAGGAAAAAATAAAATATAATTTTGAAACAGACGGGATAAGCGTGTAGATCGGTTTGTATGGAGGAGCGAAACCGAAAGTAAACCATACGATGAACGCCAGCGCCCAAATACGGTTAACATCGGACCGAGCTTCCCAAGCAGGGCCGGATTTAGGCAACGGCCAAAGGGACCCGGGCTCTGGGCGGCCTAACATTAGGGCAGCAAAATTGGAGGGGGGGGGGCTAAATTTGATCCAATGGGCCCATGGGCGTAAAAAAATGGAATAGTCAGGCGGCTGATAAGAGGCCTTTAAAGTAATAAGGAAACATTACATAATACATAATCTTATTATCATTGTTGAAATCATCATCATTCAGCAGATGATGGCATGGCTGCAACTGATTACCATAAAAGATGTGTTCGTCTTCGAAAACGATTGGTGCCTGATTGCAAGATTGTGTGAGCAATCTCTTTAAATTATTGATGAAAATAGGAAGAAAATTCCACAGCCTGGATTCGAACCAGGAACCTTCAGCTCTTCGCGCTGAACGCGCTAACCAATTGCGCCACTGTGGACATGCTAATGCTTCCATGTCCATAGTGGTGCAATTATTAACGCGTTCAGCTGTGGAGTTTTCATTCCTATTTTCACTAATAATTTAAACATCTGAGGTGTGGCGTAGGATAAACCCTCATCGACCATTCTTGAGATTCTCTTTAAGTTGTCTCCAATTTTTAAAAAAATAAGTTTATTTACTTTTCAAAGGAGTAGGTAGAAATTATTAATAATAGACAAAATTGATTATCAGCGAAGGATGCGGTAATAGTATCCATCAAATCTGATCTGGTTTCAATCGAAAGGCCCCTTCAAAAAATAAAATGAGTAGACCTTAAAGGAAAGACCTCTATTCCATGTAATATGAAGCGCCGGATACGTATTTCGAAGGTTATAACTTCATTCTCAACATTGAAGGTAATAAGACCTTCAAAATAAATAGCCAGTATTTTATACGTAACTTGCTCTTTTTTTATAGATTAAAGTTCTCCCTCCCTTTCTTTTGAGGTTTTCAATTACAAGTTTACCTTTCTTCCTTTATTAAATTAAGTCGACATTATTTAAAGAAAAATTCAAACTTGTTAAAGATAATTAATTACTGACAATTTTTTCAGAGAAATAATTAGAGTAAAAGTAAAAAGATAGATTTGGTTAACAAATAAGCTAACTCGAGATGAAAACGTAAAATTGCCCATGATGATTTTGTATATTTTGTGTTATAATGCAACCTTTAGCTTTACAGATGTAAAGTTCTGTCTCCTGGGCTTTGATTTTGGGCACTCTCTAGTTAAAGACTGAGTACCCTTTTCATAAAATGAAAATTGAAAATATGGGAAAGACAGTTGATTTTTAATTAATACCATTAAGCCTTTTTAAGCATTCAATTAATGAATAGGCTATTACTTTATCAAAAATGAACCACCCACAGGTGATTCGCTACTTGGCCATTAACTTCTGTGTTAACCATTAGAATTTTTTTTCCGAAGTATAAAGAATCGTGCTCTTTAAATAGTAAATTAGCCATTAATTTTTTCAAACAATCTACGCTACTCTAGCATTATTAATGATATTGTTCCCCCTTGATATGCCTCCCATCCTCCCCGCCCTTAATATGTTTTAATTTCTGAGTAGTGGATGTGATTTCCTTGGTGAGCGTGGTGTCAACGTTTTATGGCAGTCTCTGATTGAATTTTATTGCACTCTTTCTAGACAATTATTGTGATGAGGACGACATTCAAAAAAGATCAAGGTCCACTTGAGATCGAATTCTTGCGAGTGACTAAGACCTTCTTTCCTTCCTTCGTTCCTTTGTACCCTTCTTTCTTCTCCTCGTTCGTCTCTTTAAAATGAGGCAACTGAAAGGAACATTTCATAAATTATACATGATAACTTCTCAGTATTTCTTATTAATACCTTAATTTTCCTAGCCTTTAAATTTATTCTGTAAGTTAGAATTTCTGAATAGGGAATTTGCTCTTTTTTTTGTAACTATCCTATATACGAATAAAAATTAAGTACAGTCAACCAAAAGAAATAATCCACATGAGTTTAATACTTAATATTACATTTCATGCTAATGTGTTGTTTAAATAGCTTTTTTAATTATAATTATTTAAATTTAATAATCTTAATAATGTTAACTCTAAATGTAATATTAAATTATTAAAAATAAATTAATATTGAAACGGTAAAACTTAGAGTAAAATTCATGTGTGGATTATTTCCCTTTGATGACTGTACAAGCTCTCTTTCCGTGATTTTACGCTATAGTAAAGCTGTTCTAAAAAAATTTAGAGTTTGAAAGTTGTGCTTTAATAACTGAGCATACTAAATTTTCTTTTTTAATTTACGACTTATTACTAAAAATTTGAATGTAAATATAGATTTTTAGGAATTTTAAGAATTTTAAAGTCGGTTTTTCTAAGGAATTTCAAATGAGAAAAAACATTTAGAATTGAAAGATATATAAAATCTTGTTTAATAGCAGTAATAAACGTGAAATTTTAACACTTAAAGAGAGCATCTTACCATTTAAGTTATCAATTTAATAACCATAAAAGTTACTATTGAAATTCGTTTTTTATAGAATATTTATTCTGAATATATAAAGTATATTTTTACCTGCATGTCAACAATTAAATTATGCAATTATTTCTGATAGTTTTTATGATTAACTATATAATGAATTATTTTACGAATTTTTTTCTTCCTTTAATATTGAGTTTTTTAATGACAATTTAGTCTCAAGTTTCTTTAAATTTTACTGGTTATTAAATTTAGATTATTAATTTAACTTAATTGCTGGGATATTCTTTTAATAATGTACAAGATTGTTTCCCAACTGGCCAGTTTGGCCCAAATCGGAAAACTAGCAGCCGACAATAAGATTAAATTGAAGGCTGGGTTAATAAAGATGGTAAAAGATAGAGTTTAAAATAATAAGAATTAAAAAGTATTAATGAAGGTGTTAAAATTTTTAAAAACTATGGGATTCTATAAAAAGATTGTGTTTATCAAATGGAATGATATGGCGCAGGCGGAAGATAGGATCGTCAAGCATATGAAATATAGATAATTTGGGAAATTTTAGGAGTTGACCGCAATTATCAAATTTCTGAATTGTAGAAATAATCAGAACAATAAAAATTAACTGGAGAAAATTTATTTATAAAATGTGATAAGCGTCTCAGGGCACTGCTTAACCGAGCTTGCAGGTTAATCAAGTGAACTTTAAAATATAAATGTATTATCGAGGTAGATTCCTATATCGTTAAGCAGAAAGTTTTCTTTGAGAAATATCATTGAAAACACGTACATTTAATATTGGATTCACTTTTATGAGAAAGAAATAGTTGAAGGGTCATCAAACTTCATGATGATGAAGTCAGGATAGCAAAATATTTAATGCAGTTTTGAATCCTACTTTATACAGACAGTTGCTATCTGCATAAATTAGACTATAAAATTTAAATTCATCTGTATAAAAAAAGTAGTGATATAATATGAATCATAAGAGTGTAAGCTAACCAAAAATAAATTAAAAAGATAAGGAGCTATAGATAAATTTTGAAAAACACCTCGTCAAAGAAGTACGTGTGGTTAAATTTAATAGAATAACGGGCATTAGCTATCCAGAAAAGTGCAATAGATGAACAATATTTTGATCTCAAACAGAAGATAAGAAGATAACTGAAGAAACTTCTTCAAAACATGTCGTAAAAACAATCAGAAAAGGGAAGGAAAAATTCCTCGACCTGGAACCGAAGCAGGGACCATGCCTGTCGCTGGCACTACTCTTATCGCGGAATATTTTGTTCTCTTTTCTGTTTGTTTTTACAATATTTTGATCTATATTATTTGAGCAGGATTTGGAACAGAATTTCAAAATGAATAGAATCAAAATTGTTAAATAAATTGAGATAAGATTAATTTGGCAAGCTTTATAAATTTCATTAAAAATAGAAATTATTAAAATGAAATTGATTAGAATGAGTTCATCTTTTAAAACTGTAAAGAAAGAAGGACTTCAAACCACAAAAAAAAAAGAATTATGAAATACTTTATCTCGTGTCTCTTTTTATTTGGTTTCGGAATTTTCCTTTTGTGTCATGATTAATTGAATTCTTTAAAATAGTAGATAATTATCGTTCCTAATAATTTTTAATAATTTTAATTTTAATGATAATGAATCCACTCCATACTCTTGCAACACTTGCCAGAGCTTCTCCCGAGGAACTCTGTCTGGTTGCTATCATGTCTCTGTACGAAAGCTCTGAGATGTGTGTCCGGATAAATGGCATTAAGTCAAGACCGTTCACCGTGGGTGTTGGACTCCGCCAAGGGTGCGTACTGTCGCCCATCTTGTTCATTATCTTTATGGACTGGATAGACAGGGGCAGCCGAGGCGATGAGCGTGTTTGTGTGGGCGACTGCCTGGTGGAGAGGTTGCTCTTTGCTGACGACCTTGTCCTCCTTGGGTCTTCTCGCACGAACCTTCAGCATGCACTAGACCGGCTTGCAGCCAAATGTGAAGAAGCTGGGATGAAGATCAGTGTGGCTAAAACCGAGGTTCTGGTCCTTTCAAGACAGCCTGATCAGTGCGCTCTCCATGTTAGTGGAGCCTCATTGAGACAGGTGGAGAAATTCAAGTATCTCGGGATTGCATTCACGAGTGATGGACGGCAGGAGAAAGAATTGGATGCTCGGATCGGTGCAGCAAGCTGTGTCAGACGTGAACTGTGGCGATCCGTGGTAACGAAACGCGAGCTGAGTAACAAAGCTAAGCTCTCCGTCTTCAAATCCATCTTTGTCCCCATTCTCACCTATGGTCATGAGGCTTGGGTAATGACCGAAAGAGTGCGATCGCGGGTACAAGCGGCTGAAATGAGATTTCTGAGAGGTGTTGCAGGTGTTACCCTACTAGATAGAGTGTACAGCAATACAATAAGGGAATCTTTAGGTGTTGAGCCGCTACTTCTCCGCATTGAGAGGTCTCAGTTGCGCTGGTATGGCCACGTGATTCGGATGCCGCAAACTAGTCTTCCTAGGCAGTTGTTATTTTCCAAGCCGGTGGGTAAGAGACCAAGGGGTCGGCCTAGAACCAGGTGGCTAGACTACCTGGAGAATCTGGGTTCGAGTCGCTTGGATATTACCAGGGAGGACATGCGCCTGATGGCGGAAGATCGCGATCGCTGGAGATCCTCCATAGGGCTGCTGCCCCCGCGACCCTAACGGATAAGCGGGTTTGAAAAGTAAGTAAGTAAGTATGATAATGAATATCAGCCAGTCAGTCATAAAAACAAACAACTAATAATAATAATAATAATAATAATAATAATAATAATAATAATTAATTGTAATTGTAACAACAACGGCGGGGAGAGAACCAGACAGCCAGAATCGGCTGAGAGATTAAACCCCTTGTTGTCCCCCAACAGGCGTAAGCCCAAAACGGGGTTAATGAAACACAAAAACGGCAGTGATACTAATAATATTTAATAACTCCCCTTCATTTAAGCGCCTTATTGGAACTTAATTTTCAGACTTGGAATGAAAAGTTCAATCAAACAAATAATAATAATAATTTAAGTTAATGATAATGATTATTTAAAGCTTATTTAAAAATAAACTTTCATAATAAAAGACATTTTTGAAAATTAATTGAAATAAATATAAATTATAATTAAAATACTTAAATATTTATAATTGGTTCATAGGTTCAGAATCGTCTATAAAAAAATTTTCACGCGAATTTGAAGAAGTTTTAATTGAATCGAAAAATTTGTATTGAACGTATGGGAGAAATGATTCCTATTTAATTTTTGAAAAGTATATTTTTAAGGAGGGCGTTTATCATAAAAATTAACTTTCTAATTTTTAGCAATATTTAAAAACATTTCCATTGTAATAATATAAAAGAAAATTAAATAATTTACAGAAGTTTAAATTTTATTTACTCTGAAATGAAGTTAGATTTAAAAAATAAATTGTATATAATAATGGTACTGATACGAAGAGATTCAGAAAAATAAATATAAAATTGGGACAGATACGGGTTACCCCCCATGGATTGAGTGGCTGGATATGGAAGGAGCGAAACTGAAAGTAAACTAGGGGGAAGTAACGTCGGACAAGCTTCCCAAGAAAAATCAATCGGCAGATATGAGTTCTTTATAAATGATAAGGAAACACTATATGACCTCATCGTTGTTGTCGAAATCATTATCAGTCAGCAACTGATTATATTGCTGCAACTGATTAACCTCTGAAACGAAGACGTTTCGTTCCTAGAAAGAGCCTCAATAGAAATTACGCGAACGTTCTCTTTAAGCCTCCAAAATTATATTTAATAATTACAAAACAAAACAGCTCTCCTCTATTTCTTTTTTTTGCTTTTGAAAGGAGTAGGTGGGAATTGTTAATATTTAAGAAATATGATTGACGGATGCACAGATAATTTAACTGAATAAGCCCTTTAAATTTGTAGTGTTTATGCATTTCTGCTAGTTTAACACGATTTACGTTCTAAAATATTTGTAAAATTAAAAAAAAAATTGATTTACATTTCTAACGTTTTTTTAAAATTTGTTAATATCTCATGGACGTGTTTATTTTTTGAATGAAATATTGTTGTTTCGGAAAAGGGTGGATAGGCTGGGGGAAGGGGTAAATATAAAATAAAAACGAAAAGTACCAAAGAGAAAAAAAAAACCCACCCAAGCCTAGGAGGCCCCGTTTGCGTTTGGCGGTGGGCGATTCCGTGGGGATTGTTGTTGGGCTCTCCGTTACGTATTTTTATGAAAAGATGAATGCAAGTTCGGTTACTAGAGGGCGATAGGTTCGGCGTCTGTTCGCCTCCAGCTCCTTTTCAATTGTTAACCCACGTGACGACGTCATTCCGGGTTAATGAGGCCATACTATAGACGGAGGTCATAAAAACTCTTGGTTTACATTTAACGTTGGTAAAGCAGTCGGCACAGGAAGGCCGCTGTTGGGCTCGAGAATTCCGTCTAACGGAGCTGACGACCCGCTCTCTCTCCCTCTCACATCCGTCGCTCGTCTACGCTCGCCTTCTCTCTGCTCCAGTCCCTCTTAGCAGTCCATTTGGGTTTTGCTTTGACAAGCGGGGCTGAACGAGTCTCTCGCCGGAGTCAAGATGGCCGAGTGAAGGTATGGCGTAGAGTAGTGGCGGGGGTCCTAACCATCTGCAATTCGGGGTTCGAGAAGCAGTGCGCGAGACCAGCTTGAGCTCGGTATCTCCTCCTCCTTTGTCGCCTACATCAGACACAGTCGCCTCAGTCGCTTTCACCGAAGGACAAGCGGGGAAATCGCCAGGGAAAGGGAGGAAAAGAGCCGGCCGATTCGTGAAATGCAGGCCGCCACCGCCGCCGTCGCCTCCTGCATCTACTCCTCCTCCTCCGTTCGTCGCTCGCCGTTCGATCCTGCCGCGTGAGAACGACTTCGTATCTGCTTGCTGCTGCTGCTGCTCCTGCTCGTGCCTAGCATTCATCGTGCGTAGCGGCAATATGGCCATCATCAGTCTGCTTGCCGAACTACACCAATGCCTGAGGATTACAATACTTCTCATCACTTACTGTGCACTCCTGGCCAACGGTAAGCTATGCTCCTTTTTATTTACTTTATTTTTTCTTTCTCACTCTCACCCCTTTATAGAACCTACCTGCCCAGCACTCATTCAAATTGATATTGTCTTCCATGTTTCAGAGACGGAAATTTCCGACGAAAATCTCTTCCTGATTACAATATAAAAGTCATATTTTTAGAGACAAGCAAAACATATGTGTTGAGAGGCCATTCTAGGAAAGCAGCGTGGTCATTTTAAAAATATAAAAAATAAAATTCTAAGACTGTGGAGCACTGTTAAGTAAAAAACCAGTCATCTCTTCACGTCCATAACATTTTTCTAAGGTCATAGAAATTTAATGTGCGCCGTTTGTTTTTGCTTTTTCCCTTTAACTCTTTTTCACGATTTCGAATTGTTTCATCTTATATAAGAGCGGAGAAAATAAAAGATCATGAAATTGTATGTTAATTTTGAAAACAACCTTTGAAGAAATATTATTTTAGATTACACATGGAGTTAATTATTTTTTCTCCAAAAATAAATTTAAAACTAGAAATTTTAAATTATCTGTGAAAGTGTGCATGTTATATTAGATATATCTAAGACGACCACATTTTCAACCTTAAAATGAAATTCTTATAATGAAATCTCCACGATGATTGTTCAGTGACTGTGTTCATAAATGTACCCAAGAGTTGATAACATTTAGAATCTATCGTTGATTCTTAGTGTTTTTCTGAACATGGCCATTGATCTTAAGTTTTTGCGGGATACCAAGTTTGTCAATGTCTATATATAAAAAATTAATGAAATTGTACTAAGGATTAAGAGCTTTCATATAATATCGGCGTAAATAATAACTTTTCTATCTCATTCCAATCCTTTTTGGCTAACACACAAAATGTTCATGAGCACTTATCATAAATTGCTTTATATTTTGTTAACACGAGATATCAATAAATTTATTAGTTGATTATTAACCAACTACACCATTCATCGACAAATCTTTGGAGGAATATACTTCACATGGTTTGTGGATTCGTAGCTTGTTTTTATGAAGTTTTTGTTTCTCATTTCCATTCCACAATTTTCGTGTATTTTGAATGATATATTCTATGGATGAGAAGTATTAGAACTAAACGAGATCATTTAATTCATTAAGATAAAAGAAGTCATTCCTTCTGTATTTTGGACAAGTCGCTAACTGGTAGATATGCAGATTTTGTTTTCACTCAAAATTTTTGAAAATGTTTTAAATACATCCGAGCGAGATGTTTTTTACTGTTTTAAGAAATTTCAATTGTATATTTCACAACAATTCTTAATCGAACATATTGGGATATTTTATTCTCCAATTTCTTTTTAGGAATCTCTTAGTTTTTGCTAGCTTATTAGGTTAATAAAATTTATGATAATTGCCCATTGACATATCCTCAAGGTACTCTCTTATTAAAAGTTCATTTCGATGAAATAAATGAATGGGAAAAATTTTATATTTAAATAAAGGTTCTGTGTCGAGCATCCGGAGAAAAAGATATAAGAAGATCGATAATTTAATGAGTGCATTTAAATTTACATAATTCTTCGCCACTTTCAGAGCGAACTGAATCTTCACTCTAAATCATCAAGAAATTTATTCATCTTTTGAAAAATTAAAGTTCTCTTTCGCAACATCCCACTTTTTGCTTAATAAATTAATAAATAGTGACGAAGCTAGGCGTGCGAAAACAGTGGACAAATCCGCCTAGTTCTTCATTTAATTTCAGTAATTTCCCGTTAATCGAGCTTTCTTATTACAAAGGGGATGTTGTTAATTAGGGTAGTTACTTTGACATTGTTCCGTAAATAAACACATTCGTTTTTAATAATAAGATTAAAAGACCATGAGCGACGATATAAAATGTTGCTTAATTTGTAGCAAAAATAAAACTTTCTTCAAAACTGTTTCCCCCACGGGGAAGTGAAGTGTAAAGTGCCGAGTGTATTCCCTATCGTGCTTTTAAATAACTCGTGGAAACCAATAGAAGAGAGAAAAGAGAACGAATGAATGGAGGTTCCTGGAAAATTTAAAAAAAAAAAAAAAAGAAAGGGGAGGAAAAAAAAAAATCTCCAATTAGTTGTGAATGGGTAGAAGGTGGAGTGGGATGGTAGGATGTTTTTTTCTTTTTTTTTTTTCTTTTTTTCTTTTTTTTCTTCTTTTTTCCTTCAGTTGTCTTTCAATGAGGAACGGAAGTTAGCAGGGACCTGCGGAAGTTAAGAGCCCCGGCCAGGGGGGGGGTGAAAGTACGGACGGACAACACAGATGGACGCTCCTGTTAACCTTGCACATACACACAAAAAAAAACGAGCTGAAAAATAAACGGAAAGAAAATAAACTGAGGCTTTTTCTTTCACTCCCTAGACATTGAAATGGGCTTGAATTCCGGATCTTTTGAAGTGTCTAAATAAATTGTTGTCCATTCATTTCCTTCTCTCGCTGATGTTAATGTATATGGCATAAAAGTGAACTTCCAGCCTTGATATACATTTTTAAAAAAAGGAAAATGAACCTGTCACCGATCTCAAACCTTTCATTTCTAAATTTATTCTTGATGGTATATTCTTTCTATTGCGTCCTAGATATCGCCAACGGCAGGTGAGTTCGAGTTTAACGAAGGGAATTTTTTTTTCCTGGTTATGATGGCCTGAAAATTGAAAATCGTATAGAATTACTGGAATCGAACATCTGGTAACGGCCTACTCATTTCGACATAATCATCCTCATCCAAGGTTATATGTATTCGAACAATGAATTGTACATAAGCCATCATGTTGGACCTTATAATTACTCTTTTCATTGATATCTTATATTGACTCCATTGGAATATTATTGCATAAAATATTCGCAGAGAACTAATAATATTATTCAGTTAATAATTATCTATTAGCCTGGATATTATGCAGGATTTGAATATTAGATTTTTGTAATGACAACTGTTCTCTTCATTTTAGCCACTGTTTAAGTGGGATAAAATCTTATATAATTTTGGAAATATATAAATAGAAGCCTTTATTTTTCTTTGTAACTTAGAGAAACGATTTTCTTTATTAAATGTAGGAAACTTTTATATATTTTATTCTATACTTATATTTCCATGCTTTTCTGAATAATATATTGTTATTATTAACTAAAATTATTGTATCTAGTACTTAAAGATTACTTTATTACTTTTTGCATTTAAATGTTTGGTACCTTTTATAAAGTTAAAAATGAATGTTAATAAGCGAAAGAATAATGATACTCCTAATATTTTAAGTGAATATTTGGAAGAAAATTAATATTTTCAGATATCATATTTATGACCATTAAAAATATAAACTTTACCGTAGCTGTAAATCGAAATTCGTAAAAATAAATGTGAAATTGAATTGGTATAAAGCTGGGGTGACCAACCTGCGGCCCACCAAAAGAATTTATGCGGCCCGCGAAATGAACTATTTACTGTAAAATTTATTAACAAGTAAGATTGTACGTGGTTAATGTTTCATAAAATATTTGAATGTGATTTGAATTACAAATGGTTGGCCCCCTGAAAACCTTCAGAAATTTATTTTGGCCCTAGACAAAAAAAAGGTTGGTCACCCCTGATGGTATAAAGGAATGAAATAGTGGAATTACGTAAAAACCAAACAAGACTGTTACAGGAACTATATATTATATACGCTATCATATGAAATTACAGATAACAATTCGAAAATTCTTCTTCCAGTTATAATCCAGCAAATCACATTCATCAACTCGTTTATATATCAGAAATATGAAATTTTAATGGTAATTCTTAATTGGCATTTTTTACGCGTTTTCGGTATACACGGCGGAACGTATGTATCACGTATAACGGGATCTACCTGTACATGTTCTGTCCAAACCTCATTTAGGCCTACGTAAAGTGGTCAGACTAAGTTTCGTTTGACAGTCAAACTTCTCTATTTAGTTGTTTATTATCATTATTAAAAATAGAAGAGAATTTATAAGCAGTGTCAATAATAGCGATCTCAGTTCGGTAGGTCTTGGCCGAATTTATGTGAATTTGTTATGATTTGTTGTACTATAACTGCAAGAAGAAATCTTAGAATTGTTATCTGTGATTTCTTTTTATGATGTATTGCTGTGATAATGTTACTGTAACTGTCGCAGTCTTGGTTTTTATGCAATTCCCTTTTGTAATTTTAATGCCCTTTGTAAATGCATTTTTGTAATTTTATAACTCTTTCTACTTACAATTTATAGCGAAAATCGTTATAAAATAATGTGAATGGCTCGACGACCGAATTTACACATTTAAGGTAGATTTAAAGGAAGGCTCTCCTAAATACCGTCTAGAAAAGGAAAAAAAATCGAAAAACATCTAAATTTATTTGGCGAATTTTGATATTTTTATTGTTGCTTTTCTAGCCTTAATTGTGTTTACGAATTCTTTCTACAAACAATTATGTGAAAGCATTTGCCGCTAAATTGAAACGAATTGGGGGATCGGTGCGAAGAAGACGACGACGAAAAAAGAACTAAAAGAAAAGTAGCGCCGACGGTGATTGGGAGTCGCATCTGGAGATGCATTCATTGGAGGAAGTATTTAAATTACTTGGGCTTTTCGAGAGAGGTATTGAATAGAGCTAGAAAGTAAGAGTGGGAGAAGGTTTGGTGGTGAGAGGAGGCTGCGAAAGGGACAATTACTCGATGGATGGGCAGCAATTGCTGAGCTCTGTGTGCCGACAGAAACCTTATCCCAAACTGTTGTTGTGATGTTCACTTTAACGTGGTGTCAGTAACCGTTGAGAGGGGGAAGGACTGCTGCTTTCATTATTGCTGCTGTTGTTATTTGTTGTTTGTTGCGGAAGTTTGAGGTCTTCAGAGGGGGTGACGATTATTTAGCCTCGTAGCAATCGCCCGTGGCGGAGGTTTTTATGTTCGATGAAATCATTTTTGTGGCGTGGACGTTAAACGCCCTCGCACATCACTTACTTGAGGCGGCGGCATCCTCGTCTTGGTGCCGTGGAAATTGAATACGTAATATGGTTCGGGAAAAAAAAAATTAAAAAACCTTATTTTTTTTGGAGGGTCGTGGCGAGGAATTTGAGTCCGAGTAATGGTAGCTGCTGTGTTAATTGTGTTCATCCGGTTCAAGTAGCCCGTGAGGGTTAAAGAGCTAGCCAGGCCACAAAAGTCATAGGGAACAAGTTTTATTATTTTTTTTTTCGACCACTTCATCTTATTCATGAGACAACCCTTCGTCGCTTCGTTTGAACAATGCAACGAAGTTGGAAGCTTAAATTAAGAGCTGGAGGAGTTTGCTTTTCGTTCAGCTTTCTCTAGGTTCGTCTAGAATAATACCTATGGGTGCTTCTGTGGATTGCAATTAACAGAAAATAAAATAATAAATTCCTTAAGTTATATTTAACTTGAAAGGGTTTTTTTTCCAATTTTATCCAGTTAAAAAAGATTTTTAAATACGAAATTTTTATTAGTTCCAGCATTCTTGTAGTTTTCACGTGTTTTAATTTTAGTACTGTTGATCCCAAATGTAATTATTTTACAAAATTTAGGTTATGTATCTAAAGAGTTATTCAAAAAGCAAAAGAAAAAAGATTTATTTTTTATTGAACGGACTTAAAAAATTTATATTGATATGAAAAAATAGAAGACTTCATAAGTTTCTTATGGACATTATAAATGTTGGATACGAGCACCTTGGGTGAAGGCAGATGTCTAAATTTCTTCGCAGACGCATTCCAACTTCAAATAGTCCAGTTGTTATCGTAATGGAGACACATACACAACATTCTTGACCTATCCTCACAAAAAGAAATCACTGGGTGTTAAATCAGGTGATCGCGGAGACCAGAGCAGAATCGGCAAGTTATGATTCCCGGCACGACCGATCCAGTGTTTTGTTAGGGTCGCAAACTAACCGCCCATACATGAAATATATGAAGTTTTTCGTTCACTTCACATCCGTATGTTTTTGTTCAAGTTTACTTTTGCACCAGCCTTTTATGCATAACTTTGTGTATTCAGAAACACTATATAATTACTTATAATTCTGTATAACTTTTTTGTGGAATTTTATATTTTTAGATAATAATGCTGTACCCCAGCCAAAGTGCAGAATATGTGGTAAATTTATTAGATTGAAGCGCTTGCCAATTTTAGGATAAAATCGCTACATTTGCGATCTATGTTGGGGAAAGAAGGCTGGATCCGTTAGATCACAACAAATTTGAGGATTAAATCAATATGAACAAAACAAATAGGGTCGTTCTACTACTAATACAGAAGATAGAGTCATTTAAGGGTGTGTGTGTGTCTGAAAAGGATCCCATCCGCCTGATAATGAAAACATTGTGGCTGTCGATGCTTACATTTGCATAGGCCTGTTCTGGGGCGAGTTTTTGGACTTGAGATCGCGGTTTAGTAAGCATCGCTCATACGTCAAAATTGCGTAATATCAAAGCCTTCCAATGGCAATTGCTCTGATCTTACGCAATTTTGACGTATGAGCGATGCTTACTAAACCGCAATCTCAAGTCCAAAAACTCGACCCTGGAATATTATAGAAAAGCGAGATCGCTTCTGAAGCCCGAGGACGCGGGTTCGATCCCGACCGAGGACGATGAGGATTTTTTCAGGGGGGAAAATCCTGAGACCACGCACTTCCTTCGGAAGAGAAGTAAATCGTTGGTACTGTGTAGTTCGTTTTCCGGCTTCACGTTGAAAGAATCCTTGCGAGGCAAAATTTTCGGCCCCTATAACGCCGTCCTGATACGATCATAGTAGCTGAAAGGGAGGTTAATACAAACCAACATTATAGAATTATGCTGAATTGAATGCATTTTTTGGAGGAATATATGTGCATACTTAACGACGCTACTAACGAGAAGACCTTGTAAAGATGCGTTAGGAACAAAGAACGTAAGAACGGCAAATTAGCGTGGACAGTATTATAGAAGTGCAAACGGCTTCTCCCTTCGGATTGCGCGCTCAGGAAAAATGCCAACGAAGTAGACCTCAATCAGCTCGAACAGCGATTGTGGTAAGAGAAGTCCGGCGGGAGATACCGAAAGAAAACCCACCAAACTAAAATAGCCTGGTTTGGGTTATCCATGAAAATTTTCTGGAAAGGCGTCACAAATCTCGCGTCATGGCCAGCGGAGAGGTTTTTCCTATAGCTGACGATCCCATGCGAGAAAGTCCATGATAATCGTCTTTCTGGTGATAAATAGCGTAAATTATTGACTCCAGATGTAGCATGGATAACACAAATCCAGACTCATTTACTATCTTCAAGGGAGGTAAGGCCCATTCCCAACACATACAAACCTTTTGGAAGGTATGTCAAGATGTGTAGTCCAGTATTCCGATGCAATAGTTGATGGCGGTCTTCTACAGTGGAGACTACGCTGCTGAACCATTGCTCATGAGTGTAAGCATCACATCGAGCAACAAATGATGGCTTAGGGGTTTTCATGAACTGAATAAGTATAAAATTCCTGCAATCTTATCCGCTTCTACTTCTATAGTCAGAAATATTTGACAGTGATTCCTAACTAAATTTTGCTTCTGAATTCCTTTTAATTTGTCAAAATATCCAGTCAGTTAATATTGGCTTCGTTTTTCTTAAAATTCTGAGGATTCTGATTGGCTACTACCTAATATACATATACTGGTTTAATTTTTTACTACCAATATTCTATTGCCGATTTTACCACCAAAGTTTAGTTTTATGCTGAGAGTTAACATTGTACGAAAGTAAATTATTATTTTTTTAATTAATGAAAGATTTTCACACTCAATAAGCAACATATTTACAGCTGCTTAGTATTTCCAACTTGCACATCATTATATTGTTTGCGTCTTCATTGAGTAGTTTTATTTGTTAAAGAATCCTATAAGTTTCGATTGGTTCTAAAATTTGCTTTGTCATTCATATCCCTACTCCAATACTACAATCCGATATGCCTAATGATTAATATTGATTCTTTAAATCCCCTCGTTTAGAAGTGGGAACTATCAGTATTTAGCCTATTTCGCTTTGATTGTTGACGTTGACTCCTACATTCAACGTTGTAATCGATTGCGCACGAACTGTTTGTTCTTTGCTCTGCCTGGTAACGTCGGCTTTTGATATTTGAAAACCCGTTGGCGATTTACTTCCACAGTAGGCTACAAACAGGGGAGTCTTTTTTACAGTAGCTGATGTTAAAATATTAATTTACTTTAACTTCATTTGAAATTGCTGTGAGTAATAGAAAAGAAAATGGAAGATGAAGCGGTGAGATGGACTATTTGAGCAACCGAGATGGCCTCTTCTCTTAGTCGTTGTGTGTGATTCGCGTGTGTCGCCCCCATCTCAGCGTCCATTAGTAGTCAAAGGGTGAAGCCCGACCGCCGACTTCCCACATGGAGTCCTTTTACGGAGCATTAAGAAGCAGCTGACGGACTAACCGGTCCGTGACAATGATGTCAGAGAGAATCCCCCCTTCCTCTTTGGAAGGAGAAAAAAAAAGAAAGTCTCCACACTTGATCCTTGAAAAACCGTCCAACCACCGCTCTTGTACAAGCGCATGAAAAATAAAACACGCCCCGACGACCCCATTTGCCCCTGATCCGAATCCATGTGAACGACGACGACGACGACAAAATGGCTTTCCTTTAACTAATATAATAGGGTCGCAGAACGAAACTGCCATGTTTCATTTAATAGCCTTAAACATTAGGACGCCGTTTCGAAGCATCTCTAATTCATGAAGAAACGCCTTCGGATATTGCGCGGATTCGTCTAGGAGTAATAATAATGAAGTAATCGTATTAATTAAACGTTTTTCGATACTGAAATATTTAATAGCTTTTGACTTTCTACGGGATTAAACAATCCCACTTGGCGAACCTGTTATTAAACCAGTAACCGTCGCCTCTTCCTATGACGAACGCCATTACGAAACATTGCAACAGCGTCGGGGGAACGTTGTCTTTGTTGACGGTGAATTAGCGGTTTAATTCATTCTGAAATCCAGTTGCACTCTCTAAAATTAGTACTAAAAAAAATTGTAATCATGTATTTTTTCTTTCTCATCCCCTACCCCCTCTTTTGTTCCTGTTCCAGCAGTTAATTCGGAGCAGTGGAAGTGATTTCTCTTTGTTGGGCGTCAAGTTTATTGCAGTCTCTCAATAAATTTTATTGCTCGCTTCCTAGATAATTATTATGATGGAGACGACATTTAAAAAAAGATCAAGGTCTTCTTCAATGGATGTTTTTTAAAGTGTCGATACTTGTAGAAGATTCCACCTCCTTCCTTGTTCTTTTATGTTTGTCGCCTCTTTAGAAAGACAGTGAAATTATTATTCATCATCATAGAAGGAAATGTAAGGGATATATGAATAACTTTTAATAAGGAAAATAATTCACGAACGAACACGATAGAAACTTTCTTAAATTAAGTAAAGATTGTAGTCTGATTTTAAATGTAACTTAATGTAACTTACGTGTATCCCTTTGATATTTTACGATAAAGTTGAAGTCATCGTCATATATTTTGTGTGTTATAAAATTACCAGTGTTTCAAAAGCGGGGGAAATAAAGATTCGTCATAAATTATTTACTCATAAAATAACAAATAAAATAATAACAGCAGTAAATTAAAAATTCACGACCCCATTGGGATTTGCTATTGTTGCTTAGTCTTAACAATCGGTCAAACAATGTCGTTATAATGCTTACATTCGATCATTGTTGTAGGCCATTATTAATGAAACAGAGCGCATTGACAACACCCGTGACCACCGAGAGAGAAGGCCTGCGCACAGAAATTTCATGCATTATTACATCATCATATCTAGTCATAATTTAGGGCTTATTATTGGTAGAAATGCGATTAAAGATGACTACTTATGAAGTTTTAACAATGTATGAAGTTTCCGCACTCAGGTCTTATCTTTAAGTGGTGCTGTTCTAGGCCTTGTATTTCTCGTAGACCTCGTCGAACGAGTAACTGAAGTTTTGATCAAGTGATCAGTGCCAACACCACCTAAGGCCTGAGCCAACACCAGTGTTGCCAGATTTAGTAACTTTTTTAAAGCCTTTGTTCTTTGTTGGACATTGTTAAACAATGCTCAAAACAATGAAAACAAGGACAAGCGCTTTAAAAAAAGTTACTAAATCTGGCAACACTGGCCAACACATCCTAGACAGAAAGCCAAACAACTGAATAGTCATGCATAGTTACATCATATTTCGACCATTGTTAATCATACCGTGTGTTTAAAAAGTTCCCGAACGCAGGAGATGACTTTCCCTGCATAACGTAATGTTGTGCACGTATGCTGAAGGGTTGGTAGACAGGAGCCATTGTCTCTCAACCTCTTTTTTT
>JAHWFO010003124.1:5198091-5257506 GCA_023313115.1 Rhysida immarginata
GAAATTTTTGCGCTCAGGCTTTGAGTAGAGGTGGTGTTGGACCAACCCCAACTTTGGCCTAACTGCTATTGGTTGAAGCCGAACAACGCTTTCCAAAAAAAATAATGAATGCGCAACATGAGATAGTGCTCATGTCATTCGATTGTTGACTTTTTATTGGCTTAAAATAAGAGGAAAAAAACTAGCGGGGAAAAAACCACGAATGCGGTATTTGCCTGGTATGCAGTGCAACCCTGTCTAAATGGCTGAAACTATGGTTTCGCTTACAGTGGCTGGAATAGTTTCTATTCTAGCCACTGTAGTTTCGCTTCATGCTTCAACATTTGTTTACACAGGTGGCTCGTTGCTAGGCGATGAAACCGCTTTCGTATTATTACGCATGGTGACGTGCCTGACCAATAGGAGTTAGGCCAAACTTGGGGTTGGTCGCAGTATAGGAGGTGTTGGGCCAGGACACTCAAAAGTCACATGATCAGCAGGGTCCAGCCAACAATTCATCCTTCATTGTCTCCATCTTTGATTTTAACAATCACTATTTTTTCGTTTGTTGGAAACAGTGAAGGTTGGATTGTTGGTGGGACTGCTTATGGTCAAGTTACTTTTCAAGTTACTTACTAGAGCCTTGGCTTTCTAGTTGGCTTTGGCTTGCATAATAACCATTCAGTTACAGGTTAATTAACAGTTGACATTAATCTCCAAACTCTGAATAATTAATTTATTTTTTAAATTCCGAAATTATCCAAAGGCATATCTACATATAATTAGTTATATTTTGAGTTACAATATTTATAATTAGTATATTTTTATCTGCCGATTTTTTTTTTTTTTTGTGTACGAAACCCTGAAAAAAAACTTCCGATTAACACACTCTTGTTACAAATTTTAGACATTTGTATACATATGTAGATTTGATATACATTTAGATCGCAAAAAAGGAGAAATTAATCAAATAATTAACTCAGCACAACTATATGTAGAGTTAATTATATATTAAGTTTTTAAATGGGGAAATAATGAGAAAGTTCATTTTTTAATTTGCTTTTTGAATAAATGAAGATAATCTAATTTGCTCTTAGCAATAGATTTTTCCATGTATATTTATCTCTTGATTAAACAGTAGATATTTTCTTCGAACCTGAAATTGTTCGTCATCTTGAATAGGACTGTTTTTGATAACGTTGTAATCAGCGTTAAAGGCTTTTCCCATGTTGATACGTAATCATGACGATATGTATAAAAATAAGTTATCAGATATAAAAAAATTAACAAAACTTAGTTTCCTCTTGATGGTTATTTTCATTAAGGATATTGAAGTGGGATTTAGTTTTCCTCCTTTAATCGCGATTATTCAAATAGACTAATTTAAGATAAATAAAAGCCTTAAAGTAAATATACATTGGAGAAAATAATTTGCCGTCAAGACCTAGATTAATTCTTAGCTGTTTAAAGTACAGTATACGAAATAGTCGACTTGTACAAACATACATTGAATTGCAAACAAATTGTATTGGTGTTGAAGACGAGGGGGGACACCCGCTGTTTGTACTTGATACTTTGCATTTATCTTGATCGATGGCTGTCATTGGTTGTTAATCAGACGCCAGTCGAGGACCCCTTATTAAGTTACTGAGACAATAAGAACGTCCCATCACAGTGTGAGTGTGCTTGTGTGTCGCAGACTCTTGGTGATTCTTTCATGTGTGTTGTTTGGTGGATGAGGCGGAGGGGATGGGCAGGCGAAAGGCAAGGGAGATTGTATCGCATGAGTTTCAACAAGTTTCGATGGTTTGATAAAATTAATGTTTTAGCACAACCTGTGATAAAAGTGGTTGGAATGAATCCAAGATAAAGAATCGTATTTGCAATTCCAATTGCAATGAAATGGTAATAGATAATAAAAGAGCTGAACGAGCCTCTCTCGTCTGTTCAGAATCTGATGTTTCCGATGAAAACTTTTTTCCCCCCACTCTAATCAGGACTCGCTAATTTTATGGTGACAAAATTTTAGGCATGCTTTATTTAACAAATTTTCTTTCCCTGTTGATATAGCCTATCTGTGCCGTATTTATTTTTTATTGCGAGCCATTTAAAAACGATATGTTGTTTATCATTAATGATGATTCAAATTATAATTCCTCTTGATTAGAAGTTTTTTCCTAATGCTCTTGAAATTTATTTTTATAATCAGAATTTTATTCATCAAATCAGGCTGACTTGAGTAAAATTTTCAATTCCGCCTTGACATTCATCTAGATTTTTAATTTCAATTGGAGTAGGTTATGGGCTATGTTACAGGCAAGTCACTCCATTGCCAGCAACTCCTGCTACCTGAAGGAGCTTAACCTCGAATTCGTGTTATTTTTACGATGTCATTCTACTTACTCTCCACGGTATTCGTTAATTAAGTTCTAAAGAATCAAGTTCTTTAATAGTCTTTAAAAATTAAAGAAGTAGAGTATATAGTTTGAAAGTTTCTAATAAAATAAAATTCTTTTCTATATTGTACAGTACTATGACTTCACAAGCACTTACTTAGTATCCAGACTCAATAATAAGTTTTTCTAATATTATATTAAAATATCGGTTAAAAAATTTAAAAAAAAATAACGAGAGGGATCATTAAATGGAGTGTGGGCGAAAGTGGCGTTTTACGGCGCATTTTCAACGCTAATTGGTTTTTACGCGCTAATGGAGTTTTGTGTAGGGAAGAAGTTGCAGACGTGGGATTTCTTGAAGCCCTGTGTTGTGTTCTTAAAAGGTTGTTTCAAAAACATATGCTTGGGGGATTCCCGAACCCCATTTAATTTTGCTTTTCCAATTACGAAAAATAATACAAATAGCAGCTGTGCAAAAAAAAAAAAAATTAACTTGCAAGTGCACATTCGTGTAATCGCGAGACAAAATATTAAGAGACTGCTTTTTTTCTCTCCTTAAATTTCTGTGAATTAATTTCTATTCGTGCAAGCGTAGAGATTTATTAGGCAGAGGATGAAATTTTTTGTGTGTTTTTTTTAATCCTTATGAGAGAATCGATGGGTTTAAATTTAGAAAAGTTCCATTCCAGAAGAGTTTTTTCGTGAAAGCCGTCGTCTTCCAAGCTATTAAAGAACAAAACTCTACCCGATGTGAATTTTTAGACGATATTTATAAGGTACATATTAAATTCTTTTGTGGTAACATACGAAAAAGAAGAAACGCGAGTCAGTTTTCATCCTTAACCAGAGTTCATGATTCGTCCATATATATCATCATACGTCTTTCTTAGAAAGATAGAATTAATGTACTCTATTTTAAAATTCACATTTTTTAACGAAAATTTAAACTTCAAAACAAATCATTCTATGTCCCCTCCCCCTCCCTCTAAAATAGAAATTTTAATTTTTTATGAGGGTAAGACTAGCTCTTCACTGTTTGTTGAATTTAATTTGAATCAATAATTTATTGCTGTATTTTTTATATAATCCTGTAAAGAACATTAAAATCATCGGGGATGCTTAATAAATATGCTTGGAGAGCATTTGAAATTTATTACCTATAAATAAACATGTAATTATTAAAGATGCACTTTCATTATTCTCAAGAATAGTATTTCAATTTTAAATTATTTTCTATAATTAAATAGATACAGTAAAATATTTACTCAGAAAATATAAAATCTATTTTAATTTATAATATCTTATTATTTTTACATTTGAATTTTTTAATCATTTTTTAAATTTAACGTTTAAATTTGGTAGCCTTATGAAAAAGGTGATTAAAACATTAAAGGGTTTAAGTGTCTCTCTGCGAAAACTGCTTTATACAGAGAATTCATTCTTTTCTGAACTAAAATGCTGCCTAAGAAGTGAAGCTTGTTCTTAATAAGCGAGGAGAGTAGTTCATAATTATATCGATTGTATCTGAATTGATTCTACAAGTAAATTTTTAGTTGATATCTTTTGACATCATGAAGTAAAATATAAATCATATCTTTTGTGACTGCATGGTAAAAATTCTTTCGTTTTGTCGTGTCCTGAATGCTTTTTATTATACAACCAACAAAAAATAACTTTTTAAAAACTTTTTTAACTTTTCTTTGTGCTGAATCCGTATCTGACCTCAGTTTTTCCCTATCACCCATGGATTTCTTGTTTATTAATGAAATATTTTAAATTTGCAGAGATTGGGGCCTAATAACTTTCCTTGTGGCCCAAAAATATATGAGATACGTATATTTTTTCCTCGTAGATACGTTATTATTGCAGCCGCTTCTCTTCACACCCATTACTTTAACAAAGCAGTCTCTAAGCTTATGTACAAACTTGGAAAAAATCTAAAAAGCAGATTCGGATTCAGCACACACACACAAAAAAACCCCACAAAAATAAGATAAATTCATTCAAAAAGATTTTTCATCGTTGGCCTGTGTTATTTAAAATTTTTAATTTTAATTTAAACAGCAACTTTAAGAATTAATTAAAATATTACACCTTATCTAAGGGAAGTGGTTATTTCTTCGTAATAATATGTAGTGATACTGAGCGTTAATAGGCACCACTGCTTAGAGTTGAGAATGAATGCCTCGGAATAATTCAGCTGACATTTGAATAATATGCGAGGCAGATGTGCTCGTTGCGCTTTCATTAGTCATCGGGGGGAAGTGCAAAGTTCCTTCGAACGGCGATTTTTGTACCACGAACTTTAAAGTCGCGTTCGCTGTTCTTCACCGAGGGAGAGTAGAACAGTCAGAATCATGAAAATAGGAGAAAACAATCATACTTAGAATGAAGTTTATTTTAAACGCTTTTTCTGCATAAATCCTCTGGCATTGTCATCTGGCGCAAGTTTCTTAAAAATATCTACCAAAACATCCTGCGGAAATAGGCAGTTTAAGTAAAACAAACCTCTCGGTTGGTAATTATCCGTTAAAATATAGTAAAAATCGGAAAGTAACCAGCAAAATGTTACGCATAAAAGAGGTCAACATTACATAGAAACCAAAACCATCTTTATATTGGTTCTAACTTGAAAATTCTTGAACCGTTCGATAAATTGAATTACTTATTGGTATGGTTAAACCATTTCTTGTTTGTTGTTGCTGATATATTGCCCTTGCAAAAGAGTATTAGATGAGAGAGCTTTGTTTAATTAATTTAAAACTGATGTTGCAAATTGCGTGGAACTTCTTGGCGAAGATAGACAAAACGAGTTGAGAGCTCGCTTGAAATCTCCCGTTTGGGAAAGGAGAAGAGTTAGTGCGACTCTTGGCACGGGATTCATGAATATACACTCGGAGAATGCTCTCTCCACCGACACCCCCAGATGGACCCCTGTCAGCGCTGACTTCGCACTCATTCGGCCGCCCCTTCACACTCTCCCATTCTTTCTATCTCTGTCACCAAAACAGACAGCGACAGAGTTGGAATGGAAATAAAGGACAAAATAAAGGGTTCACATAGTCGACAACGAAACTGCAAGACTTTTAAAAACAAAAGACTTCGAGTCATAACTTTCCGAAGATATTAAGCGTATAGCTACCTGTAACTTATCTTTGGGGTTTTTTGTTTCAATATTTTTTTCGTTTTAAATTATAGATCTATAAAAGTAAGTAGTTTATAAATAAATAAGTGTAAAATTTATATGTCAGAACCATTCTCTTCTCCCCCTTCTTCTTTTGTTTATGCAATTGAGTTCTATTTTTTATTATGTGAAGTGAAATTCATATTAAACATTAAAGTGAAAGAGCGTTTTAATTAGATATTCGCAAATTTCCATCATGATGCTTGTGAAGTTGACCGTCTTTAAAAAGTTGTTTGCTTTCTTTATAGATATTTCTCACAAAAGTTTTCCTAGATTTCATTGCCCACGGGTGAATACGTTATGAGCGTGAAGAGATTCGTTAAAAGATCCAAGAAGGAAAGGCTTATGGAAGCGCATTTAATTTGCTCTTAGATGAACAAGATCAATATTTTGGAACGAGTGACCACCGTTGACAGTAGGACCTTCTGCTGGTTCCCATGGTCTCACTGTTGACAGTACCCATCTATAACATGGAAGATACGGCCTTGTAGATGGTTCTAAATCTTGGAGGAAATGTTTTCAATATTCTTAATTCATCTTAGCTCTGCTTAAATAGTTAGGAAATATGTTGTTTTCATACGCGCGAAATCGATATGAGTTACTTAATGGCTAGAAATCGCTCGTGTCGGTAAATTATTCATATTCGGCTGTTTTCAGAACTTTAGCCACATATTCGGAAGCAGAATTGGAGAAAACATGTTGTAAATTTTTGGAATTATTTTGAGCTCTGTTTTGACAAAGCGTATGGAAACCATGAAAAGTATAATAAAAGAAGAAAGACGTCCTAAAGATCAGTGTATCCGGAAAATAGTTCGAAGCTCAGGATTAAAATTGCCAAAATCAGAATTATGCTTGGTATTCCCTGTATATTTCTTTTCTTTAATCCAATATCTGTTCCGATACTTAAAATTCTTTAGTTGCTCTTAAAATCTGGCACATGATTCCACTCTGCTGGCTGTTCTCCTGAAATTACTGATTTTTGATTTCCGTCAGAGGATGCAGGAATTTGTTTTCGAGTTTTGGGAGCTTTCTTTATTTGATTTTCACTTGCCATGCAAGTGGTAAGTTGAGATCTGTTGGTCTCTGTTAGTTTCTGGAACAACCAGACTTCTGTGTCTGGTGACTCTTAGAAAACCGCAGCAGCTGAGTGGATCGTTAAATTAAACGATCCAATACCACCCATAACCTATTGGGATTATAGCAATAGGTTCCAGCTTTAATCACTAGGTCTTGCTTTAAATTTAACGATCCACTTCAAGCCAAAGTGTCTCCCACTGGGAGAGGAAGAGAGGCGTTTTATCTCTGTTCTGGGAAATTTTTAAAATGTACATCGGGTTTATTTGATGTATAGATTAAGCGGTTTTTAAGATCCCTAAAATCTTTACAGAAAGTACTGAGAATTCTATCAGAATATTGAACTCGGCGATAAATAGTTTCAGAATTGATCAATGGAACCGCATTTCATCCGATATGTGTGTGTGTGCTTGTTAACATATTCGATCTCTCCACATCAACTGGAGTTCTAATAGCTTGTTATTGTTGCAGTTAACTTATGTTTATAGTCAATCCTTCCTATTTCCAGACGAACTATTGTTGTAACAAGCAAATATTTTTGTATGTTTGGCGAATCCTCCAATTCACCGTAACTGAAAGCCATTAATTGGGCTCTGTAAATTATGCAGTGTCCCATTCACTCTGAGGGTTTTATATGACAGACACGTATCGTTTAGCATTTGTTATTGCAAACATTAGTGTTTTAACTGTTTAAATGTAAATAAACAGAAGGGCGGTGTAATAAAAATACACGGGCAATTTAACATGCAAAATTTCCTAACTCCTTGTCGTTCAAATGGGTTCGTGTGATGGACAACACTGTCGAGGATGCTCAAATGAACGACCCATCCAATACGCCTCGGACCCATTTACCTTAAAAGGGAGGGAGTGTCGGAGGGCACTGTTATACAAGGTAAATGATGGTGAATTTGCATCTTTCAAATTGAACTATTATAGCCTTGAATAATGCGCTCCATTTACTCGTTGTTAATAGTTGATTAAAAATTGAACTGTAAATGGCTGTTATTTGATTACCGATTAAATGCCGATCATTTAAAACCCTAAACACGTTGAAGCCTAATCGGCTAGAATGAAGGAGGGTTGTAAAGAACCACAATTAATATAAACGAATAAACCGGCTTTCTCTACTGCCGATACTTGGGATCTGCATCGTTTTGCAACGGAAAGGGTTTCCGATGGGATTTTCGCTAACCTTTCATGTTTTATACGTTTCTAAGAAGGTTTTACTAAGAACCGGTTCCTTTTTTTGGCGGGATAGATTCATAAGTTTATTAAATACGGATGCAATATATCCACCTCTTTTATCCGCAATAAAGGCGCTTTTATCTTGGAGAGCAAAACCAGACGTGACATTTTGCGGAAGAGAGCTCCCTTTTGAGAAAATGGGCGCGTGCCTCATCTTCTCGCCTCTATTGTTTTCCGATATATTCCTTTTGTTAACCCTTGTGTTTTTCCGTTCCCGTCGGTTGGAGCACCCGGCGTTTGCAGCCTTCTCTTCCCCTCGCCTCCGCCTTTTGTCTCAGACGATCCAGGTGCGACTCACATGAGTTACTCTTACCATCCGATATTTATACGAGCCTAAAGACGATCATTCCTTAATGAAGATATAATAAAAAGGGTTTTACACAACGCCTACGGTGGGGAAATTGTTCCTTCCTCCCCCCTCTCGGTTCCTTCACTTTGGTTTTTAACTGGAATGCATAATGCATGACGCCATCTTTGAATAATAAGTTGGAAAGTGTATTCTGTCGTTGGGTTTTGTTTGCTTACTGAGTGTTAGCCGCTAAATATTGAATTGCCTGTATCCATCTCCGGCAAACTTTCAACTTGACTGCGGACACTATTAATTTTTTTAAAATTCAAAGGTTAATTTCAAGTCTTAGAAAGGTTTTTACTAAGGCATTGTTTACTTACTAAAGTTATTTTAAAAATAATTATTGAAATACCAACTAACTAATGAAGAACAGTTGTTTGGTGTGAGGCTTGTTAAGTTTGTGGATACAATGCAATTATTTGCTATATAAGGACTATTTATATTGTTGCTTATTATTTTTCAAATATCTTTTTCTTAAGTTCCAAAGTTCATTGTGGATAAGACTTAGCCAATGAGTTCATTAAATTATTTTCACATTTTCCAAAGTGCAATGTTAATGTTTTAATAAAACAAGTTAATTAATTGTGGTTTCTTTAAATGCCCTTTAAACGAGGATGCTGCTCACGTACTTCAAGTTTAACGGTGAAAAGAAAAGAGGGAAAAGAACGACAAGAACTCCACTGTCATTCTTTTCTGCAGGGCTTTAAATTTTTCATTTGTTTGTTTTTTAATTCTATTTCCTAAAGTGTTTCTTATTTAACCTCATGAAAGTTCACTAGACGTGTAACGCTGTCCATTAGCCTATCTAATTTCGCTCGTGGGGAGAGTTGGCACCGGGGGTCTTTAATTCTATTCTGCCTCGTGAATACCGTTAATAAGCCACGTGTTGTCTAATCCGATTTGAATTTTCTCGCCACGCATGGAACTGAGAAAGCTGATTGTTCTTTGGTTTGAAGCCAACGTGTCATATACGTTGAATGGCTGGCAGCAACCAAACACTTATCGATTAGTTTGCTGAGGGTGGGAAAGGTGCTGCTACTCCTCCTCCAACCAAATGTGCTGGCGGAGATAGAGCATCGCGAGGATGCGCCTTTCCATTCCAAAAATCCGCTCTTTTGTTTCATTGAAATGTTTGTTTCTTGCGTTTAAAACAAAGAAGACATGTTTTGCTTGAGTACGAAGCGCTTTTTTTGCGAAGTTTCTATTGAAATGAACACTTTTGAAATTAATATTATGACATTAAGATTTGTACTCATTTTACTGAAATTTAAGCCCACATTATTTACTTTGCTCTTTAGAATTCTCTTTTGCTTCTTGCAGAAATCGATATTATAAGCGCTTTAAAATGTTTTCTAGTGTTGCTGAACCCTTTCAGAAGGTTTATACCCAAAACACTACTTTTGCATAATTGAATGCATCGCTGTGGAATTGCTGATACACGAGCTTGCCTCCCGACTGAGAGCGTCTAAAATTTTATATCGCAAAGGGGATTCAGGGATCTTGGCTTTTCCGTGAATAGAAACAGTGTCCATAAAATAGTTATACATGGTGTTACTGCTGTTTTTGGTGTCGTAAGCAAAATCGTAATGGGTGCCCCTTATTCTGCTACCATTAAAGAAAGGTCATTCGTAGTAAGCCCCTAGCTTTGACTCAAAAGCTTTGCTTTGGATTTGCTACAGATAAAATGTCAGGATGCCTTTCCTCATACGAACGAAATAAAAAAAGTTTAAGTATGTGGAATGATAGAACAAAACATGAAGATTGCATGCCTTTAGACGTGTAATGAATTTGTAGCCTATAAGAAAAAGAAAAACCCAAACCACTTTTCGAAATGAAGTACGTTGATGTCTTTGCTTAATTAAAATTCCTTGAAATCTCTCAGAGCTTATGGTTTTCAAGCATGTCGAATCATACAGCGTCTTTATAATTAAAGTTACATTTTGGCATGGGCATTAAAAAAAAAACTACTGGACCAAAAGCTATAATACTTGGTAATATTATACAAGAGGGCATGGGAAGTTCATACCCACCAAAACAAAAATTAGTTCAAAAGGTCACCACCAGCATAGAATGGCGCTCTATGCAATATTCGTATACGAAATTAGACACGAAGACACAGGTTAGCAAGTCTTTAATCGTTACTAAAATTAGTTACATGACTAAAATTATTTTTAGTAGTTTTTGAGCGCCAGTAGTTTTTTTTATTATGGCCATGTCAAAATGTAACTTTAATTATAAAGACCCTGCATTTTATGATCCCATATTTTCGGCTATAAAGCATTTTAGATGGATTATCTCAATTAACATTTAAACAAACAAAAATATTCCAAATACATGAAATGACAAATAAAATAAAAGCCCAATAGCAGTGAACGACAACTTCGAGAACGGACCAATTTATTTCAATTTTTTCTTTAAAATGACAGACAATCAGGAGAATCACTCTTTCTTAACAAGAAATTTCATATAAACGCTTCCTTATTGGATAATTTAAATTATTTTTTAAATTTCAAAAACTTAATTGTCAACACTTGAGTCAAAAAAGCTGGAATTAGATTATACACCGAGTTGGCAGACTATTATGGGCCCACTTTTGCCTTCAATACTGCGGCAATTCTTCTTGGCATTGACTCCACGAGATGTTGAAAAGTTATGCGAGGAATAGTACTGCCCAGTTGTGTGAGATTTGATGGTTGAGTGTTGCATACCACATTTGACGGGCTTATTGATAAAAGTGTTTGTCTCTACTTTCCTGGGACATCCCTTCTCGTATGTCGTATGCATTGGCGGATGTTGTAAGAACTGCCCTCCCCCCCGGACTTTGCCTTGCATTGTTGGTCATGAGATATTTCTCATTAATATGCCCTGCCATCATTATGAATATCGATTTATAATTATTATTGTTTCGAAATCTGAGGTAGGGAAACGATCTGCCTGATGGCTCTTTCAACTTCGTCCCACAACTCCTCAATTATTGAGATCTGGTGATTGTGGGGCCACCTAAGCAAGGTAAAGTCTCCCTCATGTTTTTGAAACCACTCCTGCACAATAAGGGCAACGTGGCATGGCGCACTGTCTTGTTGGAAGAAGCCATCTCCATTGGGCTACGCCATCAACATGATAAGATGAACTTGATCAGCAACGAAACGTAGGTATATTGTGCTATTCAAACGTTGTTCCACACGAATTAAAGGGCCCAAATCATGTCAGGAAAACATGCCCCTAACCATAACACTGCTCCCACAGGACTCAATATTGGGTCCATGCTTTTATGCCGTTTCCGCGAAACTGTCACTCTGCCATTTGCATGATGCAACTGGAAACGTGATTCATCGGACCACGTGATTTTTTTTCCAATGCTCGACTGTCCAATCCTTGTATTCCTGTGCAAATTGGAGGCGTTTTATCTTGTTAACTGCAGACAGCGAAGGTGTTCAAACAGGCCTTCGGCTTCCATATACCATATCATTTAAGAGGATCCCTGATTAAGAACTGCAGTAGTTTGATGCACTGTTGCTTTTCTATTGTCTTATACCAGTCTTGCCACTCTCCATTCCTCTCCAACATTGCCTAGTCGCTGATGGTCACAACTCGCACGTTCAGACATAGTTTTTCGGCTGATAATCCAGTCTTTAAACACTTTACAACAGCTGCTCTTGAACATTTAACGAACAATCACCCCACGTTCAAACGCTGTTAAGTCGCGTCGTTTACCCATATCTTCAGAAACAAATCATTTCTACTGTCGTAGTAAACAACCTGCTTCCCTATATATAATGGTCTGGCCCTCTAGCAACTTCAGCGCGAAATCGTAGCTAATTTGCCTACAAACGTCAGGTGGTCATAATAATAAGATTCTGTTTATATAAGATTTTAATTGTGGTGTCTTTGAAAGAGTCTTAAAAAAGAGGCTCTTAAAAAGTAATGGTGGCTTAAAAGTTAGTTTTCGCTTTTAATGTAACTGAGCTTAAGATAATTACTTCTTTTTTCCCTATATAATTACCCACCTGACTTTATTTCAATCGGAACAAGTCATAAAAGTGGTTTACGCGGATTTCTTAGAAAAGAGAGACTTGACTTATAAAAGATGTCACGAAGGGGGTAAACACAGGCTTCAAGAATCCTACTGTTTAACTTCAAGATGATATCTTCTGTTGAGATGGTAAAATTTTAAATATCAAGAGAATGTATGTTAAGAAATGGAAAGTGGAGGATAACGGATTTATGTGTAATAACTAATTAAAGAGTCCAAAAAATCTATACATAATGTCAGGGCTTTTATTTGGAGATAGGATGAAACTTGCGCAAGCATTCTGCTTAGTCCAATTGGTGATTCAAGTGTTAGGTTTTTGCCTGAAGTGGTCGTATAGCTTCTGGCTTAGATCTTATTCTTCGGAGGAGAAACGGAGCCGTATACCATTAGATTTCTACGAGGTAATGACATTCGGAACTTTGAATATATTTCTAGTCGCCTATAATGAATGTGATTAAGTTTGGAATTTTACCGGAAGCCTTTCTCTCCTAGATAATTATCAAAATATTTGTAGACCACTTTTACCAGAAGGTAGCTTGATAAAGGAAAACATTTTTCTATTCTTTAATGTTTTTCGAGGTTGCCTCACTTACTGATTATACTTGCCATCTAAGCTAATGCGGCTCTAACGTCCCATCCCTGGTGAATGTAGAATGTTCGACCAGATGAATGAAAATTGGTTGTTTCGGAGCTTCCTTGTCTCGTAATCACTTGGTCCTAGCGTGTGCATGTGTGTGTTTCGGGGGTTCCAAAGGAGCACAGATGGCGTTTCACGGGGTAGCGTTTAAGGGGGCCGGCGGTTTTCAAATTGTGTTGCGCTATTGTCTCCCGGGCTGCCGCGGAATTTCTCATACTAATTAAAGCTAATAATGTTGTTGCAATAATATTATGAAAGGGCGATAACCTATTAAAGGCGAAAGGATGATCCGCAACTAGGAGAATCCTCTTTTTGAAAAGAAGATCGGAGCCGCTGCTGCTAGTCTAATGCGTTGCAAGGGCGTAATGGCGACGAAAATTGGTTTTAATTATACTGTAAAAGCTCGTTTAATTTCTTTTATACTTGTCTTATGGCTTTAAATTTTTAATACATTGTGTGGGGAGGATTAGAGAACCATTCACCATACTTAAGACGGCATGAAAATGCTGTTTTTGTGGAAGAGTATAAAATACAGTGTGGTTTTATTAGCTGCAATGTGCTTTGATCATAGAATTAAACGTGAGTCTTATTTTAAAGATTTAGGTTTTATCATATTAACAATTTTTTTTTCAATTTAAAAAAATAATTGTTAATAGTACGATAAAACCACTGAGAATTATGGATACTGATTTTACTGTCTTACCGTTTTAGCAGCGTATCTACTCTAAAAGAAATGAAAAGTTGGTGGAGAGACAAAAAAATTTAATACCGAAATGGAAGTCCAGAATGGATTTTAACAGGAAAGCCTGGTGCAGTTCTAGGAATGCATACGTTCTAACCCGTTTTTATATTTCTCAGAAATTGCCGTCTCCTAATCGTCTCTGATGATTTATGACGACATTGTGAGGGAGGAACGAAGACAGGCCCTCGTGCGACTACGTGACTTTACACTGAGAGGTGGCGCAAGTTTATGGTTGACCATTGAAAGCCAGAAACAAATTAAGTTGGAACAATATTTGGACAGTGAATTGCTGAATACAAAAGCTATAATAAATTGTATTGCACACCATGTAATCCTAACTGGTAAACTGTACTATGAAAATGCTCGTTTTTTAACCATCAAAATCTAAGCAATTATTTGGCTATAAAGTAATGGAGGGGGAAAGGCAATAAAAAGGATCGTTCAATTTTTTATTTTTTTATTCAGAAATTAGTAATGAATTTCTGATTAAAATAATATTGATTCTTCAATCCCATGGTGTTCCCGACTGAGCTTTTTAATGTACTTAATGAAAGTTAAATAAAAATAAATTGCTATAAATATATCTATCATCCCCTAAATTCATTTTTTTCTTGAACAATAAACAATGAAATTGCTTTTGAGGGCGCTCTGAAGTAAATTGCATTTTATATATTGTTAATATTGCATATATGAAGTGGGTTTAACCAACACCACCTAGACAGAAGGTGGTGTTGGTTTAACCGTGACCACCGAGAGAGAAGGCCTCCGCAATGAAACTGAATACATTATACTTTATCTTACTCCTCAAGAAACAAAAAAACTTGAGGACTCTTGATATAAACAAATGCTTAAAATCTACTTCGTTTTACGAATTAAAAATATCTTTATCACCGGAACACTGGGTTGTATACTGTCATGCGATTTCCCTTTCCCCCCATTATTGATGATACACGCAAGGAAGGTGTCGCGGCATTGATGCGTCCAGATCCCGAATTATAGTCTGCGGCAGAATTCATCGTTCTTTTCCTCAAATAGATACGCTTGGTATCGATTGTGAATGATGCTCTCACGGACGACATTCCAGAATATCACCCGGATGAGTTCGAGGTGAAAGTCTAAGAGTATGTCTGGTTAAAATAGGTTGTTAAAATCTCCCGGTTGATATGACAGTTGCAGATAAATGACACTGGCAATATTGGGATAAGACCGCATAGAAAAGAGAAGCATTTTAGAAATAACATTATCGTCGACTGTTATCGTTATTAAGTCTTTGTACCGCCATGGTTTATATGAACACAATGGACTCTCTTATCATCAGAGAATTTTTATTGGCTTCATTTTCAAGCACGTTATCAACAACATAACAGTCTTTGTAAGTTTAGTCACTCCAAAATGATCTCTGACTTCTCCTACACTGTCCTTAGGCAGGCGTTTAAGATCAATTTATTTCATAGCAGAATAATCCGAAGGACTCAATACAACGGCAAATGGAAATTCGGTGCGTTGTTGTATGCACGTCTTATACTCTTTAAGAAAACATTTCACTTACTTGGAGCTCTGAAATATTGTACTTATACAAGCTTTTTTTTGTACAACTGAATTAAACATGTAGATTCATATTAAAATCAAATATATTTTAGATGTATAATATACGATCTGGGTTATTTACTACAGAAATATTACACTATAGGAAATAGTGGAAGTCTTATTTCAAGAAATTAGCATCCTTCATAGTTATAAACTTCATAGTAAAGGAGGTCTTGCTTGTAGGAATCTAATATTAGGCTGGTGCAAAATTAATGGTCGATTGCATTATGTAGATGTGAGTCGGTATGCAAATTATTTCTCAACTAATACAACCATGTGACCATCATTTTAAAGCTATAGTTCTTCTCTTTAAGCTGATGCTAAAAACTTGCTCAAACGTTTTACGTTGTGAAGGTTGGATCAATTTTATAAATCCTGCCTACACAAGCTATACGCATCATTTTATTGCATGAGTTAAAACTCGGCCATAATGCTGCTGAAGCAACTCGAAATGTTATCAAAGCATGGGGTAACGTGACAAATTCTCAACGTATAACGCGCAGATGGTTTGAAAAATTCCGTGGCGGCAATACCATCCTTGAAAATGAGGATGGTTGCGTCCGTCCATCTAAAGTTGATGACAACCCGCGTAAGAGAAGTTGCCGAAGAGCTCAAGGTAGACAATTCTGTAGTCGTTCGCCACTTGAAGCAAATTGGAAAGGTGAAAAAGCTCGATAAGTGGGTGCCCAAGTTGCAGCAAAAGAAGGCTGTGGTGACTGTTTCGTGGCCTGCAATCGGACACATTCATCAAGCTTGCAGAATGAGGGTGAAGCCATTACTGCCCGGACGACATGCATCAGAAACTTCAACGACTAGCATTAGTCAATCGGAAAGGTCCCATCTTTCCGATAATACTTCACGATAATTCTTGGGCGCACGTCGCAATGGTCACCCTACAGAAGTTAAATGATCTTGGCTACGAAACTCTTGATCATTCAGCTTACTGACCTGATCTTTCGCCAATTGACTGCCACTTTTTCAAGCACCTCGACAATTTCTTGCGTGGGAGATGCTTCACAAACCACGACGATGCGAAAACTGCCTTCAACGATTTCGTCTCCTCCAGAAGTTCAGAATTCTACATCACCGGAATAATTATGCATGTCTCATTGGTAAAAGTGTGTTAACTCTGCTGGATGTTACTTCGATTAATAAAGTGTTGTTTGAAACGAGTTATTGCATTTTAAAGTAGTCAATATACATCGGCTATTAATTTTGCATCAACCTAATACCAAAATCTATATACTATATGATTATCATAAATCTAGCCCTAGTGGGCCAATCCGAAGCAAAATAAATAGTGAAGTAGAACCGGCCCATGGTCAATCAAAAAAGTCGAATTTATGGGAATCAGATCGACTCCATCCTATTACACCGCCTTATTATTATTAAGCAGTGGAAGCGTGTAGGTGCTTATGGTTTTATCATGTCCATCTGTCTGTATGCCCCCTTCATATTTCGACATTCTTTAGTGTAGAAGGTACACATTTGATATACAGGGTATCCAAAAAGTTTGGTAACATGGCAGATATATCAAAGCTGACAGGTAGGCGAGATCTCGAGTGTTGTTTTTAGGTAATAGGGGGGGGGGGGGGAATTCATTGCCGCACTCAATGTCAGGTTTAGCTGGCCAGGTTGGCTGAGGTTTCTAACACATGTGCGTTGCAGTGAAACACATCGTTGGGAAGGGGAAGGGGAAGCACACTCTTGAGTGACTCTTTCTCGCCCATTTTCTCGGGAAGGGTGAAAATTAAAAATTGTTTTTAGATCAATGTGGTGTTGTTCTACAGGGCAGCAATTGGAAATTTTTCTCTACCTTTAATATTTTTCGAGTTAGGAAATGGATGACCTTAAATTTGGGGGTCAAGGTCAAATTTGAGTGCGGCAATGAATCCCCCCCCTATTACTTATAAACCACACTCATCAGATCTCGCCTACCTGGCAGCTTTGAGATATCTGCCATGTTACCAGACTTTTTGGACATCCTGTATATCAAATGTGTACCTTCTACACCAAAGAATGTCGAAATATGAAGGGGGCATACAGATAGATGGACATGATAAAACCATAAGCACCTATACGCTTCCACTGCTTAATAATAATAAGGCGGTATAATAGGATGAAGTCGATCTGATTCCCATAAATTCGATTCCATTCGGGCAATGCGACCAAAATTAAATAACGCAGCGACTAGCATAAAGCAGACAAAGTTTTTAGCCTTCTACGTCAAGGAGTATTGAAAATGTGAAGGGGGCAGACAGACAGACGGGCATGGTAAAACCTATAAGTAGCTCTGTACTCTCGCAATTTGTGTCCATAACGTTATTATAGTATTAGTGCTGTTGTGAATTTTACTCCAAAAAGAGGCGCATATTTTCAGTAAGGGTCGAAAGTTAAGAATATTCAGGAATGATTAATTCGACATATCATTATTTTAATACAACTGTTCATCAGGTAGAGCTTCTAAATATCCTGTGCATTTAATGTGAAGTCTATTACATAGGTAGTCGATTCTCTTGGACAATCAAACCTATTTACTTAAAAATTATTCTGATTGGTTGTTGCATTTTAATCAGATATCGGTTATGTCGCCAGGTTTTATTAGAATATTTCAACGCTCATCATCAGTCTGTTGATCTTTTATTTTTTGCGCAGATGATAGTGAATGTGTGTGGGAAATCGAATTTTTTATATGTACAGCAGCGAGGATTTCTGAGATAAGGGGCATAAAAGTTGGAATCTCCCATTGACAGTAGCCGTCCATCCACCCTCGCATGACTTATCATCGTCCATCACTCTCTTTCTTCCCTGAAGGGATCGAGTAAGAGATCGAAATATGGCTTTCTTTCTGGCGTCCACGCCCCCTTGACTCGAGCAGATGAGCCGTCGTTTTCACAGTTGCTCAGTTCAAATGGAGATGACGACAACTGTTGGCGCCTTCTAACTACACGATGTCGCTGTAGCCGTCCAAAATGCATCTGTTCCTTTTTTTCTCATATTAATGTTTATGCTCCTTTTTGTCTGTATGATCGTGACATTATTATTGCCCAAATGGGAATTGAACGCGGAGCTGTCCATAATGATTTTCTGTATTGATGGTCGGTACCATTCTTTCGGTTCGTCGTCTTACGATGGTGCTGCATCATTTCACTTGATAAACCACTTCCTAATAGCCTCTGTCTCTAATCCAATTTTTATGATGAGGGTCGATCGGTGAAGCTGTTTCGTGTTAACCCCCCCCCCTCCCCACCCCGACCCCAACTCCCTTCTTCGAAAGTGGAACTGTCGATTTTGTCGGCCATCTTATCAGTTCCGATACAGACCCATAAATAATGACTAAGTGAAACGCTGACACCATCTGTAGATGGATCTATCAGTTACCGGGAGAAATATGGCGGCAGAACAAATGACGTCGATAATAGGCGTTGACGTCACCTGTCACGCGTTGTGAGGGTGGATACTTATCAGCGGCTTAAGAGGGGGGTTATAGAAAGAGTGAGGTGTTGGGGATGAAGGCGGGGGGTATATCCTCTTCTCCTCCTTCTGTTGCCTGTTTCTGACACGGCAGGACCATGAATCACCCATCCCTGATTAGCTTCCATTGGCAATGGGGTCTCCAATCCCACCTGCCTTTCCGCAGATAATGATTACATGGCGAATGCTCGCCACTCATCTCCGCTCGGAGAAGTTGGTGCGGGAACGTTTCCATCGCGCTTGTGTACCTCCTGCCTCCCTTTTTATTTTATTTTTTTATTACGGGGTTCATTCATGTCCTCAAGAAAGACTGAGGGAAACCAATCATCGATTGATTGCTCTGATATTGAATCTCGGAGGAAATAAAACGTGGTAATCCATTCATCGCCTTGTAAATTAAATAAAATTCACTCGCTCATTATGAACAAAGGCACTTGGGTGACTTGCCCCTGGCACGGTATAATTTTAAAACCATTAATCCACTGAATTAAATTGTCGCCCCGTTTATTGAACCAGAGGAAGCACAAATCTCATTTTAAAACCCAAAAACACGGACGGAAAAATACGGGGATCGAATTGTCTGGCGCCAAAGCTTCACGAATTTCTAGGTTTTCTGCATATCATGTGTCTCGTGGGGATAAATCTCACCAAATAAATATGAACATGCAAAAAACATTAATAATTAAACTGTTTATTATTGATTAAAATAAATTTTTAAAAAGTTACTTCCAACCGAGTGCTGGTTAATCAAATTTTCTGGTTATCTGGTTTGCCTCTATGCTTCTTTTCTTATACGCTTTGCCTCATTAAAGCGTCATTCAAATGGACGAATCAGTTAAATTGCTTGTTAATAATGTTTTCAAAGCATATACATGTATTGCGTAAAAGGCACTCTCGTTTTCATCTAATGACGGGAGTGCTGGGGTGTTACCTCCTACATGAACCTCTGCGCACCCTCTAAAATATGACACCCCCTAATGAAATGACAGTATTAATAACAGTAATGATAATAATACCTAATCGCGTGCAATAATAAAGCAATAATGTCATTAACCCTACCAGTAAGGAAAAAAGTAGCTAAAGCAGAGCAAGAGGGAGGAGGCAATAATGGCTCTACTGACAAGCTCCTGAATGCCAAAAGTAACCAGATCTAAATTCCCGGAGAGAATTGATTGTAAACTACAATTCAGTCAAAAAAAATGTTGGTATGTTTTTTTAACAAGCCAAAAAACGATGTTACTAGTTTAAAGGTCTTCCAAATGAAAGTTCTTTGTTGTTGTCTTACATGGGATCGTATCCACTACATATAGTCGGCCTTAGTCCAGCCAATCCAAAAGCCATAGGGCACTCTCGTCGAAGAAAAACTTATCAGCAATCTCGCTATTGGTCAATACTATGGTAATTAGTCTAATGTTCTTGATCAGGTCTCTGGATGTCATTCGTGTCGAGAAGCAGAATTTATATTTAAATTTATATGATGAAGCCTTGCCCATATAGGTAGTAACATCTTTTTGACTGACCCTCTTTATCGATTATCCCGCTGTAGATTTGCAACCGCTAACATGTGGAGTGTAATGAATCATAAATAATTATTTTCAGTAACTTTTTTTTTAATTTTCACGAATTCATTCGAATTATTTTCCTGGAATCGAATGTCACATCGGCTTCAATGCCATTGTCCACAGGCATATCTCCCTCAACATTAGCCTCACGTAGCCGATTATAGGCAATCGATAAATTGGTAACGGTATATGTTATTCCATATGTCTGCGTTCTGGTGAATCTGTTATTCTTTGACATCGAAATTTTGAATGTATCTCTACAAAATATTAAAATCGAGCTGTTTATAATAATTCTTCGCTACATAGCTTCTCTTAATTTTTGAATAGTGAGACAAATAAAAATAAATGTGAAAACTTTTCGTGGAAAAATTTGAAATGTTTACGTAGTTGAAGTTTTCTCCAAACACATAAATAAGTTATAAAGGAAAACAAAAACGTAGAAAATCCTCATCTTTGGATGCTGGATCAATAAAGATAATGACATTCTTTTCTGGAATCTTGGTTTATGTTTTGCCCATGAGTTCTAGACTGTCGTAATAAATTCCGTCGCATAAAATCTGTTCCACACGTTGTCGGGTCCTAGAGCTTTCACAAAGAAACTATGAATAAAGAAAAACACTAGACAGCTATTTCTGAGCTTATAAACTAGTCTATTTTTTCTTTAATCAAAATAAATGGACGTTTTATTTAAGACAGACAAGTAAAGTCAAAGGTATAAAAACCGCATAGTTCGTTTAATGAACTTTTTATAGCTTTTTTTTTTCCACTTGCTATTAACCATATTTTCGGATATCCTTATTATTAATTTTAATATAGCTCCCTGTCGACTTGTGACCTTTTTAGAATTTCTCTCCATATATTTAAATTTGAAAATCATCGCAAAATTATTTAAACTAAATTTGAAAATCAGATTCGCCAAAGGCAAATTATCGTTCTTAGTTCAGTGCAGGAAAAGAAATCATTTCATATACTGGGTGTAACAAAAGTAATGTAATAAAGTAACGAATCACTTTAAACATATCATGATGAACAATAGGGACAAACTTCAGGTGATTTCTGACCAGACAGGGAACAAAACTTCTTATATGAACTTATGTCCGCAAATGGACGATTTGTCTATAATATAACAATTAGTACAGAACATGACATTACTGCGGCAATAATTGTGTCAACATTACAAATGATTTTCGAAGTGGCAACGCAAAAGTTCTTTTCGCATCATGGATTGCCGCCGCATTAGTTCGAATGCTCCAGCCTGCTGTAGCCGAATAGCGTATTTTTCTTGGTACATCCTTGCGGCCTCTCGAGCATTCCCATGTGTTTCTCCGTACATGAAGACCATCTCTGCTTGTTCGTGATATGAATACCGGACCATTGTATCTTCGTTTCACGACGATCACTCCTAAGTAACTCTGCAACAGAAAAAAAAACACCCTGTCTGTATTGTTATGGCGGCATGAAGTCGTGCATACCGTATATAAAGCTTTGTAATGGAATTCACTTTCTCATTAATAAAATCAGATAGATTGCCAATTTTATCTACTGAATTTGTTCTTGCAAATCCACTTAGCCAAACTAAATCCTTACCATATCCACATAATTTTAATCTACTGCCGACATCCCCTAAGTTTGAAGAAGTTCTGAAAAAAATTCTCGTCGGAATTACCATAAAACAAACAAGAGATAAATACTTTAAATGACGTCGATTTTTTTCTTACAACAGTGATATTTTTATGAAGAGGGATCTAATACTTAAATACAGACGATATTTCTTCTAAAAGAAACTGACGATATTTCCAGTGGTTCGTGTAATAAATTTTGTGGAAAACTGATTTATACTTTTTAATTAACTTGATGCTATTCAATTTTAATAGGTACGATCCTCTATTTTTGGAGATAAAGCAGAGTTCTTGCGGGGGGACTATTGAAAAAAAGGCAGATTGTTTATGAATTTGGAAGTATTTTAATATTTATTTATTTATTTATTTATTTATTTATTTATTATTTTCAAGAATTCTTTTGGCGTTTATTTACGCCTCGCGATTCTACTAGAAACATCGTGAAACTAATGGTTAAGATAAATTTAAGGCAAAAGATAAAAGGTTGAAGGTACTTCGATTTTAGATCGGGTGAAAACTTCCTCTCAAGGACCTTTTTGGAAATCGTTTCTGATATTGCTCACATTCTGAGAGGGGGAAGTGGTCGTCTCCTGTAAATCCTCTAATAATTGACCGCCGCCCGTCAACCGCTTTTCCTCTCCGACGGGTAAGAGAACGACCGTCCTTGGCGGCTAACTTTTACGAGCCCATTATCGGTCTTGGTTTTTAGGGACTCGAACAGTTGTCTCTTTTATTTTTTTTTAAGGAAACTGGTCGGAAGGAAAAGAATCTACCCTGCCTGCATTTCAGCCTTAACTGCCTTCGAGATTTATTTAATATCCTTCTTCGTTGACAATATGTTTGCATTATGGAAAAATGTTTGTGCCATTTATATACTAAGTCGTAGAATTTTAAAAGCAGTTCTACAAAAAAGTTTTTTTATTTTATAGTAATGACTTTTTTATTTGAAATTACGAATATAAAGGAGAAAGAAATATTTCAAAAGTTTTGCATATGGGAAGTTATAATGGGAATTGTCAAATAGAGAAGTCTGATTTCTCTAAGGGATAAAAATGGTAAATTAAAAGGGTTAGGAACCAAGTGCGACATTCTTATTTTTTAGGTTTAACTTTAAAACAATAATTATAGATGTTGTTAGCACCAAAAGATGATTTTATTGATTGTAAATCCAAGCTCTCCATTTTTTTCTCCCGCAGAATATATTATTCACGGGTGTTCCGTTCGAAAATGGTCAAAAGTAAAAGGCAATTTAGAATTACTCGCTCGAGCTTTATGTCAAGAAATGCTAAATATGCAAAAAAAAAAATAAAAAAAAATGAACGTTTTATGCTCATAATTCATTACACCTCTATATGACCACTGCCCTATGTGGATGTTATGTTTAGCAGCATCTTTGGTATATTGCATTGAAGTGCCGCTCTTTGACTTCTTACAAGTTGGAAAAGCGAGTCCACGTGTCAGCGTTTGGCTTAGCTTTTATGCTTAATAGACTGTACATCCACTGGAACAATTTTCCTTGACATTCTCCAGAACTATCCTATCACGAAACTGGTTGACGATGATATCGCCAGGATTGTTTGAAGACAAGACGGAGTCCCGCTGCATTATACCCTTGAGATACGTGACTTCCTGAATGCAACCTTCAACGACAACTGGTGCGGCGGGGTAGACCCATTCATGGCCACCGAATTCGCTGATTTCACCTCCGAATTTTTTCGTGTAAGACCTAATCGGTATTCTCAACAGCCAACTGATCTGCAAGATTTAAAGCAGAAAATCGTGGCGGTATTTCAAAGTGTCACAAAGATGCTGGCCGATACTTCGCGTTAATTGTCCTTTTGTTGCAAGGCTGGGCCATGGTCATTTAGCGGTGTAAAGAATTATGAGGATGAATCTCTCATGTTTTCTGCGTATTTATCGTTTCTTGCCAGTAACTTCGACAAAATACTTGGAAAGTTATGGACTTTTTCTTCACTTAATTACAATCAACTATCCCGGAGAACTCTCTCTCCACTTCATGAAGCTTAAATTCGACCAACGGTGATCCAATTGTTGTTGGGTCTAATGTTGATTTCGTTCGCAGGTGCCATTTTAACAAATTTCTACAGCCGCTATATACATCAGAATGGCGTGTATTGAAGAGGAAAAACTTCAATTTTTAATTTTTATTATTGGCCGAAAAAAAAATAATGTGGGGGCTTTCATTTCTTAGCACCCCTTGTGTAATAAAAATATGGTTGTAAACATCTCTTGATTTTTTCTCAAAACCAAGAACACTGAAATTAAAACAAACGGTTGGGCTCCCATATATATCTCAAAGTTAAATGGAAAATATTTTTATCCTATCATATGCTTTCTGCGAATGGGAAATAAACCTGTTATTTCTCTTCGCAAAATTCTGCTTTCTTCAAAATCGATTATTATTTGAACTGTCATTTAATTCGTGTACTTCAGACCGACAGGTGGCTATGACCTGTAAGAAGCCACGGTGGAGCAAAATATCCCAGGTTTTTTTTCCTTGTCATGCTCTTTTAAGGAGGTCCCCAACCTAACTATAACCAAACACAGAATTCTAAAAAATTATCATCTCTAACTTTTTCAAGTTCTTCTTGTTCTTTTTTATAATGTTTCCCCGTGATAATGTTAATTATCAATTAAATTTAAAAAAAAATTATTAAGACTTTTTGTTTTATTGACCGTGTTTAAGTGTGCTGACTTTTATCAGTGTGTTTCGCTATCATTATAGTACATCATGATGGGGAAACTTCTCTTCCGGGTCCCCTTGAGGATTGGCGTCCGTTTTCGTCGCCATCCCCGTGGACCTGCCCCCGTGATGGAAACGCTGCTCTCGCTTCCATAAACGCACGTGACCATAATTTTCACGTCGCGCATTAGCAGTATCACAAAATGACTTGGGGTGTGCGTCACTACTAATGTTGCACTAAATTTCAAGATAAATGGCAAAATTATCGTCAATTGATCGAGCCAAGTAAAGCAAATTTAGAAGTCGAAATTCAAAGACTGAATCTGAAATTTGGATTCCAGAATGTGGTAAAGCCACAATTTAATTAATTATTATTATTGTAGGGTGATAATGATAAGAATAGGTCATTGTATGTGTTGAGATTACTAGGTGAATTGTCTAAGATTGAATAAGCGTCTTGCATCATTCTAGTGCATATTTCATTTTTTTCAGCAAACTTGTATATTTTTAGTTTAACTATAAAATTTAAGTAAATTTTTTGAACCGAGAGATAAAACTTTTTATTGTCTGTAAAAACGCCAAAAAATCACATACCCAGATTATTCATACAGCATATGGACGCGATTTTGTATACAAATCTTGTGTAGGGGTAGGTTTTTGTGTATACACATATTTTTATATTCAGATAACTTAAATGAAATAAATTCTGGGGGTTCCTGTGTTCTTTTCCTTTTAGTTCGAATTAGTTTTTGAAAGTACTAAATCATCTTTAAATGTGCTCTTGCCTTTAATCTGTCTTTTCACTGTTTAACGCTATTTTTCATTAGTCCTTAATTATCCCTAAGTTAACTGAAGATAAAATTAAAAGCGCATAGAAACTCTAATGTAAACTTTGCGGAAAGAAAACATTCCTTTTAAATTCTTCTCTACTTTTTCTGCCTCTCGCCAATTAAGAAAGTGGCTCTCATCCTTATTAACAAAATTTCTCGGAGGTTGTTGGCCCTCGGAGGTTCCGCTATGCCCGTTCCTCGTCGCCCCCCTTTTTTTTATTTTAATAATTTTTTCCCATGTTTGTACCGATTCCACTACCCAGAGCTCTTATGTTTATTTTATTTTTTCTCTCTCTCGCTGTTTTTATCTCATTTCGTTTGAACGGTTCCCTAGAATCCTTTTGTCTGCTACGAGTCTTATTATCGTGACTGTCGTGCTCCTTTTTCGTTCTTCTAAGTGGAAAAAGACTTGGTTTTCCTTATCGCCTATTATACAGGACAGGTGAAACATGAATCTTGTGAATTAGAATCGGTTATTTGTTGTTGGTAATATTATTATTATCGTTGTTAAAGGTAAATTTATAACTTTATTTTTCGATCACACTTTAAACAAAATACACTTGGAATTTTCCTTTCAGTTCATGGACGAGCTTTTATAATGAACATGTCAATCCTGGCTGGGGAAAAATAAGTGAAAGTATGATCCATCGATGTCTTAATGTTTGTCCTCGTTAAAATTATAAAATATTTTCAATTAGAATATGTACATGACAATTATAAAATAACTACGCAATAATAGATAATCTTTTATTTTGAACATATGCTGTAGTTCTCTCGCTTATGTTCCGGTTATTTTCCTCTTCATTAATACTCATTAGCAATGTGTAGAGGCCATTTAACGCTCTCTTTAATTTTTTTTTAACTCAATAACTATTAATTATTCAGGCCATTGATTTATATGTACAGCTGTTCCAAAAATCTTAAACATTTATAAATGATGGCGTTTAAAGTTTAATTTTAAATATAAACAATGTTTAAAAGTTTTAAAACTCTTTGTTGACGAGAGCTGGATACAGTTAAAAATACTTTGATATGTTTTTTACTTAATTATTCATTACATGGACTATTCATTTTAGAGAAGACACTTCTTTGGTAGATAATTTTTTATAAAATTCCTAACCTGTTGGATAAATATTCTTTTTAAAAATATAGGTCGGTTTTATTATTTTTGTGAACCATATATTTGCTTTAAAATTTAACATCCACCGAATTTTTTGCAGAATTTTTTCATAAATTAAATCATTTAAAGTACTTAAAATGACTCGTCAAGTTAATTTATTTCGTCTAAAATTAATAAGATTATTTCTTTAGAAGCTTCTGAATTAAAAATTAATTCACTGTAATTGTTAAAACCTTTTTTTAGTTTCTTAAAATAAAATCCATTAATTTATTATGTCCCCTTTTTTTCAAATTGGTCTTTCTTTATGGCAGAAGATTTTCTTAATCGTACATTATTTAAAATATTAATTATAAAATTAAAAATACAGAAGAGCACATAGCTTATCTGTGAAATGGACGTTGTTTTGAGCCCCGCAGCAGAAGCTCGGAGAAAACAAAAGCGGCTCCCCAACACAAGCGAACAAGGTGAACCCCGAAACTGGTAAAGGACCTCTCACTGCATTCATGAGGCTTTGGTTAAGCACGTCGACAGCAGTAGACATTGATATGTTTGCCTCTAGCTCTAAACAAATTGGAATTGCGTTGATTTTTAAGCTTTTTAAATATTCAGCTCTTGAATACATGATATAAAGGCGTGTTAAAAATCAGAAGTTTAACCTGACTGGAAAGTTGACGCCTTTCTTTTTTTTAGTATCTATATATTTAAGTTACAAGGGTGATTCTTTCGACAGTTCGTTGGTGAAAACTACTGCATCTATAAACTTCATTTTTTTCTTAAATGAAAGGTCTTGGTCTGTAGACTTGTCAAATTTAGTTTTTGTGATTACTATTGCTTAGCGTTAAGTTAAAATTAATAATGCTTACGTAGTCAAATCAAACAATCCTCTCCACAATGATGTCACAATCAACAACTTTGCTACCATTGATGATCAGATCAACAACAATTACTTAAACAATTAACAAAGATGACAATAAACAACAGTATAGGCAAAATCAGATGGAGATGGGTTGATTACCGTCAAATTTTGACGGGATCTATCTAGTAAAAGTTTAAAAAGCGACCAAATAGTCAGCCATTTGCAGCAAAGGAATAAGTGCTTTCCCACTGAAACAGCATAATCCAAACAAATTAGCAAGAGGTTGGTTGGTTGGTTTGTTTGGTATTAACGTCCTTTTCAACGGCCATGGTCATTTCAGGACGGCGTTATAGGGGCCGCAAATTTTGCCTCACAAGGGTTCTTTAACGTGCAGCCGGCAAACGACTACACGGGATCAACGGCTTTACTTCCCTTCCGAAGGAAGTGCGTGATCTCAGGATTTTCCCCCTGAAAAAATCCCCGTCGTCATCGGCCGGGGTCGAACCCGCGTCCTCGAGCATCAGAGGCGATCACGCAACCCCTGAGCCACCGAGGCCGATATTACCAAGAGGTTTGTCCATGATAATGCACAAGCACGCATTGCCGACATGGTATCCAAAGCTATACTGTATATCTTTTTATAGCTATTATATTAAGATATGTAGTTCCTCACATACTTAAACTGCCGCTTAGTTTGGACCCCTCTCTACGATAACTACCATAAACACCTTAAAGGATGAAGATTTGAACTGCACGACGAAATGAAGCTAGCTGTCGTCGGTTGCTTTGCTCAACAGTTTTCTGCTCCATTATCCGACACTGCTCTCTGTGCCCTAGTCTGATTATAATTATTTCGAGAAATCAACGTATTAGATTTAAAGTTTCACAAAATATCATGATATTGCAATTTCATATGTTCTGATAGTAAGTCCCAAAACGCAACGATTGAATCAATTGTTAAGGCAGTCTTTATGCCACGACGGTACAAAAAAACAATAAGTCGATAAAATTGGAGGAATACAGAATGGTCTTTTATCGCGTTTTGTTTGTCTTTGTCTTTATCTCGCAAGTTAATTCTCACCCAACAAACATGTAAAAAGGTTTCATATTCTCTCTTCTGTGTCTGTGAATTCTCAAGTTCAATTATAAGCAATTAAGAGTTTCTGAAGTTCTTGTTAAAGTCGTTATAAATGCTCCAACACGAGCGAATTCATTGGACCGTCTTAATTTTCAAATTTTTGCACCAAATAAAATACTGCCAATGAAAAAAATTCTCTGAAAACGCTAAGCCTGTGACTTTTGTCTACTGAACTTTCATGAACGCAGCCTATTTTGGCGAGTTTTCTTCCAACATTGAACTTATGTCGTTGTTAGCGTGACAATATTTGCTCTTTTTTAATAAAAAATGTTAAAAGCAGTGTCTGAAAATTCTTAAATAACGAGCGAAGAACATCCAAGCACGATATCGCAAAAATCTAAAATGAATCTTTCTTTTGGATTACAAAATTCTTTTTTGAATTTTGATTCTTAATGTAGCTGAAAAGTAGCCCTGATTTTTTTAAAGTTTACATACGTTTTTCAATAGTCTAAATTTTCAATTTCCCATTTACATTGCATCATGGGCCGTCCATCGGTTTTCCATTAAATCATTTGTTGTGCGCCCGGCGTTCTGGCGAAGATTGCATGAATTTGCAAGAATTCCGTTTGCGCTTCGTGATTGTTGGATGTTGTCTTGTCTCCTCCTCCTCCTTTACCATCACCGCCACCTCCCTCACCCCTACTTTCTCCCAAAGGAAGAAGAGTAGAATTCAAATTTAAATTTTTTTGTTTAAGTTTAAAGTAATGGGATTGAAAGCAGCCGATTTACGTGCGCGGAAAGGGCGAGACTTCGGATTTTAAGTGAATCGACGGGGTTTTTTCTTACTCTAAGAGCCTTTAGGCTTCTTCTTTAGTTCTTCTTCTACAACTTCTTCAGACAGGCTCCTTTAAACTTTGCCATCAGCTCATGAAGACAGGTATCCGTTGGGTTAGCAGAATGTTTTATTACCATTGTCATTTCGCCGTCTGTCTAATTATCTTCTGCCGCCGCCTTTGTTTTATATAGACCCCCGCCGAATGAGTTACAAAAATGAGAATGGAAAAGGAGGAGGATGAAAGGGGGAAAAATGAGTTCCCCTTCACTCACTCGCTGTGCTTTCGTCAGTTTCATTTTCTCATTTGCGTTTTGTTTTCAGACTCCCTCCACCAAAAAGGAGCGCTCACTCGCTCCCTTGTCATTTCTTCGTCTGATGTATAACGAACGGGCGCCTGCTTCAGATGCACGAGCAACGACCACGACATTTGCTTGGTTTAACAAGTCGAAACGATGACAGGAGAAGCTTCTTCCTACCCCCAGTCTCTTACTCTCTGTTCACTCACACAACTTTCCTCCCACCACCCCCACCTCCTCCTCCTCCTCGTCGTGATAATGGCTCTTGTTTCCGTAATGAGGTTTCAACGCGCTCAAACGACGACTGGCACCACGGCTTACACAACCATGAAAATCCAGGCGACAAATGGCGCGCGCTTTCAAATGGGAATCATTGGTTGAACGAGAGAGAGAGAGAGAGAGAGAGAGAGGGAGAGGGAAGAGGAGGGGGGGGGGTATGCCACCGACAAGGAGTCTCCATTCTAGCGGGAAAATCCTTCAGATCCAGACGCAGCAATATATATGTATATAGAGTAAAAAAAATTGGAGACATTTCGATTTTTGGACTCGACGACGACACTTTTCGGGAATTGGCGTTGGTGATGACAGTGAGCGAAACTGAAGCCCTCCCCCTCCTTCTTTCAAAAACTCTTCCCTGAGTTACCCCCTTTCTCTTTCCCCCTCTTTTCTCTCCAACCTTTTCTTTTCCCGCCAATGAAATTAGTTGGCAAAATGGCATCGTCGCAATGCGCATCAAATGAAGTGAATAGGCCTAAAAGAGGGAGGTTTATGGAACAGCGACAGGAGGAGAAGAAAGAACGGGGGAGGGAAAATGAAGGACGTCGCCTTTGTCGCAGAAGAATTGGAAGGCAGGGAGAACGGGGGGGAAATGGCGGGTGGGGGTAGGCTTTTGGAAGAGAAGGGGAATTGCAAGAATGGGAATCGGGCGGGGTCGTCACAGAATAACAGCAACAACAACAAGAGCGCGCGTCGTTTTTGATTAAACGCATTAATAGAGGAGGATAATTAAATTCAGAGACAAGCCTTTGGAAACAATAAAAATTGTCAGAGCCTTTTGTTCAACGTTTTTGAACTTCAATTCACACTTGGTTTAATGTTTCCATTCCAGGATTTAGAGCCTGGCCCGTCGCGCCTCACATGAAGCGTCCAACAGACGTCGGTTATCGACTCAAAGTAGGTGGGCTCGCTGTCCACAAGGAATTCCAACAGACAGCAAATGAATTGTACACCACTTGAACATGATTTTTTGGGGGTAAAAAGAAAAATTTTCCATTAAAATGTAGATGTCGTTGATGTTGTTTTATTCCAGTTTATTCCGCTATAGAGGAAGGGACAGCTTTTCTATAAAATGGGGGGAACAATGGATTGAATTGGAAACACTCTACGAAAAGGAGCTAGGAAATTCCCACTCAAAAACCTCTACGGGATGATGTTACCCATTACATTGATGGTTTATTCGAAGATATTTTTAAGTTTAAAACGAAATATCTCAAAATGTAATGCAGTTCCACACAACCTGGACAACTGTCTCATTCAATAGTTATTAGTCTAATGAAAAGCCTCGATCTCAATAAGGCAACCGATCCTTTGGTAAATTTATTGTCAAACTGATACCATCCATACGTAATTTACCTAAATTAACATCTTTGAAATTTGTTGCCTAGTTGTCAAATCTGAAGAATTTCTGATGACTCATTATACAGGATCATAAGGATATAAGTCCCAAATAAATTAAATAAAATGACAGGCACAAATGGATAACGCAGGCTGTATTCAATGTATAGGCAAAATTAAGGACAGAATGATTTGTTACTCCTCCAAGTTTAGTCCAGCAAATGGATAAGCCCGCCTTATGCGAATTGCTCACTAGGGGCGCTGTTCCTCAAAATGGCGGCATCATGCAGAGAGAAAAAGTACATTGTGTAATGAAATTTTCAAAACCGGCGTCCATAATCACTGACCACGCAGCTACTTACTGAACACCTGTCAGGACGTTGAATAGACCGTGTTCGAGCTAATGATGTGCCATTCATACTATGGCCCTTGACTTTACGACATGTGACTTTTTGTGGGGCTATCTGAAAGAACTGATCTTTGTGCCCCCTAGCCCGCAAGGCTTGACATGGTTAAAGTACCGTATTCGAGACGTGGTAGTCTCCATTATGCTGCGATGAGTATCCGACAAATTTGCATCTATGAAGGCGATTACAAATTTGGATTATCATTCTGTCATTTACCGGGTGATCCAAAAGCAAGAGAATTTGAAAATTCAATAAATCACAAAGTACGTACAATATTGATGCGGTTTGCATGGAAATGTATACAAGCTAAGAAGTTGGATTTTTTTTTTCATAATGAATAAATTTAATAACACAATAGTTAAATTTCTGACACCAGATAGCTTCATACGAGTCCGAGAACAAGTGTATAGCGGTATTTAAACAGAATTCTTGACTGACCCCCATCATGCCGTTGGTAAGGTGCTGCTGCTGCTACGCTGACCCCGTAAGCATTTTATATTTTGGTCATAAACGCTGTTAGAAATTGTTTATTAGAACTCGCAATTTCCTATAGCATCATCTATTGGTTAAAAATCTAACTATTCTGCTTTTAAATTTCTTCATTATGAACCAAAAATTTCAGTTCTGCGTAAAACCACATTAGATCACAGTACATATTTTGCGGATTTATTGCATTGTCTGTCACATTAGGATCACCTGGTGTTTGGGCGATACAAAAAGATAGTTTACTGGTGGGGTAGTTTACTTTAGGATTACCTGGTGGGGTAGTTTACTTTTTTACCAATCATTTATATTTACCTATAAGAGTAAACTACCTTGGTAGTTTACTTTTTGAGATTGTTCTCTTTACCCATAAGTGTAATTATCCCGGGCAAGGCCGGATACCTCTGCTAGTTTTTATTATTAAAGAGCAGAAAAGATATATCTAATTTATTAAAGGTTGTCTTACGTATGTTCGAAACATTATGAATCGATTTTGGCGCTTTGATCATTTAAATTTCGATCTTCGCTTTAAAGAATTGCGATCAGATAAAACGAGTTCTCTTGACCAGGTCCGAACATGGATTACAGAGGCGTTCAGCAACTTCAGTGACCCTAATTGAAGGTTAAAATTAATATTCTGTTCTTAAATGTCTCTTCCCTCTACCTGTTTCTGTAACTGGTTATCGATTAAAATAGGAAAACGTGGGCAGTTGCACTCTTTTATCAGCCGATTTTCGTAATCAGCATTCACTAGGTAATGATTTAAAGAGCGATTAGCGTTGGTTAAGGTTTAATTATTACATTCGTGATCGTAACCTTTCCTTCAACCTTGTCTGAACTCGTTTAGGAAAAATGAACCATTACGCAGCTGGAATAATTCGTATGACAAATATTGCGCATCTAAATCTCCACTTATCAGAGCTGGGCTGATGGCGTAGGTGTAACTGCTTTAATCTGCGTCGAAACGAACACAAATCATAAAGGATCAGTCCAAGACAGGAACTAAATTTCGCAAAGTCATTTTGTGAGCTCTCTTCTTCAGTTTTGACTTGTGATGGGCTGCTGACTAGTGATATAACGCTTGATGGTAGTCGACGGCGAAGGTATTCATGCTGTCGCCCGTGTGCTCTGGCGGTACCCAACTGGCCGTTACGTAAGGAAATTGAAAGTGGAGGCAAACACTTTTATCAATACAAAAGTCGTCGAGAAGAGGAGAGACCAAACGCCCCCACCCTGATGAAAGTGCTTGTCAAACGTATCACGGTTTGTTTGACTCGCCAGTTTGCTCGGCCGCAAAATCCACTCGGGCGCCCGTTTGATTGTTCTGTTGACTCGATGCTTAAAATTTTCCGACTCGGAGTTTTCCTCTTTGTTTGCGGTGAAAAGTTTTCGCTCGAGTTTAATTGTCAAGATGATAATGTTTTGACCCCCCAGTTTGCATTCAAAAGGGGGCTACCGCGTTTCCCCTTTTAACACACCGGAGTTTTGGTCGTCGACGTCGTACTGACTCGATTTTTCCAGCCGTCACGTGACGTCCTTCCCTTTCTTCGAGCGGCAAAGCAAGCAATTGGCGTTCTCGCGTGCCGGCTCTTGTTTTATCTCGGCGTTCCATCTCGTGCCGAGTTTGTTACGTTAGTTTTGGAACCCGCTCTTCGACGACGACGACGAAGAGAGAATTTCTTTTCTAACAATGGCTCGTTAATTAATTCCCTTTGTTGAGTGACGGAACCCTGCTCTTCCGCACGCGCGATTGAGAGCTTCCGCCGGTTGGGGTCGCTTCTTGCGCCGAGCCAATTAAAGTGGCACCCACCTCCTTCTGCCGACTCTTCCTCCTTCGCCTTCATTCCATCAGGACAATTTTTGACGGTTCCTTCTCTTTTACCCGTTAATACAAAAGTTGCTGACAACTGCCACTGTCAACCCAGATGGCAGATAAAGCTCGCATGGAGGGGTCGTGAAGGGAAAAAAAGCCCCGGGTTTTATTGCGTTGTTTAACTTTGCGAGGCTGCTAACTAGGGACTCGATGACAGGTTTTAATTGAAATTCTCCTCTCACCTTTAATGTTGATCGATTAAGGGCATAAAAACTAAAAAATAACTGTGGAATATCAGTAAAATCTGACACTTCATCTCGTTACGCACAGGAGTTGTTAATGGATTTGAAGCGTCCTCCTCAGCAGTGGTCTTGACCGATTACGAAGGAAATGCCACCGGATCGATTGTTCATTGTGATGCAGCACACTCAAGCCCAAGAAAGGAGGTGGATAAAATGCCCGCACTCGTGGCTAATTGCAAAGATTATAAATTCATATATTTTATCCGTCAAAACTCTTAGAAATTGGACCTTTCAGGCACGTATAAAAAAAAAACAACTGGAATGTCCTCCTTATCGTCTCTTTAATCTTGTCCAAACAAACTAAAATAAATTGTTGGATCGTTTGCTATTGAGGTCTTCTTCACTTTATGCGTGCAAGAATAAGTAATATAAGGCATTTTTGTGTGTATTTGTTTACGGAAATTAGATGGGACTACACCATCTTCCTGTCTGAGGCAATGGACATTTCTCGTTCTTTGGAATTGATCTATTCGCCTTAGCTCAAACAAATTAGCATTCCCGAGATTAATGTCGGAAATTTTAATTCTGAAATATGAATTCCAAGTTTATCCCTTGGATTCGTCTCGCATAGTTAAGCTTTAATAATATTCTGTAACTTTAAAGCTAAATAACCTCTAGGACTTACTTTAAAAGGATTCTACATTAAGTGCTAAAATTTATAACAAGTACGTAGAAGGAGATGGAAAGCTACTCGGATGGTTTAAGAAAATATAAGATTAAATTAGCTCATGGAACGCTGTTTGGAAAATATCTTTTAGGGTACAACTGAAGTCGCTTAATAGATGGTATAAAATGCTATGAAAGATAGGCAGAACGTAGGAAACTAAGCATCACTTATTATTGTGGACAAGAGGGTGTTTGTTTCTTTGGTATTTACCAAAGAAGTAATTGTCCTTAGTTTTTAAGGTATCTGGTGTTTTTCGTTTTTGTGCTATGAAAAGATTCCAATATTGATCTTGCCAAAAGTACTAGGGAACTTGATAAACTAAACTTTTAAACGAAATTATATAAGTCTAAAGTTGCGCTATCATATCTTCTACTCGTCTAGGAAGAAATTATCCGCGAATTGTTATAGATTGCAACTGGAATTTTGTGCTATTCCTCATGTAGAGAAGCTGCCAACTCAAGTTCTGATTTTGGACAGGCACGAAGTTGACGTTCTAACTCATCCCACAAGAGTTCTTTTGGATTGAGATCTGGACTGTGTGAATGTCATTCAAGTTTTACTGTGCCCATTTTATCGAATCAACCAGTTACAAAACTTGATTTTTGCATGGGGATATTTCCAAGTTGATAAACAAATAGATCTATGTCAACTGTTCTAGAATTGTCTAGAATGTCCAGAATAGCGCAGAATTGTCTTCAGTGTCCTGTTTAACCTCGAAATCTATAGTTTGCTTCACATGAACCAAAGGACCCAGGCTATTACAATAACGCCACCAAATTTGACGTTCGGTACAATACAGGGTGGCCCATAAATAAGTTCGTGTTTTTGACAGCCTACAACTTTTGAATAGAGCAAAGTACATTACGGCTTTGACGTTCGGTACAACTTTTGAACTGGCTCCGTAAAGCGTTTGCAGCAAGACGGGGCCCCGCCTCATTACGCTTTGGATGTCCGCGTATCTCTAAATGAAACTTTCCCTGAAAGGTGGATTGGGCGCCGTGGCTCCGTCAAGTGGTCTCCAGACCCGACGTTCCCGGAGTTTTGCTTGTGGGGCTATCTCAAAGAGAAAGTCTACGCCCACCTCATTGACGGCATCGAGGAACTGAAGGAACTGATAATGCAAGAATTTAACGCGATTCCTATTGAATTCTGTCGCAAAGCATGTGAAAACGTGGCTTTGCGCCTCCAAGCAGTAATCGATCTGGATGGAGCACAGATTGATATTGCACTGTAAAATTGCTCATAGAGAAACATTTTTGTATCCTTTGACGATGTATACCACTTCACAGATTAAATAAATTGTGTTCTACAATGGAGTTGTTGACTGTCAAACACCTGAACTTATTTATGGGCCACCCTGTACAATGAGCACATACGTTCTCCATGCCTATATGTGACCGCCAGACCGCCAGAGTGTGTAGCGAAATTCAACGCTGCACACAACACATTTTTCCATTTGCTCTCTAGTCCCATTGCGAGCAAGTCTAGTTCGCACTACCTTAACTTTAATTGAAACTTGGTCATTGTGATCTGGGCAGCACCTCTTCCATGGTATTCCATCTTTTAAATTTGCGCTGAATAGTCTTGATGTTAAAGATGGTTCCTGATGCTTGTCCAAATTTCATAGTGATTCTGGCAGCAGATGCAAACCAAATATCCCGGTCCTCCATCACTCGCCAGACAAGTTCTGCCAGTGAATTAGAGGTCTACCATTGCTTTGTTTCACAGCTGTTACCCCTTCGCGCTTCCGTTTAGAATAACATTATCCAGGTTGACTTAGGTAGCATTTAGAGGCCCGAAATCTCACAAACTGATTTCCCATTTAAATGGCATTCAATGATACTCCACGGACAAAATCACCGAGTTCTTCTGCACGACCCAATTTTGTGATAACTGGCCTTGATTGATGTCTGAAAGAGTTATTTTTGCTCGCTTGACTATCACTAAAGTCATCACCCGAATTTGTTGTTGTGTTAGTCAATGCTTCTATGTTATATTTATTATTTGCTGGCTTTATTTTCAGATTTTTTAATTTTTGTGGGATATATTTTGGGATGTGAGATTTTTTTTATTCTTTGTATATATTAACAAAAGATAAGTAAAATGAACTGACTTTGCTTTTCTTAATTTGTCAGAGACCTAAAGGCCACGTTCAATTCAATTTCTGTATGTGGATAAATATAATTACAAGAAAAGTTTTTTTGCTCTTTAACCACAACCATTTTATTAAACTATTAATTTACAACAAGAGGTATCGAAATTTAATTTAAAATAAAACAAAATATTATAAAACAGGAGAACTAAAGAAATACAGAAAGGAAATACAAATCATACGTATTTCGGAAGCGAAGCTTCCATCTTTCAGCAGGTACAGTCTATCCATTAAATAAAAATTGAACAAAATAAGAAAAAAAAAATTTATTGTAACTTTGTATATAGTGTTTTCTAATGTAAAGACAGCGCCAATGCTTTTGATAAGGTACATGAATTATTTAAATGGAAGATAACGGATAAATTTGTTTTCTAATTCGCTTTTTTGTAGAAGGAAAGAGAAACTCCGATCAATATTTTGGTACCGATTTTCTCAAGATTGGCAGGGCGTAAATGATGTAGGCAATCAGAGATTCTCATTCACTTCTCATTGCTTTTTAATAACAAAAACTGAGAGTGACCTTAAAAAAACAAATTATAAAATACATCGGAATAACAATAAAACGTGAAGTCATTGCGATATTTTTATAATTTTACTGGTGAATAATCGGAATTTTATTTTCAAGTGCTGTTTATCTGCAGTTACTGTACACACTCTGGAGGTACGACTTCATAATTCTTTATCATCAGGAAATTCCACCCACCCCTCAGAACTCACCTTTGATCTCAGAACTCATCGTTGTTGAATCTATGATGAGATAGCATTCCCTATTTCATCGATGACCAATTTATTTCGTATCTACGCTCGACCTTGATGAAAACCAAACCCCGTTTCCCGCTCTTTTTTGCGCGATATTAGATACTGTATACTAAAAAAAAGAAACAAAATTGAATTCAAATTGATAAATTAATTGGTTTCATAATTAACCCGATCGACACAAACAGGCCACCCTTCTTCTACAAACATCAAAGGAATGGCGAAATTCTCTTAAGGATAAGTCTTATCCTTAAAAATTGTATCTTGAAATGAATACCTTTCACAATCATTCCGGTAAATGTATTAAAATATCACGTTTTCCTTAGTTATGGCTACATTTCAGGTAATTTCATCATGGGTATTTAGAGCATATATAAAACATGTACACAAAGTTTTACACTCCTTCTTACATAATTGCCTAATTTAATTGCATTTAATTACATTTACCCTCATTTTTTCGGTAACTGGAAAGCCGTCGTAATCTAAAACTTTCAGATAGGACAGCAGTGGTCATCTCGTTTTATCCATCATTGAACATCCCTTTCATTTTGGAGATAGCTCAAATATATGGGAAACATAATGAATTAATTATACGAAAAGTTTGAAGGGGTTTTCATACTTTTTCTATAACATTCTGTATATTATACTCGTACGTGTAATTAGATCTTTGCAGTAAAAATTTGCACTTTTTTATGTGCATGTGCAATGTTCAAACGTCCGTAAATAAAAAGGGGTTGTTACTTAATGAGGACGAAATATTTAAATGTGGAGTTATTTGTGTATCGCTGGTGTTTTTAAAGGTGACTCGTTCTCCTTTATTTATTAGCGGTTGCAAGTTAGTAAAGGGGATTGAGGGAGAAACAATTGTGGCAATAAATTTTCACGGTGTAGTAGTTTTACACGTGTAATATTTGTAATTTGCTTTTGTCTGTTGAATGTTTGTTGTTGTTGTTGTTGCCAATAACACAGCTGTTTAGCGCTAATGCGTTGATGCTCTTAATCGTGCGTCTACACGCGAACTCGAGTGGATAGGGTTTCCACCCTCCCTCTTTCTCTTCCACATCCCCCGAAGTAGGTTTCTTTATTTTTCTTTCATTTACATTTTTCCGTATTTATTTAAACGGTTTAAAAAACCCAAGGCCAACTCTTCCTCTTCTGTGTCCGCCTTCAAGAAACTTAAGACTGAGCTTATACAAGGCTCCTTCAGGTTTTCTTTAAACGAGCGCAAGATTTAACTCCACCGTGATTTATGGTTTGTTAAAACATTAGTAGAAAATGGCGACAGATGTTGTTTCGTCTCGCAAGAGTAGAAACGAGAAGGGGACTTGGCCTAAAATAACGAAGCTGCACTTTCCCATTGACCTCTGATCCGAAGAGCAACCGATAATCGATGAAGTTGAAGAATTAATGAAATTGCTTAGAGTGGTCGTTCCTGGCAATCCTCCTCTGAATTGTTAGCTATCTGTTTTTAATTAGTTATTGCTCATTTACTTTAGAAGTGTTACATAAGTTGAATTTCTAAATTCATCCCCATATTATTGTGTTTGTGATCTACAATAAGTATATGTATTATATGTCGACATTCGATAATGAACGGCCAAGGCCAAGACATGTAATAACTTATCACAGCTCAATATAATAAAAAAAAATTCACTTCCCTTCGAAGCTAACAGACTAAGACACTTTCGCTTACGTTTGATTAATAGTTTATTTAGTCATAGGATTACATAATGAAAAATGCTTTGATATTTTTTTTTACTTCCTAATACGAAGGCGTGTAAAGACCTGGCCTAGTTGAATTGGTGAAATTAATCAGTTTGCAATTTGCAATAAAAATGTAAACACATATTTATTTATTTATTTTTATTTGAAATTATAGCACCCCAAGGGGATATTGGGTACAAGAAACAGAAAACGCAATTATAGTTGATTGTCTTTTGCAAATTGGTTAAGTAATTTGTTAAAATGGATCTTATGGTTATTACTGTTTGGCATTTTACAGTTTAACATTGTTGTTCTTGTTTCATATCATCTGTTGTTAATGCTAATTTTTAATTTCTTATAATATTTTTAATTTTTATATTAATTTCAATTATGCTAATGCGATGGTTCCCGAACAATTTTCACTTCGGTCTCCCCTTAGCCCAATTCCAGTGCTTGAGTACCCGAGTCGCGAGTTCAAAACTCGCCGTGGGCATAGATGTTTGTTTTTCCTGGACATGTGAAAGGGCGCAAAGAGCTAGGAGTAGGCGCCCAAAAATGTAAGAAACCAAAAAAAAAAAAAAAAAAAAAAAAAAAACATAAATTGTATGCATCATTTATTTGCTCTTATTTCAGGTTCCTTTTTTTTCCTCTCCTTTGCGTACCCGTAAATATCTTGGTACCTATCCCAGGTTGGTACTCATTGATTGGTGAGTGGAATAGATAGATATTCAGGGCAATTCAAAAGGTTGGTTGGTTTATTAGAAATCTTGGCTTCGACTACTAGGGTCATTTTGCGCCGTTTACACAAGTTATATCTGTACGCAGCCCGGGATAAATACAAACATGCATGCCCACGGAGGGATTCGAACCCACGACCAGGCGGACTCGGGAACTAGAAAGCCTACACCCTAGCTCTCTCGGCCATCTGGCCGGCCGATTCAAAAGGAATGGTTGTTCAAAAGTAAAATCGATTTATTCACTTCTTCACGAATCTAACGTAACTGTAATTACATGAAAAGGTTGTTAATTATTGTAAATGTTATCGGTACATTATAACTGTTCGATGTTCTCGGTGACACGACAGATGTCAGAGGAAATATATGTAAATGTAGCTTATTCATGGTATCATGTAGCATGGTATCATGTAGCATGGTATCATGTAAATGTAGCTTATTCTCCACTATTGTTTTATTTCCAGTTAAAAGTACATATATAACTTATATTAGAGTATCATCCTTAGAATAAAATGTAAACTTTTTAGTCCGTAAATAATTTGCATAAAGTTTTGTCATAGTTCATTATTTTGCATAGCAACCATTTGAAATATTCTTTGTTTAATGGTCGACACTAAATATTTTATGATTTAATCGCATATATTTCCGGACTTTTGGACCTGCTGTATAAGATGTCTGTTTAAAACGAAGCGGAAGAAAGGCGATTTAGCTATGAAATGCGACTTATGATGAGGTTTTTGTCTTTTATTTTTTCCTCCCAACATTGAATAAGTACTCTTCTCCGTTGGGGGAAAAGCGCCGCCTGGAAGAGGGAACTTTTAATTAAAACCCGAAATAGTTAAGCTTAGGGTTTACCCTGAATTAACCTCCGTCTTCGGTTGGGCATTGAACCCGTTACCCTGGGAATAGTAGAAGCAGTCATGCACACCACTGAGCCCGTCTCCTCGTTGGAATTTTTCCTTTTCTCGTCCAAGAAGACAACTAGTTTGTTGTTGGTAATAATTGTGAGAAGCAATTTGAATATTTTAATTAGCGTTCATGCATTTTTGTTGCCTCCTTGATGTCTCTCTCTCTCTCTTTTTGGAGTTGGCTTTTCCGTTCATGACGCATTTGTTTGGCGCTCTTTCCCAGTCGACACGTGTTAAATCATTGTCTCGCGAGACATGGAGAGTCTTAAGTAGATGAAGAAGGTCAGGGGGAAAGAAGGCGTTGTTGCAACGAAGAGAAAACTGGGGCCGAAGAAAACGTGCATTGAATTATCACCAGCGCCATCCGAGCAATTGTTGCTGCACGCGATACTCTTGGCTTCATTTATCCCCCCCACCCACCTCCCTTTTCCTTCTCCTCCACACTTCTCCCTAGTCCGAGACCCATCGACGCTAATTTATGCCTTATTTTCTAAGCAGGCTTAATTTTCTTCCAACACGAGGCACAGAGAGGAAGAGAGGAGAATGGCGAGGGGGTGTTGGAAAAAGACTGTGGGAAGGATTGTAGGGGGTGGGTGGAACGTTTGAAGTTTAAAGGAAGAACTCATTCCCGCGTGGAACCATTCAGCGGGAGTGGATTCCCCAGCGATGTTTTCCTCCTATCGTAAATAATGAGCTGATTTCCTAATTGTTCACTCACCCACCCCCGCACTCTTTTCACCACCGTGAGAGAAGCACCCCCACCACCGCCGCCACCCGCCGTTTAAGTCACGCCTCGACGGCTTCACCGCACCAGACATCTTCTCTCTCTCTCCACCACTTTAAATAAGAAGGAAAAGAAAAAAATTATATAAAAAGTTCTCTCTTTTCTTCCTTCAATTCTCAGCGTTCGTTATGTCGTATGATGATTTTCGAGTTCTTCGTTCATTTCGATTACGTCTCCCTTTGATCGAATGATGATTGCGTGATTGATTTGTGTTGTTCCCTTTTGGTGGAGGTGGTGATGTTCCAACGATTATAAATTGCAAGATAATTGAGCTTGGGTTGTGACGCTTGTTAGCGGTGCTTGAATGGCGATATGAAACGGAAACGAGTAAGAGATGATGAATTTCAAGAGTAACCATGCCTCTAATAATAATAATAATAATAATAATAATAATAATAATAATAATAATAATTTGTGGATTTTTCTCTTCGTTGTTATTATTATTATTATTTGAATTAAATAAAACTAAAAAAAAAGCTTTTAAAATTCCTTCCCGTAAATCGTAAATTGTCGGTGCGATGCGAGCACTTAAATCGAAATAGCTAGGTGAGAGGATTTTATATTCCGTGCATGAAAATCGTTTGGGATCTTGACTTGGTTTCGCCCGCAACGGAAAGAGACGTATAAATCCTTGTGTGATAATTCATTCTTTGCCGGATTTCAGCTGAAGCCTCTCGCCCAACACTACTACACACCGAGCGCTTTCAATTCAAATCAATGGCCTAGGAATCAGAAAGTGCAATTAAAGAACTTAGCGTCAGATGAGCTCGGACACTTTCTATTTGGTTATTTCACGAATTCTGATTTCGCGTAAAATGATAACAGCAATTTTTATGACGTCTTGATCGTTCTTTCCCAACTAATTTCAAGTTTTAAATTGCTTATTTGCATCACGAGAGTCTTTGATGGTTTAAAAAATGCCCACGTTAATAAAATCGATAGTTAAAAGTTAATAGAGCCGCATTTTGAGATATGTGGAAAAATCACAAGGTTAAAATTTGACTATGAATTTTAAACCCGGATAGTAAAATTGTTCTTCTTTGTCATAATAAAGAGTTAGAGAAAATGCTCCAACAAAAGTGGCAAACTTTAAAAAAAAAAAAAAAGTGGAAAATAAATGAAAGGAAAATCCCAGACGAGGAATTTTTTTTTTCATTTTCCATTTTTTACAAACGAACTTGCCAGATATTTCCATGGAAACCTTGAATTATTGATTATCTGCACTCGCCATTTATTTTATCTACACTCGAGTTGCCTCTTTTGTTTATTAATTCATTTTATTCCTTTAATGTACGACGCTTACTCGGAAAGAAACGTCCGACATTTTTACTCAGCCAATAATAAAGATAGAAAAGTGAAATTTGCATGTTTCAAGTTTTTTTTTCAGTGTCTGCGCGGAATTACACGGTGTTCCGAGAGATAGCGCAGATGCAGTAATCTTTTAAAATGGCGCCTGTGACCGATTCGCGTTACAAATAACAAGCTGTAATGTACTTCTTGGGTGCTGAAAAAGAAGCTGCAGTAAACATTCAAAAAAATATTTGTGTGGTGTATGTATGGAAGTTGTATAGTCCTTAGGAGCACCATTGGTCGCTGGACCCAGAGATTTTTCAAAGGTTTGCGTTTTCGAATTCTGACAACCTATATCGAATGCAGAAGAAAACAATTTCTTCTGGCTTGTTTGAGCGTTTTGATGCTGAGAAGGAGGTCTTTTGTCGCAGGCAATAACAAGTGATGAAACCTGGATGTACGATTTTGATTCGGAGACGAACTTGTCATAATCACCATGGTGAATGAAATTGAAAATAGCTCCCTCAGCCAAGAAATCATGATCACTGTTTTTTGGGACATTGATAAGATGATTCTTGTAGATGGGATGTCAGGATGTGAGACAATCAATTCAGACGAGTACATCAATATTCTGATAAAAAAAAACTCCGCAAAATTCTGCTCCTGCACGCCCTCCCAAAAGGCTGAAAACCTAGGAAGTAATTCCAAATTGTGTTATACTGTCCCGATCTGGCTTTCATCTGATTTTTAACTGACTTCAAAAAAAAAGCAGGTTATCAATGCGACTCGTATGTATGTAATATTGTTTGAATTGCACAATATTCGTATATGTTAGTCAATGCGGGCTTCTAAACAGGTTTACCAAATTTCATTAGTGTGTAATGTATGTACTTTTGTCCATGTATTTCTCAGAAACTAGAAATCGAATTATGTATAATTCTTTTTATATTGGATTAAGTATCTTTCAACTTAGGGAACAGTCCAAGTTTCTTCAAAATCGGTTCAGTAGTTTACAAGATGTGGACTGGTTATAGCTAGACGATAGTGAAAGTTTCATCAAAGTCGGGTTTTTTTATACTCTGTTTAATCTTAGAGTATACAGGAATTTGCTGCTTTTCTAGCCAATTCTTCATTGGGACATTTTGGGCTGCGTTCGTAAATCATCGTGAGTATCGCTTCTTCGGAAAAAAAAACAACAAAAAAAAACGAAGTTGTAGCCACGATTTCTTATTGACAGTCATATCCCTTCTCATCTATTCTTCCAAATAGAAAAAAAACCGCTATTTTTTAATATTTTAAGTGATTTTTTTGAATAAAATATTACAATTATCATTGTTCATGTGTTCTTGTCAATAATTAATGTTGACACATTTAAATCTTGGATTTGATTTGAGATTCTTTATTTATAAGCAGAAATTTTCTTGTCCCATTCCACTTAAAACTCAAAACACATTCATTTTCCTGAATGATTCAGAGGACTTTGCATGCGTGGGTGTGTCTTTTCTGCGCCTAATAGTAAATGCTTACCTCAAATTATAGCCAGCCACAGACTCTCGACCTTGTGGGTTATATTAAAAAATGGAGTTCCGCCTTTTAATATCTTTGCTTCTAAAAAAGGAAACTATTGGCCAATTACAGTCGTATAATATTAGATAAGTACAGGGTTTTATCTTAGATTGAAAAATTTTTTTCTTGTCTTTCGATTTCCGGCAGAGCTATTCATTTCCTCTTATGATCATTAAGAATTCGCTTCACTTAGCGGGAAGAAGGGAAAGGAAAATACGGAGTAATTTAATGAAGAAAATAAGTTGAAAATACTGTTCAATAACTGTGTACGGAGTGGAATAATTTATTCTGTATTAACATAGTTGTTAAAATCTAAAGGCAATATTTGGAAGTTTTTTTCATGTATCAATCCTTTTTGTACAATAATCAAGTACAAATTTTTTATTCCCAATTATCAAGTACAATTCGCATAAATTAATTATGTAGTTTGACCTCAAAGGTCCGAGACCTGTTATTGTATTAGCTGCTTTGAAATTTCACCTTGAATAAATATTTCTAATCACGATAATGACTTTCGAATTAAATTAAACGCTGAACAACTGATTGAGAGATTTGGATTGAAGTGTGCTCTGGTTTAGATTTATTGAAATTTGCATTAAATTTATTATTACTCTGAATTACTTAATGTCTTCTCTACGACGATATCTCCAGTATTAATGATAAAGCCAAAAAAAAAATAATAATAATAATAACTCAAAGATCGTTTTCGTAGAATTTGGATTTTTAACTCAAAAGTCAAAATTAATGGTGATTCTTTTACTAGTTACCATCTTTTCGGTAGGGAAGAACCCATCGAGATCATACAAACACAAAATGCTTGGTTTCACCTATAACTCCATCAAAATTCTACCGACGTAGACAGTATTGTAAATGGTGTCGAACGCCAGTCATCATCAAAAATCATGGGGAAATGTCCCTCGAGGGGAAGGAAGAGGGAGCGATAGAGAGACAGATAGACACGGAGCATCAACTTGCAACATTAGGAATCAATGCGGATTGATCGGTAATATTTGACGCTTTTCGCACATCGCGAGAGTCGACGGCTGAGGCTTCTGATTCCGGGTCCGTAGCCCGAAAATACCATAAAAACCGACAGGGAAAACAGAACGAAAAATCCTATTTTACAGAAGATACCCTAAAAATATAATAAAGTTCATTTTATCCTTAATGAGCATAATTTTCATCTTCTAGTAGTTCTTTCAGTAAAACGGAAAATAATTAACTTAATTACCATGCCACCAATAAAACTTTTTTATATGTAAAAATTCAATTTTATTTGAAAGAGAATCTTTATAATGATCATATTTAGGCTAGAGGTGATGCCTCAATTATTTCATCAAGAATTTAACTGAACGGTTGGCTGTCGATGATTTTGTCGTTGAAGAGGAAGAGAGGATCAAAGCCCAATGAAGGGGAGGTGTGACAAGCGTTATTTGAAATTTTTAAAGGCACGTGCTGCTCAATTTGTTTAAATTGAAAGTAACTGGAGAAAAATAGACGACCAGTGTTATAGGTATCGTACATTTCACAAAGCACAGACGTTTTTGAGAATTTTTCTATCATTATGTAAAGATATGGATCTGTGCGTGGATACTTTTTGACATTCTTCTTCACCGTAATATATGTATATATATAATGAAATATTTTTTGAGAGATATTGTTTATGAAGTGGTGAGAAACGATGGAATGCCGAATTGGAGCCAAGAAGGAGGGAACCCATCCGCCTGCTTTTCAGAATGGAATCGCGCTCTACACAACCCAACGATTATTAGCCCAGAGCCCCGTGCCAGGCAAACTCGCTCGATCGACTCTGGAGATGATGGCAAGCAGAAAGAGTCTCACCACCACCAGGAAGAGACGAAAGAGCGAACAAGTTTGGTGCCTGCTCTGCTAAAACAATAGACGACAAAGTTAAGGAAAACAAACACAAATCCACTATAATACATCTTCGAAATAAAATGCAACATGGGGAGAGGGAAAAAAAATACAAAATTCTGTTTATTTTGCAGTGCTTTACATTTTCAAACGCTGACCTCAGTTTTAAGCGGATTTGAAATTGATGAAATTGCCGCCATTTATTAGGATTTAACCAACTTCTGTTTGCGCTTCACCATTTTTAATGCATTTCAGACTGTGAGAAATGCGTTTCATTTCTATGGGGATGGATCCATTAAGTGGAAGAGAAGGCGCAGGGAAGAGAAAAGAGTGAGGGGAGGTGCTGGAGCCTGGCAGTGTCTTTAAAACATTTGACAATGAGACTCTCTTGGACCGGACGTTTCAATGACTTCAAGATTTCTGAGAGCAGACGTCGTAATCGTTGCCTGAAAACAAATCATGACAAAGAGACGTTGGTTCCAGCAATTAAGAACCTGCAAATAAGAACAAAAAATTTATTTAGCTCTTTTAAGGAAGAAAGAAGACGAAAATGTCTTATGAAACATGTAATCCACTCTTTAAAATAGACATAAAAATATAAGGCTATTGGCTGCTATTACATTCTGGAGCGAAGAACAAACGAAACAATTTTGATTTTGTATTTATACTTTTACAAAAGTTTGGCTAATATCCAGATTTTGACTAAATTTTCTAGATTTAATGCATCGAGTTTTATCGTTAAATGCAACTATTAATTTGGAAACTTAATATTATATATTAATCAACAGATATGCAATATAGCTTATTGCATTTCATATTATATGAACACGACCTTTTAGGAAGCTTAGCTGCCCTATATGTACGTATTTGAATTTATTAAAATTTATAGGTCGTAATTTTCAAATAATTCGCACCGTTTTATTAATTAACTTAGGAATTACATGGCCATTTATAACAGGGTAATTAACATTTTACTTAATCTAGATCTTAATGTTCAAGAAGCCCACTCAATCCAAATTTAAAGCAGCAAAATTTTAAATTACTTTTCACATAAACCTGCTCAGAAATTTAAGAAGCGGACCTTCGCGGTCGCCGATCATGACTCTTATTTAACATGGAGGCCGATTTTAAAAGGTTTTCGCGGGCGTATTTCGACAGATAAAGGGTAAGCCAAAAGTCATTTTACCATTTTAAATTAATATAATTTTTTTTAATATTTTTGATGTATTTTTTCCTATAGTATGCTACATTTTGGAAATTTTTCCAACTTAAACTTGAAAATAGTATTTCATAAATGACCGCCGTTTTCTTCTTTACAAATACCGCGTGAGATCTGGTATACAAGCTAGCCAAAAATTATTCTTTCCGGAAAAATTTGCTTTGCCATTTGCGTAGACTCCTTGGTTGAATGAGCTCCATCTTGCCGCATGTGTATTATCTACAGCAGGAAATACTATATTTATCGACATTTCACGATAAGTCGCCCGTAACTCCCTTGGTTGTTACAGTCAATTGAATCGCAGTTGTTTGATTTGAATAAAAAAAATGATCATGTCGCTTAATAAATAAATATCTATAATTCGAGCAAAAATTATGCTGATTCAAAAAGAGATCCAAAACAAAAACTATAATAGAAACTTTTTCGTTTTTCCGTGGCAGTCATGCTGAATCCGCCATTTTTAGTGCTTGTAAAATTCATCTTTTGTAAACTTGTAAATGACATCTATTATCTGCAGAATATTTATTTTTAATATTCTTAATGCAGTGAGCATATTAATAACTGTTGAGATTCTAGCGACAAGAAATCCTCCCTTCTAATTCTTTTATTCTTTAATGAAAGGAAAAAATCCTTTGACAGGTTCAAAATCGGTTTATGACTGAACATTCAGTAGCTTTGTCAATTTTGCGACTGTGTACAACGGACTACCTTAGCAAACGAATAGTGCTCATGGTCATTCACGTAACCATAAATTTTGATAAGCATAGGAGCATACTTAATTTAGAATAACCAAACATTTTAAATTAAAATTAATTTTTAATCATTCTTGAGTGATATTTGATATGGATAAAAAGTGCCAATGAAGTGATTGGAAGAACTTAATGAAGCAGTAAATTATGATTTCTAGGCATAATGCTTCCATAAAGACATTGTAAATTTATTGAGAATATCTAGACATTCGAATCAGCCGTGTCTTCTCGTTATATTATTAGTTGTTTACTTCAAATCTTGTAGAAACCTATAACAATAAAAGGGGTGCTTTAGAAAGGTTGATAGGAGGCGATATATTTTTGCCATGAATTTTGCTCTTTACCAGGTGTTTCAATTTTTCGAGCGAAGAATTTCTTCGAAATTTCGAAAACGCGATTGTTGCTTAGTGACAAGCATTTATTCCTTTGACAATGGAAATGAATCATTTTTGAATCAAAATTTCAAGTTCTCTTCGCTTAATTCGACTATTGTGGCTTATAATTTACCTCGGTGGAGCCAATGTGATAGCGATTCATTTTTGCGAGTCATTTTTGCGTGAATCTGCCAACAATAAAGCTAATTTGTTCAGAGTTCTTATTTCACACATTGAATCAAAAATTTGAAATGTTGAATTTGGTATCAAAGAAGTCAATTAAGATCTTAAAGAAGATTTTTTTTAAGGTTCACTAGAGCCATTATGCTTCAGTAAGGGAATAATAACATTTAATGGCCAATGCATTTTGCGAGAAAGACGAAAGAGAGAGAGAGAGAGGGGCTCCTTTTAGCTTTGTCATTGGGCCCCGACGCGGTTATTACCGTTCGCTTTCCTAGCGTAACATTTTCACATGGGAAAAACCCTCCATTTTCGCTCGTTTCTGCCCACCCCGTCTTTATTTCCCATTATTCCTCCCTTCTAAACCAGAAGGAACCTGATCATGTGGTCAAACTGGACCAGAGGGAAATAAAAGCGGGTAGGGGGTAAAGTTTCCCTCAACGATTACTAAGTGATTCTTTACCGCATTTCTTTGTAGAGTAAAATGAGTGGTGTTGCAGAGAATTTTTACAAATTTAAACGGAATAGATGGAATTTTTGCGTAATTAATAATTATTAGGAAGATAAAAAATTATATTTGAAAATTTTTTTTTTATCTTCTATGATTTTATATTTCTTCAGTAGGAGTCGAGAATCATTGAGTGAAAAGAGCTTTAAAGGATGATCGCAACTCGGGTCATATGAACTTGGTTTGTGAAGTTCGTGTAAATGGAGTTCCGAGGAGCGCCAGTAAATTGTAAAGCGCAGGTATATACTAGACGTTTCAGATAATTTTATCATAACCATTTCGGAAGTTGAACTGTATTCCATCTTCCTGTTGGATAGAATGTATCCGGGAGCGATTGCTTTCGAATGGAGTTTGCTTTCAATTCAAAATGGCTCGAATAGAGTTCGTCCGCCGACGACAGAAAACACCTGCACGCAAGTACGTCACAAAATGGTTGAAAATGACAGCTGAGGACGAAGGACTCGATTACAATAAACAGTTGTTAATATTATTGTTTCAAAATTTCTATTGTCTAAATTCTGCATTTTCTAATGGAAAAAAGTTAATAAAACATACCTTCGTAGGTCCTCCATCAGAGCTTTTCAAACAACGAGTCGCGACCCTTTAGTAATTATTGAAATAGAGTCACAAGGAGCATAATCTATGATATAACTTTAGGGTTCAATAGCTCATTGTAGCGCCACACAATAAATTATGGTTCTCTACTGGGTTTCATTAGAAAACATTTGAAAAACGCTGATCTAGTAGATTGTCCCTGCCATGTTCTTTGGAAATGAATATTTTTAATTTCATTATATTTTTTTTATCCAGACATAACGATTTCAAGACCGTTGAACAAGATTGGAAACGGATCTCCAACCCCATTTTCCAATGGAAGAGTCAATTGGGTTTGTCCTTTATGTCGCAGAAATGCCATTGCTTGGAATCCTCTTCGAGAACCCCTTAATGGCCTTTGAGGTTCGTATTAGGAGGTTTTGATGGTTTGAGTTTGGTGGATCATTTTCATGATGCCTGTGTAATTGAATATTTTTTGACGGGCGATGGTAGTGGGGGATAGTGGGTTCGGTCTCGGGTGTAATTCACTTATCGATTGTCGCGTTCGTCAGTGGATAATTCCGAAAGCCCTGAATGGAGGCGGATAGAACCCAGATTCACAGCCACAAACAAGATTGGTCTCCATAACGAAGAGATTAAAGCCGCGCGCTCTCCGCCATCTGCTTTCCGGTAAATAGGCCTCGCGCCATTCACGTGAGACCAAAAGGAACCCTCTTTCAATAGAGGATCAGAGGAACTGGCGGAGTTTTCAACTTTTGTGGGGGGGAATGGAGAATCAACGCTCCCGTGTAAATACTGCTGCCGCTGGAGTCCTACTACACTCCGTTGCTAATATTTGCAGTTTCACCTGTAATGGAAAAAGGCAGGGAGGTGGGTGGAAACCGGCCTTTGATCGACGAGGAGACGCATTAAAGTGTGCGACACAAACTGAAAAATTTATGGTCCTTTAAGACGAGATGGCGATCGTAAAAATTAATTTTTCCTCTACTTCTTAAATGAGTAAGAGAGCGCATGAACAGCAGTCGTGTTAGGGAGGATGTAATGTTCTTTGCATTTTCAGATAAGAAGGTCGTTATTGTACTAATAAGCACTCTGTTGAAATGTCAAAGGCACCTTGCCTGTATTTTTTTAGTAATAATATTATCATCTTTGCCGCTTTGTTTATTGCATTTAACGATTCTTAAATGGTGATTATCTTCAAGTGTTTTTAATGTTCAAATTTGTGGTTGGTATTCAGGAAGGTCTAGAAAAGCTTTACTCCCACTTAAGACTTTAATTATAGATATTATGAGTGATATTACTGCATTAAATGAACAAACACAGACGGGGTAGGGTGTTATTTAATACTTAAAAAAAGAAGCATAACCAATTTTTTTTTTTAATTTTTATAATAAAATAAAGTCCGTTTCGAATTCCAATAACGAGAATAGTATAACAAAAATATTCAACAGCTTTCTATAAAGTTTATATAAAACTTTCAAAATGAATCTTTTATGTTTTTGATAAAATGAAACGAAACCAAAATAACAATGTTTTAATAAGAGATATCAGTAAAACTAAACGTACTATTTGTTACAAAATGCATATTATAGAATGTTGACTATAAAATGAAAACTGTAAAAATGTTTAATAAATCTCTCATCAAATTATTCCGTAATCACGTTATAATAGGTTTAAATTAAACATTTTTCATTTTAATTGAGATTAATGGGCTACTTTTAAAAGTTGCAATTATTTCATAATTGTAGGAATTGTAAATTTTAAATTCATAAGCGTTTATGATGCCCAGAAATTCCGGGACTAATTAGTTTATGAAATGATCACCAGAGTCCCCCTTTGCTATTTTTGCTTTTACCGTTTAACGTTTGCTATTCGTAATGGAGAAATTGCTCAAATATCACTTATTAATGAGTACAAATTAACTTAATTTAAAATATTTGCTTGTTCTAAATTAATACGTGGCCTGTGCTTTTCAAAATATAACCCCATTACATCAAATTTGGCTACGGGAATGCGGAGTGCTAATCATTGGTTTAATTAAGCGGTAAGGCGCAGGCGCAGTAACGAAAATTTCGCTGAAAATTTGGTATGAATCGATTTTGAACCTTTATGAAACGATTTTTCCCATTTTTAAAAAAAAGTAATTAACTTTTTTTCTGTATTGTCTACATGCATGCATTTTTTTTGGCGTTGCAATTTCGTTGAAGAGAAATAAATTGTTTCCGCTGAGAGTTTCGAGAAATTCGCCATAGATTACTACGCTAGCAGCAAGGCATGAAAAATATTCAAAAACCAGTTTTAAATATGAATTTAAATGAACCAGATATATGGGGTGAACATTTTATCACGCAACCCGGCATTTTGAGCGTTATATGAGAAGGATGGACATTCTGAATACCTACTGTCATTTGTTAAAGATTCATTATCTGTATCGCTTTATCCTATTAAAATCATGATATTGCTGAATTCCGCCTTGTAAGTTAAAATGATTATCCTGTAATACTCATTGCTGTATTTTCATTCATTACGCCATCTAAAGGTGTAGAAGCGGAGGGGCACTTTCGAAATTTCCGAGTAAGATGTAATGTATGTAAATTTATCTTCTAATTTAATTGTTTATACGTTTTGCATTTACATCTGTATTTTCCATTTTTAAACTCCACGTCCATATATTCAGCAAACATAGAAATTGTATATTAGTCTTCTTAATTTTCCTTGAATTGCATGAGGTGGAAAGTTTAAACTAGAGAATTGATCACAAGAGTTTTAAACCTTCATGATGTCTACAGTAGGCATGTCTGTTTTGTTTTTTGGTGAGTTTTACGGTTAGTTGTTTCGTTTCCATATGATTTCTAATCAAAAATATTTTTCTGAAGCTGAGACTGAGATAGATATGGCACTTGAAACAGCAAATCTCTTTTCCATTTGGATAAGAAAGTTCTCCAGTCATCTGTCATGATTTTCAGAGCATATGTCTTCACTTGTGAAGTCTACCAAGATTTCGAAGATCGAGCTTCGCCACCTCATCATGTTTTATGTTTTTTTTTAAAGCTCAGTGTGCTTGTTTTTTTTATTTTGTTTGTTTTTGGTTCCTTTTGGAAAAATGTCCGATGAACAGGAGCGCATTGTATGAAAAAAATCTTGATTCTTTAAATATTCTTTACAGATAGCAGTTTCTGCAAGAGATAAGTTATCACATAGAATGTTTTGAATAGTAAGCTGTTGGATACATTGATTGCTTTTAAATAATGAATTTTTAATTGGGGTTCATCATTATGGGTAGAGCTCTGAATGCCAGAAATCGTTGGTTAGAATAGATGCCTTATTAGAATAAGAACCTATCAAATATTAAGAAGACAGAACGGAATAATATTATCATTGTGTTTACAACCGGCACGGAAGTAAGATTCTCTCAACTTGAGTGGAAGTTTATTGCGCCACTTCAGAGGACTTTCTACTAGAACAAACAACGCCCACGTCACCACTGTTTAATTTCCACGAGTTAAGGGACGCCGTACACTGCGTGGAAATAACCACAACGCTGTGTAGTAACATTAAGAAGATTGCAATGTCGTTGTTGAATAGAGCATTTAAAATTTTAATTTAGTTTGGAACGTTATTCATCTCCGATGTTATTGGTGTGCCTCTGTTGTGAGTGGAAGCCATGTGAATAGTTGGTTTCGCCACTCGTGAATTATTTAGCATTAACCGGTAAGAATATCAAAAGGGAAGAGTGGAAGTGTTCGATGTTGTGAGAAAATCTCGAGTGGAGACCGAACCACGAGCTAATTGGTTTAGTGCTGAAAAGTAATGAAAATAACAGTGCCTCTGCAAAAGACCTTTTCACCGGGCCATCCTCGGCCTCCCCCACTTAACCCTTTGATTGTTCGCCGGGAGCCGTTATTCGAATCAGTCGTCGTTTGCAGCTTAATTGTGAATGACATGCACGAGCAACGTTGTGAACATTTCGACCGTTTTGAACCAAGTCAGCAACGCTAAAAGAGACGAGCCATTCGCCAACCCTTTCGCCTTAGAGCTTTGATTCACCGCTGTAAAAATAACGCTTTCTCCCACCACCTCCCATCACCTGCTTTATCACTTGGAAGGATTTAATTGGTTGCAAATCATTCTAAAGATCACCTAATGCTCTGTCCCAACAAAAGTGAGAGGGAGGTCTCGGTTTCATCGGGGGAGGAAGAAAGTCCAGTCATTTTGTTGTTGGCTGAGGTTTCCTTTTACATCCGGTTATTTTGTTTTGTTTACAGCGGGCGCAGTTTCAAAACGGGTGAGTCACTTGGCCATTGTGTTAAGACGTTATCGGTGTCCAAGAGCGCAATTTAATCGCGTTCTCTTTTGCCTGTGCTCTCCTCCGTTTCCTATTGGCTGGCCTAATCGTGTCGAGGAAAAGTTGCTCGGTCCATTTCCGAAGCGATTTTAAAGCATAACGCCTTAACGCTCTACTCCACGTATTGGGAAGAGACAATTCAATTAAAGAGCTTTAGACCATCATCTCCTCAGCATTGTTTTAGGAGCTTCTCTCCCTGAGCAGTCCTTATGTCCTTGTCTACAAGCGATTTTTATGGAACGATAATGACATGGACGGAATAGATTCTTGTGTGGAGGTTTCATAAATTTTCAATCCGAGCCGTGTTTCCGATGCACGCGGAAGCAGTTTTTCCGCGAAATTTAATCCCCAGTCCATAAATTAGTTGCTAATCAGACGCGATGTCACGTGAGGAGAAAACTTCCACGAAACGTGCAACCACTGCAAAATGGCCGGATTAGAATTTTCCGCGAAATTTAATGCGCGCAAATATAAAGTATTTTATGAGATCATTTAGAAGTTGTTGTTGGAGTTTATTTTATTTTTTATTTCGTGGTCTCATTTTGCGTTTTCTTCTTTATATGGCTTCTTCTTTTTTTTTGCCTCCCTCTTCGCGCCAATGAATACTCTTGCCTCCTCTCAAGCGCAGAAGAAAGAACGTTATAGGATCTTGAGGATTATGGTGAAAAATTTTATTATACATTTTTTATGCGTGGAAAAAAAAGCTAAAGAAATAAACACCATTATTCGAGTCCCGTTTTTTACGACCCCTCACATAAAAGCAGGTTGTTCGTTGGGTGTGTTTTTTTTTCTTTTTTTTTAATTTTAATACTGATTGTTTTCATAATAGATGATCCGGCGCGTTCGTGTTGGTAGATTCACCCGCTGAAAATTCACGAAGAAGAATCCCTCCCCCAATAAATCTTGAGACTCTTAAGATAGTGAAAGCCACCACCGCCGAGAGGAGCCGCGAGCATGAATGAAAGAGAAGGGAGGCAGGCGCCCACCGTCGCCTTTATTGTTGGCTGTCGAAATTACCATTCACCATCTCACTTTGGTGGTTCTCATCCGGTCGTTTGCCAACTATCTCGTTTATTTCCTCGTGCTCCTTGTTAGCTATTCGCCAGAATAATTTGTCATTGCACTCGAGAATTATTTCCTAGACGTGAAGCGAACAGACTCGTTAGGTTGCGTAAAATTTGGCTTAGGATTTGTATTTCTTGGATTTAACGACCAAAGAATCTCTGTAGGCTGCGCGATATGATATGAGTTAAGTGGATAAGGGCTTAGTGCCGCTGTCTTCGTCAACAATTTCTTAAGAAACGGCAGCAATCTTTAAAGATTTTTCGCCATTCGCGTTTCAACAACCCTCCAGATCTCGTTCTGGTGCTCTTTCGGAGTCCAAACTATCCACGTCCCTGGTTAGTCTTCGAAATTTCATCAGTGCCCCCCGGTGGTTGGCCTTCTGATTATTCCCGCTGTCAATAATAATGAAATGATCCGCTTTAGAGATTTTAATTGATACGTATATCGAACAGTGAATAATCAAATTTTGACAAACGAGGACGTTATCTTAAAACAAATAAATCTAATTACACTATCCATGACACATTTTAAAAAAATAGTGTCGTTGAAGCAGACGTTACACTTATATTTATGACTCTGGTGTCATGGTTGGTTTCAGTATTCAACTAAGTCTGATTTAGAGTGTGCGTAATATCCTTCATTCGTATGGTTATTGTTGACAGTTTCATTATATTATTATTTTTAAAAATTTTGAACAAGAAATAAAAAAATAAAGATCAATTACTCTTAATGTCAGTTCCTGTAAACATTACAATTGCCAACATTCACAATAGATAAGCGTTCAGGTTACTGAACACATGTTATTTGATGGATATTTTCAAGGTGTTCACACTGATAACCAGAGTTTAGTTAATGAGATAGAAGAAAGACAACCAGAAGCGACATTTTACCGTCGATATACGTTTGCTCATAGAATATTCAGTGTTCATTATATTAAGCGGTCGCTATCCATCACATTGACGTGAATTACAGGTTATGGGATTGCAATCTGTGATATCAGATCATCTGTAACATATGGTCTCCAGCTTATAGCGTTCTTGGGCCATCACAACTCGTAGTTAATGACTGGCCGTTAAGAAAGAATTTTATCCAATTGTTTACTGCTTGCAGTTTTTTTTTGTATAATTTTATATTATGCTAGCCTACATCTGCTATATTAATTTTATGAGTATTTATACTCGTATTAAAAATTGAGTTGCAGATCCTATATGTATGACGACAGTCACTGCTATGGCATATTTTTTTCTTTTTCTTAAAAAACGAGAATGCAAATCAAATCCTAAAGGCGATAGCTTATCTAAAGGTTTATGGAATGAATTAAGCATATAAATCCTGGAACAATAGGATGCGACATTTAGTCGACTTAAGAGAAAAAAAACAACAACCTGAAATAAATTCCACGGCTAATCGCCTCAACAAATGGTAGTATTGCGCATGTCGTTATTGCGAGGCAGTGTAAAAGTAATCCAGGCCGTGATGACGCAGATAACGATTTGCGACCACAAGCCACTTCACATTTAGTACTCGTATGAATGCATAAAGCAAATTCTTGATGGTCTTGTTAGCAATATTACAGGAGCCTAATAGCTCCGATCTTGCTAGACCAATGTGGCAGATATTTTTAATAGTTATCTTATTTTCTTAATTAAAAAAATATGAAGCTGGTTGAAACGGTCCAGCTTATTAAAACCATCATTTCTGAAGGTGGATCGGTATTTATACCAAGCTCTTGAACACTGTCACTTCATAGATTGCATCACATTTCGCTTCCTCTGGTAAATAATCCCTTTGGTAAGCCGTCTTGCAATCAGCAACCTGAGAACTATTAGAACCTTTCTGCATCGGGTTCCTAATCGGCAAGTTGGGGCCAATTTTCCTTAATCACGTACAAAGTAATTTAGCGTTTCTTTATCCTTTACCACGTTTCTTAATCCTTTACCACGGCTCTCGTGTTGTCGCGCACCCTCAAGATTTAAAACCCTAAAGTGCATCAAATATTTATTTAAAGTTGCTCATCAAGGGTCTGCTGTAAAAGCTCATAGCATTCTTCAAGGCTTCCCTGACTCTCCGCGAGGACATCGCGGTCCCACTGGGTCCCTGGAATGCACGTTAAGAAACCGCTCAAGTAATTTATTAATGTCTGGAACTCTGGTACGAAAAAGTCTTCCACATTAAATATACAAGTCGTATTCCAAAATGATTTGAAAGATTACAACACAATCGAATATCGTATAAATACATTATAAGACATCCTCGAGTTTATTTATGAAGGGTGTCAGTAGTTAGTAATTCTGCCACCTGGCGGCAGGCAGGTTAGTTGAAAAGTCGTTTTTTTCTTATTTTAGAACTTCATACCAATAGGTCAGTGTAGTATGTGAGAATGTCGATTTCATCTACCAGCTCGAAAGTACCCCATGTACGAAATTTTCTTAACGTCGGGACGTACAACTAACACATCATACATCTTCTACATTAGTCTCCTACCCCACTAGGTCACCGATATCACGGCCTGTGAGTTTTTTTTTCTATGGAATATTTACAGGACTCTTAATTAAAAGAAATTAAAAAATAAACATCACTCTTCCAAAACATGCAAACCATTGACGAGAACACGTTGCGGTATGTGTGGGCAGATTACCGCATTGACATTTGCAAAGTAACGAAATGGCTTATATAGAACATCTGTGACTAGCCAGCTTCATGTTACGCAATGAGAATTAAACTTGGACAGTTCCATAATGGAATTAAATCAGATAGGAATGCAGTTTAACACTCTCATTTGTGGGAAATTAATCTAGTTCTGACAATTTTCTGAAATAAATATAACATTTTGAAATGGTTCAAATTATTTTGAAACTGGATGTATTTTCATCCATTCCTTTAGTCTAGGTGCATAGGTATAGGCGGATATGATCTCTGTCTGCGCTTTTCGATTATTGGAAAGGGGGGGGGGGAGGAATGCCAATGATAATGCACAACTGATAAGCGCAAACATCAATTTCCGCTTGGCTTATCTGTTTGCACCTCAAAAGAAGGAATACAAATGTTTCGAGGATGCTCATTATTTAATCGTTTGTCACTTTAAGTATCATGAAGGCTATCCCATATATGCATTTTACGAGGGGGGGTCAAACTAAAAAAAATGCGGTTATAATTAGATCAGTAATATGGAATCTGAATATTGCACCAACACCAATGTGCAGCGCGAGTTTCCATTGATTTGGTGCAATATTTCTTTTGACTCTGACCATCGCTTTCGCTGACTTAACAAGAAATTAATCCTCCCGTGGAAGGTATAGGAAAGTAGCGGAAGCTCTGAGGTCATCTATTTTTACCCTTTTATCTGCACTTTTAACCCCCCCCCTCATTTTGTTAATCGAAAAATTGATTTTCTCGAACGTAGTATTCAGAAAATGAATATATCACATGCCATATGTTACCATAGTTCTAATGTCCAAGTGACTGCCGCCCCCACAACCCCGACCTTATTGGGACAATTTGGCCCAAACTTTACAATAATGTTCATCTTGCGTAGAGGAATCTGCATACCGAATTTCACTCCTTTATATGCATAAATACGCGTAGACCTTTTGGTCCCCTCTGATTTCCGCCCCCGAAACTCCGATCCCAGTGGGCCAATCAAAACCAAACTAAATAGTGAAGGTGTACATGACCATAGTAAGCTACATTCCGAATTTCAACCTTCTACCTCAAAAACTGCGGAAATTATGAAGGGGACGGACAGACAGACGGACATTGTGAAAA